>CM070449.1:39725127-39813230 GCA_036324595.1 Champsocephalus gunnari | reverse complement strand
CGCACACGCACGCGCACGCACACGCACGCACGCGCGCACGCGCGCGCACGCACACACACACACACACACACACACACACACACACACACACACACACACACACACACACACACACACACACACACACACACACACACACACACACACACACACACACACACACACACTCTCTCTCTCTCTCTCACACACACACACACACACTCTCACACACACACACACACACACACACACACTCTCTCTCTCTCTCTCACACACACACACACACACACACACTCTCTCTCTCTCTCTCACACACTCTCACACACACACACACACACACACACACACACACACACACACACACACACACACACACACACACACACACACACACACACACACACACACACACACACACACACACACACACACACACACACACACACACACACACACACACACACACACACACACACACACACACACACACACTCTCTCTCTCTCTCTCTCTCTCTCTCTCTCTCTCTCACACACACACACACACACACACACTCTCACACACACACACACACACACTCTCTCTCTCTCTCTCTCACACACACACACACACACACACACACACACACACACACACACACACACACACACACACACACACACACACACACACACACACACACACACACACACACACACACACACACACACACACACACACACACACACACAGACTGAATATCGTGTGTATTGGGTTATTGAGCAGAGACTAGCGAGAGCTGGACCTTTCTTCGGGCGGAGGCTTTTATCAGTCATTAAAGTATTCAAGTTGAAAAGCAAAGATTAAAGTTCATCCACCCGGGGTTTGAACCAGCTGGAGGACATCGCCGCACCCTGGCGCCGGCCCGACCCACTGGGCTCCATTCCCTAAACTACTGAACTGTTTTTATATGACTGATGATTGTCTTTAAGTGTTCCAGAACGACCTCTCCTTCTCCCTGGCTCGCTCTATGATGATCCGATTCAAATGCAATGCCAACAACAACTCAACAGCAACAACGCACACTACGACAACAACCCACACATTGCGCATTGTTTAGAGCGGGCATAAAGGGTTGAAGCGCTCATTCTAAACGGTTCCAACCCGTCAGCGTCGAGACGAGATCGAGACGAGGCCGCGCAGTGATCGCCTGATTGGACCGCGAACCAGTGAGGGATTCATCCAGGAGACGGAGCAGCTGCTGCTTCGGACGTCACATGTCACCTGATTTGAAGCATGCTTCGAAGCATGCTTCTATGGAATAGGGAGTCCAGGGCTGAAGCTCCGTTCGAAGCTTCGGGGTCAAACTGCCATCGCCACAGAGCGCCTGTTGACCCGCAGCAGCTGTGTGTGTGCAGCCTTCTCATTCACATGCATGTAGTTAACGTGAGGCTTGGTTTTCCCTTTTGCTTGATCACCCCTCCGTACGATCTCCCTTTGGAGTCCCCTTGTTGCTCCAGACCGTCGGCCCTGTTGTTTGCTCCAAGCTGGGTTCCAATAAAGCCACTTCTAATTATTACCCATTCCACTCTGGCTGTGTGGAAATTGATGTGAGATATTGTACAGAAGAATTGAGGCAGCATTTTTGGTATGTTCATTTTAATGTCACCCATCTATAGGAGGTGTATTGCATCATGCTATCCCTAATATATAATAATGTATTAGGGATAATATATAATAATATCTCCCTGAGGGTTCTCCATGTTCCCTTTAAACTGGGTTTTCTCTGGAAGTGTTTCCTTGTACGATGTGAGGGTCTAAGGACAGAGGGTCTAAGGACAGAGGGTCTGAGGACAGAGGGTCTAAGGACAGAGGGTCTGAGGACAGAGGGTCTGAGGACAGAGGGTCTAAGGACAGAGGGTCTGAGGACAGAGGGTCTAAGGACAGAGGGTCTAAGGACAGAGGGTCTGAGGACAGAGGGTCTGAGGACAGAGGGTCTGAGGACAGAGGATCTAAGGACAGAGGGTCTGAGGACAGAGGGTCTGAGGACAGAGGGTCTGAGGACAGAGGGTCTAAGGACAGAGGGTCTGAGGACAGAGGGTCTAAGGACAGAGGGTCTAAGGACAGAGAGTCTGAGGACAGAGGGTCTGAGGACAGAGGGTCTAAGGACAGAGGGTCTGAGGACAGAGGGTCTAAGGACAGAGGGTCTAAGGACAGAGGGTCTGAGGACAGAGGGTCTGAGGACAGAGGGTCTGAGGACAGAGGGTCTAAGGACAGAGGGTCTGAGGACAGAGGGTCTAAGGACAGAGGGTCTGAGGACAGAGGGTCTGAGGACAGAGGGTCTGAGGACAGAGGGTCTAAGGACAGAGGGTCTGAGGACAGAGGGTCTGAGGACAGAGGGTCTGAGGACAGAGGGTCTGAGGACAGAGGGTCTGAGGACAGAGGGTCTGAGGACAGAGGGTGTCGTATTGTCATACTGATATTCTGTACACACTGTGAAGTCCACTGAGACAGATGTAACATGTGTGATATTGGGCTGTAAATAAACATTGAGTGATGATTGAATGTATGTGTGGGTTTATACATTCCTGTGTGATAATAGTTGAAGTTCTTTAAAGATTCCTGAAACAATGTTTCCTTTCTTTAAAGTAGATTAGCGCAAGTCTTTCTCTTTGACTTTTACCCGTTTATCAAAAGAGTGTTTTGAGCTATGTGTGGAGAGGCAGAGGCACTGGTGAGTTCTGTTGTGAGTGTAAAGATTATCCCTTAGAGAGTGTTTCTGGGTTAAACCATCGACAGGCTTTGCAGATGGGGAGGGACATCCCCCCGGATATAATGGTGCCTTCCTGCAGGCCTTCCCGACGCCTGTGGCTTCCATAGCGGGAACACACGGACTATCGTGTGACAAGCTACATCATAACAATGAGTTTTGCTTCAAACTGAAGACCGTCTGGATCTCTGCTGCCCGCGCTGAGCCCCTGTGAGACAGCGTTTTGGTACCTCCCAAATGAAACTCCACCCCTTCCTGTTGGTGTGGGTATGAAGGAAGTGTTCAGCTTGTTCTCTCTCTCTCCACGCGCTGCTCGGACCGGAGGGTCGTGCAGCGCGTGGATCAGGCAGGAGTGGGCCTGCTCTTCGCATTACGCATATGAGATGGCTTCGTGTGGTAATGTGTTATATTGTATTGCATTATTACCTTTCATGATTAAAACAGATTTGTGTAACCTGTTAAGCCCGAAGGCCCCGCCGACGGGGACCCTGACTCTCTCCACACTCACACAGATATCTTTAATATTTTTTTAAGAATCTTTTTTTGTTTGAATGGAATGAATACCTATAGTGATGATTCAATGTAATACAATCATTTTATAGTCTGGTATCTGAGAAAGGTCAAATGGCACTGATGGGACCAAATGTGCCCAAAGCTGATCCCGCCTGGACTTTATTTTCATAAACCTCTAAAAAGGTCAAATGTCACTTGTTTTGCCTCAATCTTGACACAGGGTACTTATGATATGTTATCCTTTGGATTCCTAAAGCTGTTAGGATACCAACCCGTCATTAAGGCTGGTCTTCACTATGAGTAATGGGCTCTCTTTAGGCGGAGACAGGAATTTACATGTTTCTGCCATGTTCCATCTGAATTCACTCTGACACAGAAACATCTATATTGATTCTGACACTTCTGCATCCAACTCACAGATGGGACCTTGCTTTGACAACAAACATTATTCATATAACCTTTTAGAAGTGAAGTTACAGTCATTTGTTCTGGGCTGTCCTTTTCGAGCCTGAAACCTGAAACCCAGGCTCGGGGCTTGACGGGCCTCGTCCTGGTTGTTCTGAGCGTTCCTTCTTTTGAAGCAAACTCAGAAGTGCTCCCTCCTCCTTCACTGTGTCGCCGCCCTCTGGGTCCCCGAGCCGGCAGGGAACGTAGCAAGAACAAAAGCAGTCAATCAGACGCTACGGGAACTTTATTTAGATTCAACAAAGTTATAACGTCAAAAGTTCAAAAGTATCAAAATGTCCAACGAGGCGAAAAGGTTTTCTGCCATGACCCAAAAGCACCCGGAGGAATCCCATTGGACAGGAGAGATGCTGCCTTCAGGGACCACCACAGGAACAGGGCGTGGTGACGCTGCCTCTCATGGTGAGCCTGGGAACTGCAGGTCCAGCAGAGTGAGGTCCTGGTGGAGGGGGACGCTGTTCTCGTCGCACAGGAAGTGGCTGCGCACGCTGAGGACGAAGGCTTTCCTCGGGAGGATGACGAGGCTCTGGAGCTTCTGAGCCGCCAGGGCCACGAACTTCACCTCCGACCCCGGAGCTGAGACGAGACGTAACACATTTAATACTTACACTTAAGACGGTTAATAACAAAACCTAAAAACAATGAAGCGGTTTAATAAAAGAACGTAAAGAGTTACGTGAGGGATAACGACGCCTCGCTGCTCGTTACCCCGCGCAGCACACGGCCACAGTCTCAACATGTCACGACGTGACTCCCAATATTCATTGAAATGCTTTTATTGATTTAAAATGACGTGCATCCGCCAAGAAAAGTAGTCCGTGGTTACCGTGTGAACCACGTAGCAACGGCAGGAAGTGCTTCGATAGCGTTTTGAGGACCTTTTTGATCACAGATTTTAAAACATCGCTGCTTGCTTTAACAGTAGCACCCTGCACGATGTCAGAGCGTGGAGAGCATCTCGATATCCCGCCCTGATGCCAGAGACCTGAGTACGTGTCGCCGCTTGATGTCTGCGTCTGGACCGCTGCGGAACGAGGAGGTTTCTGCCCCGTTACTTCTCCGCTGTTCTCTTGCCCCTCTTGTCTTTTTCTTTTCTCTACTCATCAGCCTCTAGCCATTCATCCAAATGACTGCTCTCCAAATATATTAAAATGAATATTAAAATCCTCCATGTTGCTCTCAGGCGGGAGACAACGGGAAACTAAAGACAAGCAAACCGGACTTCTTTCTGCAGATGTGAGCGTCCTTAACAACGGTCAATAAGTCCTTAACAACGGTCAATAAGTCCTTAACAACAGTCAATAAGTCCTTGACAACGGTCAATAAGTCCTTAACAGCGGTCAATAAGTCCTTAACAATGGTCAATAAGTCCTTAACAGCGGTCAATAAGTCCTTAACAACGGTCAATAAGTCCTTAACAGCGGTCAATAAGTCCTTAACAACGGTCAATAAGTCCTTAACAACGGTCAATAAGTCCTTAACAACGGTCAATAAGTCCTTAACAGCGGTCAATAAGTCCTTAACAACGGTCAATAAGTCCTTAACAATGGTCAATAAGTCCTTGACAACGATCAATAAATCCTTAACAACGGTCAATAAGTCCTTAACAACGGTCAATAAGTCCTTAACAACAGTCAATAAGTCCTTAACAACGGTCAATAAGTCCTTAACAACGGTCAATAAGTCCTTAACAACGGTCAATAAGTCCTTAACAACGGTCAATAAGTCCTTAACAACGGTCAATAAGTCCTTAACAACGGTCAATAAGTCCTTGACAGCGGTCTGTAATACTGGGTTAACAACGTGTCACGTGTTCTGAATTGACCAATCAGAATCCAGTATTCAAGAAAGCCATGTAATAAAAAGTTATAAATAATAATGTTACAAAAAAGGAAGACAGAAAAAATACAAACATGTCTTCCCTTTCATAGCTTTCACTTCATTGAAGGCACTGAGTGAGTGAGTGAGTGAGTGAGTGAGTGAGTGAGTGAGTGAGTGAGTGAGTGTGTGAGTGAGTGAGTGAGTGAGTGAGTGAGTGAGTGTGTGTGTGTGTGTGTGTGTGTGTGTGTGTGTGTGTGTGTGTGTGTGTGTGTGTGTGTGAGTGAGTGAGTAAGTGTGTGTGTGTGTGAGTGTGTATATGTGTGTGTGTGTGTGTGTGTGTGTGTCTGAGTGTGTATATGTGTGTGTGTGTGTGTGTGTGTGTGAGTGTGTGTGTGTGTGTGTGTGTGTGTGTGTGTGTCTGTGTGTGTGTGTGTGTGAGTGTGTGTGTGTGTGTCTGTGTGTGTGTGTGTGTGAGTCTGCGTGTCGGAGTGTGTGTGTGTGTGTGTGTGTGAGTCTCACCTGAGTTCCTGTGCAGCCTGTCAGGCGGAGCCTCCAGGATCTTCTGCAGAGGAACAGGAGGAACCTGAACACACACCTGAGATAAGCCCCGCCCCCTCACCGTGAGAACACCTGGCCTGCAATAAATACAATTCCATCCAAATGTATTTATATCACAGATCAGCAAAGTGACAAGATACATGTGAAAGTACCAACGAATGGGACAACAGAATACAATCTGTACAGTCTGCAGTCTGCTCTTCAATGAGAGCACACTGCCTCCCTACTGGTGGCCCGTGAGCGCCCCCTAGTGGTCCGTGAGTATATTGGTTACATTTCACATTTGAAATAAATAAATAAATGTAAGTTTTCCGCACTCTCGCGGGAATATCTCCGCGAGGGAGCGAGCTAAAGTTTCTCCTTCTATTGCACGATACAGCCCAGATCAACACCTCCGACACATGCTGCCACCGGGTTGTACCATTTCCAGGCGGTTTCTAATCTGTTCGGTTAAGTGTCCTTGGTATGAAAAAGTTTGAGAAACACTGATCTAGTGTGTAGCCTATGTGAGTACAAGTATTTTAAAATCAATCCTGGACTGAACTGGGAGCCCGTGCAAAGCTGCTAACACGCACGCACGCACACAGCAGTGCGTTCAGGTACCTGTAGTAGCGTCAGACAGCTGTGTGGTGCGTTCAGGTACCTGTAGTAACGTCTGACAGCTGTGTGGTGCGTTCAGGTACCTGTAGTAGCGTCGGACAGCTGTGTGGTGCGTTCAGGTACCTGTAGTAGCGTCTGACAGCTGTGTGGTGCGTTCAGGTACCTGTAGTAGCGTCAGACAGCTGTGTGGTGCGTTCAGGTACCTGTAGTAGCGTCTGACAGCTGTGTGGTGCGTTCAGGTACCTGTAGTAGCGTCGGACAGCTGTGTGGTGCGTTCAGGTACCTGTAGTAACGTCTGACAGCTGTGTGGTGCGTTCAGGTACCTGTAGTAGCGTCGGACAGCTGTGTGGTGCGTTCAGGTACCTGTAGTAGCGTCAGACAGCTGTGTGGTGCGTTCAGGTACCTGTAGTAACGTCTGACAGCTGTGTGGTGCGTTCAGGTACCTGTAGTAGCGTCTGACAGCTGTGTGGTGCGTTCAGGTACCTGTAGTAGCGTCGGACAGCTGTGTGGTGCGTTCAGGAACCTGTAGTAGCGTTGGACAGCTGTGTGGTGCGTTCAGGTACCTGTAGTAGCGTCGGACAGCTGTGTGGTGCGTTCAGGTACCTGTAGTAGTGTCAGACAGCTGTGTGGTGCGTTCAGGTACCTGTAGTAGCGTCTGACAGCTGTGTGGTGCGTTCAGGTACCTGTAGTAGCGTCAGACAGCTGTGTGGTGCGTTCAGGTACCTGTAGTAGCGTCTGACAGCTGTGTGGTGGGTTCAGGTACCTGTAGTAGCGTCAGACAGCTGTGTGGTGCGTTCAGGTACCTGTAGTAGCGTCTGACAGCTGTGTGGTGCGTTCAGGTACCTGTAGTAGCGTCAGACAGCTGTGTGGTGCGTTCAGGTACCTGTAGTAGCGTCGGACAGCTGTGATTGGCAGGCAGGAGTAGCAGGGTCTGTAGATGCCGTTAGCATCGCTCTGAAGCTCCGCGGCGCAGCGATAGCATCCGGTGAACGTGACGTCATCACTCAGCACCGCGACCACGTCCTGCAGCGACGAGCAGCTGTCCACGCGCCCAGGTGCATTCTGGGAGGGTGAGGAGACCAGGAAGTGGAAGCTGATGATCTGCACTTCTCCCTCCTCTCCTCTCCTCCTCCCCTCCTCCTCTCCTCCTCTCCCTCTCTCTCCTCCCCTCTCCTCCCCTCCTCTCCTCTCCCTCCTCTCTCTCCCCCTCCTCCCTCTCCCCCCTCTCTCCTCCCTCTCCTCTCCTCCCTCTCCCCTCCCCTCTCTCTCTCCCTCCTCTCTCCTCTCCCTCCTCCTCCCCCTCCTCCCTCTCCCCCTCTCCTCCTCTCCTCCCCCTCTCCTCTCTCCCTCCCCCTCCCCTCTCTCCTCCTCCCCTCTCCCCCCCTCTCTCCTCTCCCTCTCTCCCTCTCTCCCTCCTCTCTCCTCCTCCCCTCCTCCTCCTCTCTCCCTCCTCCCTCCTCCCTCTCTCCTCCCTCCTCTCTCTCTCCCCCTCTCCTCCTCTCCCCTCCTCCCTCCCTCCCTCTCCTCCTCCCCTCCCTCTCCCTCCTCTCTCTCCCCTCCCTCTCCTCTCCCTCTCTCCCTCCTCTCCCTCTCCTCCCTCCTCTCCCTCTCCTCTCCCTCTCCCTCCTCTCCTCTCCCTCCTCTCCTCCTCCTCCCTCCTCTCTCCCTCCCTCCCTCCTCCCTCTCCTCCCTCCTCTCCCTCCTCCCTCTCTCCTCTCCTCCCCTCCTCCTCCCCCTCCCTCCTCCTCTCCCCTCCTCTCTCCTCTCTCCCCTCCTCCCTCTCTCCTCCCCCTCCTCTCCCTCCCCTCTCTCCTCCCTCTCCCCTCCCTCCTCCCCTCTCCTCTCCTCTCTCTCCTCCTCCCTCCCTCCTCCTCTCCCCTCCTCCCTCCTCTCTCTCCCCCTCCTCTCCTCTCCTCCCCTCCTCTCTCCCTCTCTCCTCCCTCCTCCTCTCCCCTCCCTCCCTCTCTCCTCCTCTCTCCCTCTCCTCCCCTCTCTCCTCTCCCTCCTCTCCTCTCTCCTCTCCCTCTCTCTCCTCTCCCTCTCCTCCTCTCTCCCTCCTCTCCTCCTCTCCCTCCTCCCCCTCTCTCCTCTCCTCCTCTCCTCTCCCCTCCTCTCTCTCCTCCTCCCTCCTCTCCTCTCCCTCTCCCTCCCTCTCCCCCTCCTCCCTCCTCTCCCCTCCTCTCCCTCTCCTCCCTCTCCTCCTCCTCTCCTCTCTCCTCTCCCCCCTCTCTCTCCCCTCTCCCCTCCTCCCTCCTCCCTCTCCTCTCCCTCCCCTCTCCTCTCTCCTCTCCTCTCCCCTCCTCTCTCCTCCCTCCCCCTCTCCTCTCCCCTCCCTCTCCTCTCCCTCCTCCTCCTCCTCTCTCCCTCCCTCCTCTCTCCCTCCCCTCCCTCCTCTCTCCTCCCTCTCCTCTCTCCTCCTCTCTCCTCCTCCTCTCCCTCCCCCCTCTCCTCTCCTCCCTCCCTCTCTCCCCTCTCCCCCTCCCTCTCTCCCTCTCCTCCTCCTCTCCTCTCCTCCTCTCCTCCTCCCCTCTCTCCTCCCCTCTCCCTCCTCCTCTCCCTCCTCCTCCTCCCTCTCCTCCCTCTCCCCTCTCCTCCTCCCTCCCCCTCCTCTCCTCCCCCTCTCCCCTCCTCTCCTCTCCCTCCCTCTCCTCCTCCTCCCTCCTCCCTCCTCCCTCCTCCTCTCTCCCCTCCTCTCCTCCTCCCCCTCCTCCCTCCTCCCTCCCTCCTCTCTCCTCTCCCTCTCCCCTCCTCCCTCCTCTCCCCTCCCTCTCCTCTCCCCCTCCTCTCCTCCCTCCTCTCCCCTCCTCCTCCCTCTCCTCTCCTCCCTCTCTCTCCTCTCTCCTCCCTCCTCCTCTCCTCCTCTCCCTCTCCTCCTCTCCCTCCTCCTCTCCCTCCTCTCTCCTCCTCCCTCCTCTCTCCTCTCCTCCCTCCTCTCCTCCTCCCTCTCCTCTCCCTCTCCTCCCTCCCTCCTCCTCTCTCTCCCTCTCCTCCCTCTCCTCCCCTCCTCTCCCTCTCCTCTCTCCTCCTCTCCTCTCTCTCCTCCCTCTCCCTCTCTCTTCCCCTCTCCCTCTCCCCTCCTCCTCCTCCTCCTCTCCTCCTCCCCTCCTCTCCCTCTCCTCCCTCTCCCTCCTCTCCTCCCTCCTCCCCTCTCCCTCCTCCCCTCTCTCCTCCCCTCCTCTCCTCTCTCCCCTCCTCTCTCCTCCTCCTCCCTCCTCTCCTCTCTCCTCCCCTCCTCCCCTCCTCTCTCCCTCCTCTCCCCCTCCTCCTCCTCTCCCTCTCCTCCCTCCTCCCTCCTCTCCTCCCCTCCTCCCCTCCTCTCCCTCCCTCCTCTCCCTCTCCTCCTCTCCCTCCTCCCTCCCCCTCCTCTCCTCTCTCCCTCCTCTCCCTCCTCTCCCTCTCTCCTCCTCTCCCTCCTCCCTCCTCCTCTCTCCTCCTCTCCTCCCCTCCTCCCTCCTCCCCTCCCTCTCTCCTCCTCTCCCTCCTCTCCCTCCTCCCTCCTCTCCTCCCCTCTCCTCTCCTCTCCTCCCTCCCTCCTCCTCCTCCTCCTCTCCCTCTCCTCTCCCTCCTCCTCTCCCCCTCCTCCCTCTCCCTCCTCCTCTCTCTCCCTCTCCTCCTCCTCCCTCTCTCTCCTCCTCCCCCTCCTCCCCTCCTCCCTCTCCTCTCCCTCCTCCTCCTCCCCTCTCCTCCCCCTCTCTCCCTCTCCCTCCTCTCCCTCTCCCTCTCCTCCTCTCCTCCCTCTCCCTCCTCCTCTCCCCTCTCCTCTCCCCTCCCTCCTCCCTCTCCTCCTCCTCTCCTCTCCTCCTCTCCCTCCTCTCCCTCCTCCCTCTCCTCCTCTCCCTCCTCCTCCTCTCTCCTCTCCCTCCTCTCTCCCTCCTCCTCTCCTCTCCCTCTCCCCTCCTCTCCTCTCTCCTCTCCTCTCCCTCCTCTCCCCTCCTCCTCCTCTCTCCTCCTCCTCCTCTCCCTCCTCTCCCTCCCTCTCCTCTCCTCTCCCCTCCTCCTCTCTCTCCCCCTCCTCCTCTCCTCCCCTCCTCTCCCTCCCCTCTCTCCTCCTCTCCCTCCCTCTCCTCTCCTCCCTCTCCTCCCTCCTCCTCTCCTCCTCCCTCTCCCTCCTCCTCCCCTCCTCTCCTCCCTCTCTCCCTCTCCTCCCCCTCTCCTCCTCCCTCTCCTCCCTCCTCTCTCCCTCCTCCTCCTCTCCTCCTCTCCTCTCCCCTCCTCTCCCCTCTCCTCCTCTCCTCCCTCTCCTCCCTCCTCTCCTCCTCCTCTCCCTCCTCCCTCTCCTCCTCCTCCTCTCCTCCTCCCTCTCTCCCTCTCCTCCCCTCCTCCTCTCTCCCTCCTCCTCTCCTCCCTCCCTCTCTCCTCTCCTCTCCTCCCCCTCCTCTCCTCTCCTCCTCCTCTCTCCCTCTCCTCCTCCTCTCCCCTCTCCCCTCTCCTCTCCCTCTCCTCCTCTCCCCTCCCTCCCTCCTCTCCTCCCTCTCCTCCCCTCTCTCCCCTCCTCTCCTCCCCTCCCTCCTCCTCCCTCCTCCCTCTCCTCTCCCCTCCTCCCTCCCTCTCCTCCTCCTCCTCCCTCTCCTCTCCTCCTCTCCTCTCCCTCCTCTCCTCCCCTCCTCTCTCCTCCTCCTCTCCCCCTCTCCTCCTCCTCTCCTCCCCTCCTCTCCTCCCCTCCTCCTCTCCTCCTCCCTCTCCTCCTCTCCTCCTCCTCCTCCCTCTCCTCCTCTCCCTCCTCTCCTCTCCCCTCCTCTCCTCCTCCTCCCTCTCCTCTCTCCCCTCCTCCTCTCCTCCCTCCTCCTCCCTCCTCCCCTCTCCCTCCTCTCCCCTCCTCTCCTCCCTCTCCCTCCTCCTCTCCTCCTCCTCCCCCTCTCCTCCTCCTCCTCTCTCCCTCTCCCTCCTCCTCCCTCTCCTCTCCTCCCTCCTCTCCCTCTCCTCCCTCCTCCTCCCTCTCCTCCTCCTCCCCCTCCTCCTCCTCTCCCTCCCTCCTCCCCTCCTCCTCCTCCTCTCCTCCTCCTCTCCTCCTCCCTCTCCTCCCCTCCTCTCCTCCTCCTCCCTCCCTCCTCCTCCTCCTCTCCTCTCCCTCCTCCTCCCTCTCCTCCTCCTCCCCTCTCCTCCTCCTCCTCTCCTCTCCCCTCCTCTCCCTCCTCTCTCCTCCTCCTCTCCTCCCTCCCTCTCCTCCTCTCCCCTCCTCCTCCTCCTCCCTCCTCCTCCCCTCCTCTCCTCCTCCTCCTCTCCCTCCTCCTCCTCCTCCTCCTCCCCTCTCCTCCTCCTCTCCTCCTCCCCTCCTCCCTCCTCCTCCTCCCCTCCTCCTCTCCTCCTCCCCTCTCCTCCTCCTCCCCTCCTCTCCCTCTCCTCCTCCTCCTCTCCTCCTCCCTCCTCCTCCCTCCTCCTCCTCCTCCTCCCCTCCTCCTCCTCTCCTCCTCTCCTCCTCTCCCTCCTCCTCCTCTCCTCCTCCTCTCTCCTCCTCCCTCCTCCCCTCCTCCTCCTCCCCTCTCCTCCTCTCTCCTCCTCCCCTCCTCTCCTCTCCTCCTCCTCCTCTCCCTCTCTCCTCCCCTCCTCTCCTCCTCCTCTCCCTCCCTCCTCCCTCTCCCTCCTCCTCTCCCCTCCTCCCTCTCTCCTCTCCCCTCCTCCTCCCTCCTCCCTCTCCTCTCCTCCCCTCTCCTCCTCCTCTCCCTCTCCTCCTCCTCCTCTCCTCTCCCTCCTCTCCTCCTCCTCCCTCCTCCCTCTCCTCTCCTCCCCTCTCCTCCTCCTCTCCTCTCCTCTCCTCCTCCCTCTCCTCCCTCCTCTCCTCCCTCCTCTCCCTCCTCTCCTCCCTCCTCCTCCTCCCCCCTCCTCCTCTCCTCCTCTCCTCCTCCCTCTCCTCCTCCCTCCTCCTCCTCTCTCCTCCCTCCCTCTCCTCCTCTCTCCTCCCCTCCTCCCCTCCTCTCTCCTCCCTCCTCTCCCTCCTCTCTCTCCCTCTCCTCCTCCTCTCCCTCCTCTCCTCCTCCCTCTCCCTCCTCCTCCTCCTCTCCCCTCTCCTCTCTCCTCCCTCTCCTCCCCTCCTCCTCTCCTCCCTCTCTCCTCCCCCTCTCCTCCCTCCTCCTCCCTCCTCTCTCCTCTCCCCTCTCCTCCTCCTCCTCTCCCTCCTCCTCCCCCTCCTCTCCTCTCCTCCCTCTCCTCTCCTCCTCCCTCTCCTCCTCCCCTCTCCTCCTCTCCTCTCCCTCCCCTCCTCTCCTCTCCTCCTCCTCCTCTCCTCCCTCCTCTCTCCCTCTCCTCCTCCTCCTCCCCTCCTCTCTCCTCCCTCCTCTCCTCCCTCTCCCCCTCTCCTCTCTCCCTCTCCCCTCCTCCCTCTCCTCCCTCCTCTCCTCCTCCTCTCTCCTCCCTCCTCCTCCCTCTCTCTCCTCCTCCTCCCCTCCCTCTCCTCCTCTCCCTCTCCTCCTCTCCCCTCTCCTCCCTCCCCTCCTCCCTCCTCCTCCTCTCCCTCTCCTCTCCCTCCTCTCTCCCTCCTCCTCCTCCTCTCCTCTCCTCCTCCTCTCCCTCCCCTCTCCTCCTCCCTCCTCTCCCTCTCCTCCCTCTCCTCCTCCCTCCCTCTCTCCTCCCTCTCCCTCCTCCCCTCTCCTCCTCTCCTCCCCTCTCCTCTCCTCCCTCCTCTCCTCCTCTCTCCCTCTCCCTCTCCTCTCCCCTCTCTCCCTCCTCCTCCCTCTCCTCTCCCTCCTCTCCTCCTCCTCCCTCTCCTCCCTCTCTCCTCCCTCTCCTCCCCTCCTCTCCTCCTCCCCTCTCTCCTCCCCTCCCTCTCCTCTCCTCCCTCTCTCTCCCTCTCCTCTCCTCCCTCCTCTCCTCCTCCCCTCTCCTCCTCTCCCTCCTCCCCTCCCTCCCCTCCCTCTCCCTCCTCTCCCCTCTCTCCTCCCTCCTCTCCCTCCCCTCTCTCCTCCTCCCTCCTCCCCTCCTCCTCTCCCCTCCTCTCCCTCCTCTCCCTCCTCCTCTCCTCTCCCTCCTCTCCCTCTCCTCCTCTCCCCTCTCCTCCTCCTCTCCTCTCTCTCCCTCTCTCCTCCCTCCCCTCTCCTCCCTCCTCTCCTCTCCTCCCCTCTCCCTCTCCTCCTCTCCTCCCTCTCCTCCCCTCCTCCTCTCCTCCTCCCTCTCCTCCTCCTCCCTCCTCCTCCTCTCCCTCCCCTCTCTCCTCTCCCCCTCTCCTCCCTCCCTCCCCTCTCTCCTCCTCCCCTCTCCTCTCCTCTCCTCTCCCCTCCTCTCCTCTCCCCTCCTCTCCTCCCTCCCTCTCCCCTCTCCTCCCCTCTCCCTCTCCTCCTCCTCCTCTCCCTCCTCTCTCCCTCCTCTCTCCCCTCCTCCCCTCTCCTCTCTCCCTCCTCTCCTCTCCTCCCTCTCCTCCTCCCTCCCCCTCTCCTCCTCCTCCTCTCCTCCCTCTCTCCTCCCTCCTCCTCCCTCCTCCTCCCTCTCCTCTCCTCCTCTCCTCTCCCTCCTCCCCTCCTCTCCCTCTCTCTCCTCCTCTCCCTCCTCTCCTCTCCCCTCCCTCCTCTCCCTCTCTCCTCCTCCTCTCTCCTCCCTCCTCCCTCTCCCCTCCCTCTCCTCCCCTCTCTCCTCCCTCCTCTCCCTCCTCCTCTCCTCCTCTCCCCTCTCTCCTCCCTCTCTCCTCCTCCCCTCCTCCCTCTCCTCTCCCCTCCTCTCTCCTCTCCTCCTCCTCTCTCCTCTCCCTCCTCCTCTCCTCCTCCCTCTCCTCTCCTCCCCTCTCCTCCCCTCTCCCTCCTCTCCTCCCTCTCCCTCCCTCTCCTCCCCTCTCCCTCCTCTCCTCCCTCCCTCTCCTCCCCTCTCTCCTCCTCTCTCCCTCCTCTCTCCTCTCCCTCTCCTCCCTCCTCTCTCCCCTCCCTCCTCTCCTCCCCTCTCCCCTCCCCTCTCCTCCTCTCCTCCCCTCCTCCTCCTCCCTCCTCTCTCCCTCCTCTCCTCCCTCCCCTCTCCCTCTCCTCCTCTCCTCCCCTCCTCTCCTCCCTCCTCTCCTCCCTCCTCTCTCCTCCCTCTCCCCTCCTCCTCTCCTCCCTCCCCTCTCCTCCCTCCTCTCTCCCTCTCCTCTCCTCCTCCCTCTCCTCCCCTCCTCCTCTCCTCTCCCTCCTCCTCCCTCTCCTCCCTCTCCCTCCCCCTCCTCCTCCTCTCCTCTCTCCTCTCCCCCTCTCCTCTCCTCCTCCCCTCCTCCCCTCTCCTCCCTCCTCCCTCCTCTCCTCCCCTCTCCCCTCCTCTCCTCCCTCCTCTCTCCCCCTCCTCTCCCCTCCTCCTCCTCCTCCCCTCTCCCTCCTCCTCTCCTCTCCTCCCTCTCTCCCTCCTCTCTCCTCCCTCCTCTCCCTCCTCCTCCTCCCCTCTCCCCCCTCTCCTCCTCCCTCACTGAGCTCCACCTCACCTGCAGGAGGAGGAGGAGACGCACCTTTATAACTTTACCGTGGAATTAAAGATCTCCTATCGAGCACAAAGTGATGTCTTCTCTCCACCACCGTGTGTCCCCGGTGTGTCCCCGGTGTGTCACCATGTGTCCCCGGTGTGTCCCCGGTGTGTCACCGTGTCCCCCCGGTGTGTCCCCGGTGTGTCACCGTGTGTCCCCGGTGTGTCCCCGGTGTGTCACCATGTGTCCCCGGTGTGTCCCCGGTGTGTCACCGTGTGTCCCCGGTGTGTCACCGTGTGTCCCCGGTGTGTCCCTGGTGTATTCCCGGTGTCCCCCCGGTGTGTCCCCTGTGTGTCCCCTGTGTGTCCCCGGTGTGTCCCGGTGAGGGGGGGGCTACAAGGACCTGTTTGGGGTTTGGAGCAGGACACTTCAGAGACATGTCCTTAGTAACAGCTGGAAGAGAGGGGGGGGGCTACAAGGACCTGTTTGGGGTTTGGAGCAGGACACTTCAGAGTCATGTCCTTAGTAACAGCTGGAAGAGAGGGGGGGGGCTACAAGGACCTGTTTGGGGTTTGGAGCAGGACACTTCAGAGACATGTCCTTAGTAACAGCTGGAAGAGAGGGGGGGGGGCTACAAGGACCTGTTTGGGGTTTGGAGCAGGACACTTCAGAGACATGTCCTTAGTAACAGCTGGAGGAGAGGGGGGGGGGCTACAAGGATCTGTTTGGGGTTTGGAGCAGGACACTTCAGAGACATGTCCTTAGTAACAGCTGGAGGAGAGGGGGGGGGGCTACAAGGACCTGTTTGGGGTTTGGAGCAGGACACTTCAGAGACATGTCCTTAGTAACAGCTGGGAGAGAGGGGGGGGTCTACAAGGACCTGTTTGGGGTTTGGAGCAGGACACTTCAGAGACATGTCCTTAGTAACAGCTGGGAGAGAGAGGGGGGGGGCTACAAGGACCTGTTTGGGGTGTGGAGCAGGACACTTCAGAGTCATGTCCTTAGTAACAGCTGGGAGAGAGGGGGGGGGGCTACAAGGATCTGTTTGGGGTGTGGAGCAGGACACTTCAGAGTCATATCCTTATATCTGAGAGCTCAGTACAATAGGAGACCCTAACCCTTTAACATTTCATCCCATGCTCACCGCTGTACTTCTGGGACAGCAGGGTGTCCAGGTCCAGCTCCAGACCCCCTGCTGGGAGCTCTGGTTTCTGCAGGAAGTCCTTCAGACGGGGATCTGATTGGTTGAGAGGCCGGACGGAGCTCCAGGGGGTCGAGTGCAGCTCCAGGAGGTCAGAGGTCAAACTGTCCCGCACCAGAAGGGCCCGGAAGTCCCAGACCGCCGCTGGACGAGGGTTAATTCACGAGATAAGATAAGAAGTGCTTTATTGATCCCAAATTGGGAAATGTTTGCATTGCAGCATAAAAAGACAAGGCGCTGCACATCAGAGAAATTAAAGACTAGAAATAAACAATCCAAAATGTAAACATCTCAAATAGAAATAAAATAGCATTAACCCCACAACGTTTCTGTTTGGTGCGTCACTCTCCGCCAAAGCGTTTTTGAGTTTCTAGAAAAGCGCTATACAAGTGTCAAAAAATGGATAAGTCGTTCGGTCGTTCGGTCGGTCGTTCGGTCGGTCGGTCGTTCAGTAGGTCGTTCGGTCGGTCGTTCGGTCGGTCGGTCGTTCGTTCGGACGGTCGTTTGTTAGGTCGGTCGGTCGTTCGTTTGGACGGTCGTTTGTTAGGTCGGTCGTTCAGTAGGTCGGTCGTTCGTTCGGTCGTTCGGTCGGTCGTTCGGTAGGTCGTTCGTTTGGTCGATCGTTCGGTCGGTCGGCCAGTCGTTCGGTCGGCAGGTCGGTCAGCAGGTCGGTCGTTCGTTCGGTCGTTCGTTCGTTAGGTCGGTCGTTCAGTAGGTCGGTCGTTCAGTAGGTCGGTCGGTCGTTCGGTCGTTTGGTCGGTCGGTAGGTCGGTCGTTCGTTCGGTCGTTCGTTCGGTCGTTCGTTCGTTAGGTCGGTCGTTCAGTAGGTCGGTCGGTCGTTCGGTCGTTTGGTCGGTCGTCGTTCGGTACGTCGTTCGTTTGGTCGTTCGTTTGGTCGGTCGTTCGGTCGGTCGGTCGGCCGGTCATTCGGTCGGTCGTTCGTTCGGTCGGTCGTTCGTTCGGTCGGTCGTTCGTGTCGTTCGTTAGGTCGGTCGTTCAGTAGGTCGGTCGGTCGTTCGGTCGTTTGGTCGGTCGGTCGGTCGTTCGGTAGGTCGTTCGTTTGGTCGTTCGTTTGGTCGGTCGTTCGGTCGGTCGTTCGTTTGGTCGTTCGTTTGGTCGGTCGTTCGTTTGGTCGTTCGTTTGGTCGGTCGTTCGGTCGGTCGTTCGGTCGGTCGGTCGACCGGTCATTCGGTCGGTCGGTCGTTCGTTCGGTCGTTCGTTAGGTCGGTCGTTCAGTAGGTCGTTCGGTCGTTTGGTCGGTCGTTCGGTAGGTCGTTCGTTTGGTCGTTCGTTGGTCGGTCGTTCGGTCGGTCGGTCGGCCGGTCATTCGGTCGGTCGTTCGGTAGGTCGGTCGTTCGTTCGGTCGTTCGTTCGTTAGGTCGGTCGTTCAGTAGGTCGTTCGGTCGGTCGGTCGGTCGTTCGGTAGGTCGTTCGTTTGGTCGTTCGTTTGGTCGGTCGTTCGGTCGGTCGGTCGGCCGGTCATTCGGTCGGTCGGTCGGTTGTTCGGTAGGTCGGTCGTTCGTTCGGTCGTTCGTTCGTTAGGTCGGTCGTTCAGTAGGTCGGTCGGTCGTTCGGTCGTTTGGTCGGTCGGTAGGTCGTTCGTTTGGTCGATCGTTCGGTCGGCCGGTCGGTCGGCCGGTCGGTAGATAGATTTAATAATACAACACAATACTTTAAAAAGTGGAAAGAAGAGAATTAACAGTTACAAATAAAAGGAAATAAACGTTCCAAACAGGATATTTGCTGGTAAAATGTTCTGTGTATTTGTACCTTTGTCTTTGAACTGCGGCAGCCAGTCCACAGCTGTTCCCCAAAGCAGCAGCAGCGCCCCCTGCTGGGCGCCATGCTGCTGCACCCTCAGCACCCCCTGCTGCTGCAGAGCTGACCGGAGGCAGGACTGAGCCTCGCTGCGCCACGCTGAACACAAAACACGTTTAAAGGATCCTCACGTGCACACAGAAGGATCCTCACGTGCACACAGAAGGATCCTCACGTGCACGCAGAAGGATCCTCACGTGCACGCAGAAGGATCCTCACGTGCACGCAGAAGGATCCTCACGTGCACGCAGAAGGATCCTCACGTGCACGCAGAAGGATCCTCACGTGCACACAGAAGGATCCTCACGTGCACGCAGAAGGATCCACACGTGCACACAGAAAGATCCACACGTGCACACAGAAGGATCCTCACGTGCACACAGAAGGATCCTCACGTGCACACAGAAGGATCCTCACGTGCACGCAGAAGGATCCTCACGTGCACGCAGAAGGATCCACACGTGCACACAGAAAGATCCACACGTGCACACAGAAGGATCCTCACGTGCACACAGAAGGATCCTCACGTGCACACAGAAGGATCCTCACATGCACACAAGGTCTTTTGAGACTCCCCTGACGGTCACCCGATTCGATCTATAGCCAATCAGATGTCTCCTCCATTCTAAGCCAATCACATGAGCGCGCCCCGAAGAGGGTATGATCAACGGCCCGTCCACACGGCGGCGTGCGCTGACGCTTGCCGGCGGGCGTGTCTGAAACTCGACCAACAACCAATCACATGAATCTCCCGCCCCTGACACACAAGCAGTGGTTTGATTGGCTAGAGCTTGTACCGGCATACGATTCGATTGGCTGCCGAGGCGTCAAAAGTTGAACATTGCTCAACGGTTGCAGCGAGCCACGCCAGCTACGCTCCGTGTCGCTTCCCACAATGCAGTTCGGCTAAAAGTGACGTCACCACATTCAAAGTGAACGGGGAAGCGCCAACGCACGCCGCCGTGTGGGCGGGCGTAACGCGTTCATGATGCAGCGCTTCGGTATAGTCGTCTTTATGTTTACGTCATTATTATTAAAGATGAAGAAGGAAGTGTGTGTTGCATGAGACGAGAGGCTTCATGTTTTCCACATGATTTCACCAAAGCGATGTGGACGGTGTCCCGGTCCAACGTTGACCGAATGAATCAGTAGCGGGTGTAACTAAAATACAAGATGTCCCAGCTAGCGGGGAACGTTCTCACGACGTTGGCTAACGTTACCGACAGGTTCTAACAAGGTTTTAAAGAAACGTTTTAATCTGATGTTCAAAGAACCGTTTGAGGATGTTTAATGTTCCTGTGAGGTTTAAGATAAACTAAGACGTAACGTTCTGAGGATGTGTTTTGGACGTTGTTGGAGAACACATTGATCCGGGTACTGATGCTGACTGGACTCAGTGTACTCTGATCCGGGTACTGATGCTGACTGGACTTAGTGTACTCTGATCTGGGTACTGATGCTGACTGGACTTAGTGCACTCTGATCCGGGTACTGATGCTGACTGGACTTAGTGTACTCTGATCCGGGTACTGATGCTGACTGGACTCAGTGTACTCTGATCCGGGTACTGATGCTGACTGGACTTAGTGTACTCTGATCCGGGTTCTGATGCTGACTGGACTTAGTGTACTCTGATCCGGGTACTGATGCTGAGGCAGATGTCTAAGAGCTTTCTTAACGCTGATGTTCTGACAGTCAGACTGCTCTGCAGATGGAGCTGATGTTCATGTTCTCGTTCACACAGACGTGATTTCTGCCGTCTTTCCCGCAACAGCAGCTTCTCTGTATTTCCTTTCTCCTGTGATATGACTTGATCGCTTTAAGCTCCGCCCACTGAGCTCTGATTGGTCAGCAGGCGGTGCTTTCACTGAGTTGATCTCTTAGCCTGCAGCCTAACCTGCTCCGGGGCAGGCTCGCCGCTCAGCATCAGTTACCATGGAGATCTAGCCGCTAAGAGAGAACCAGCTTCGTAGGACCGGTGTCAGTACCAGATGTGTTCGGGGTACCAGATGTGTTCGGGTGTATATCCGTCGCATATCCGTCTACTCACCTCCCTCTGCTCCCAGCGCTCTGCTGCCACACAGCGGCCGTCTGCGGAACTGCAGCCGGAGGAACTCGGGACAGCTTGTTATGTGTGGGGGGCTCTGGTGGGGTCCCATGTACTTGTGCACATAAATAATGTTTCTAATTATTTACAATTAAAAAATATATATATTCTGCGTTACTTTAGCCAACACTTTTATAAGGCCACTAGATTCGATAATTACGAAATGTGTAGATAGAATACATATCTTTCAGGTTGTTATTTTGTCATTATGTTTCATGTTTTATTTACCTTTTAGTATTTTTATATATATATATATATATCTGAGCGTTGGAGAGGAGTTGGGAGACACACATCAAATCACATCTACAGACCAAGACAAAGCAAATGGAAGTACTCCCATACTCAGTGGCGGCTGGTCATTAGGGGCAGGTGGGGCACAGCCCCACCTAGTGTCAGAAGAAAGTATTACAAATAATGATTACAAAAAAATACTAAAAAATAAATAAAAAAACATATAAAATATATTTTAAGGTCATGTTTAATCATCTGATTCGTCTGTACATTGCTGTTTTAGTCTGTGTTCTTCTAATTAGTGTCTAGAGTGCCGTTTTGAGCTGTTTAGAGCCATGTGGGACAAAACCCCATCCTGCCCCTCCCTCTCTGTCTAAGTGAACGGTGACTGTAAAAACTACACTGCGCATGCTCAGAGTATTTTTCTATGTAATGTGTGTGGCAAAAAAATAATGACCGTAGGGGCAAAGAGCTGCCATCCCCACCATACGTCATCTCACATAATTCAGAATTGATTGGCTGTCAGTACTCACGTGTGCAGTGCTGCGAAACGTCACGTGTAGTTTGAAGAGGAGACGAGAGAGCAGCATATAGCTAACATCACCAGCGATTAAAATAAGTAAAAAACTGAAAGAAAATGAATGAAGTTGACCATTTACTGGAGCACACATTTGAGACCCTTAGTCTCGGAGAGAAACTGGAGGTAAAGCGCCTCGGTGCCCACCATCCACCGGATTTCCAAATGGTCCAGCGGGCAAAGTTAAACGTGGGTTTAACGTTGAGTGGTTTGCTAAAAAGAAATGGCTAACGGCGAGCATCCAGAAGAATTCCCTCTTTTGCTTTCCTCGCCTGCTTTTTGGTGAAGATCAAGGTACTTGGTCGAGGACAGGTTACAAGGACTTAAAGCATCTTTCGGAGAGCACAACGAAGCATGAGAGCAGCAACAGTCATTTGGAAAATGCCGTAAAATTGGGATGACTTGGAAGGGTGAATGTTGCAGCTCAGACTGACAGCGCCGACAGACGCGGCTTTGATTCTCATAATAGGAAGGTGGAAGAGAACAGGTACGTGCTTGGTCGGATCATCACCTGTATTCAACTGTGTGGGACAGTGAGACAGCACTGCGGGGCCACGACGAGTCGGCGGACTCTCTGAATCCAGGGATATTCAGGTCAATATTCGAGACAATGTGTGAGGGCGATTCCAGGCTTCAACGGCACTACGAAGCTCAGCCCGTTTTCAAAGGGACATCGAGCACCATACAGAAGGAACTCTTGGACTGCATGTATGGTGTGTGCAGGAGGAAAAAGCCAAGCAAGTGGACAACACATCATTTGTTGCCGTTCAGGCCGACGAGACAACCGACGTCTCCTGTAAATCGCAAATGGTGATTGTGCTGCGATACATTATGCCTGACCTCACAGTTACAGAGCGTTCTTTGGAGTTTGTGGAAGTAAAGGACACAACTGGTGTCTCTCTAACAGCATCCAGGCTGTTCTGGAACCCCTGAAGCTGAAAGAAAAGCTAATCGCTCAGACCTATGACGGGGCGGCCGTCATGAGCGGTAACGTGCGCGGGGTACGGACGGTGATGAAGGAGACGTACCCAAACGCTCAGTTTGTTCACTGCTACGCCCACCAACTGACCCTGACCCTGCAGCAACGTGTTCAGCAAGGACGAGCATCCTGAAGGTGCTTTTTGCAGATCTAACTGCTTTTTCCACTTTTTTCTCCGGTGCTCCAAAACGTGTTGCAGCTCTTGCAGAGGCAACACAGAGACGCATCCCACGGCCACCGGCTGTGAGATGGAACTTTAAAAGCAGAACTGTGAACGCGGTTTGGGAGACCCGAGATGCACTACTTCAGTGTATGGAGCATATACGCGCACAACCAGGATGGGATGCGGTCCCCATCAGGGAGGCATACGGCCTGTCAAAGAAACTGCGGGACCGAGCATTTATGCAGCTCCTGGAGTTTTTTTCGTTGCTTATGCCAGAAGTGGATGTTCTATACAACACTCTGCACAAACGAAGCATCGATGCCCCTGGGATCAACAGCGCGCTCTGCCGTTTCAAGGAAAATGTTCAGAAAATGAGGCAGCAAACTGATGCATTGGCCGCCACCGCTCATGATGGAACAGACGAGCCAGGCCGACGAGTCAGCAGCACAGCGCCGGTGACGAAGGAGGCTTGTGACACAGTCATCTCACAGGTGGAACAGAGGTTCTCACAGAGTGACCATTTGAAGCTTGTTGACAGCTCATTCTTCCCACAGCATGTCCTGTCATTTCCTCCACCTGAGCTTGACTGCGCCGTGAAACTGTGGCCTGCGTTGGGAAACAAGGAGAAGTTGAAGTCCGAGCTGACCACGCTCTACCGCCACAGGGAGCTTCACACTGGAAACACTGCCCTGTCTCTGTTGAAATCCATTCACGAGAACAACTTGGAGGAAACGTTCGCTGAGACAACTCCGATGACGACATCCGAGTCAGAGAGGAACTTTTCCACCCTCAAAAGGATAAAGACTTTCACTCGCAACACCATGGGACAGCCGCGACTTAACGCATTGGCCATGCTTTCAATTGAAAGCCAGTTGATCCAGCAACTACAGGACTTCATCCCCAAAGTGATAGACACATTCTGACCGCCGTGCCGCTTTCCTTTTCAAGTGAGCCTTCAGCTTTGGTAAGTTCATTTATGTCATATATTTTGTTGATCTTCTGTGTTTTGCCTCTGCTGGATCGATTGATATTGTGACCTCGATGATGAGTGTCTGTGTTTTCCTTATATTTACAGTCGATGTTGTTTTAATGCTAAAGCATTACGGTTGTTGTTATTGTTAAGAATTACTTTGTGATGGTGACCTTTACTCCATGTATGAAGGTGCATTACTATGACATCCCCACGCTGTGTACGTAAATGTATGCGCTCACAGTGTTGCTCCTGTGGTCTTCAGTATGTAATTTGACACTCCCCCTCTCTCTCTCCTCCCCCCCCCCTCTCTGTCCCCCCTCTCTCTCTCTCCTCCCTCTCTCTGTCCCCCCCCTCTCTCTCTCCCCCCACCTCTTTCTGCCCCCCCAGTTTTGTACACCTAGAAACGCCACTGCCCATACTTCTAGCGTGAAAATGTTCGTGAAAACGTGTGCAAAGTCTCCGAAAATCCTAAAAATAAGCTCATATTTGAATTCCCCATAAAAAAACAAATCATTCAGTAAAAACAAGGCCCCACTGATCATCTACTCTCTAAGACGATTCCAGGGATGTCTGGCTTGAGTTTCTACCACCAGGGAAAGTGGACAAAAGTGCCCGAGATCAGCCTCTTAATTTACCCAGGGCCTAGTGCTTGGCTTTGGGCATGAACATTCAGGAAACTCCCCTGAGTATTTTATTAAATATCTGAACTTTGGAGAGGAGTTGGGAGACACACGACACATCAAATCACATCTACAGATCAAGACGAAGCGAATGGAAGTACTCCCATACTCCTAGCGTGTGAAAAATG
This sequence comes from Champsocephalus gunnari, assembly GCA_036324595.1. Lineage (NCBI taxonomy): Eukaryota > Metazoa > Chordata > Actinopteri > Perciformes > Channichthyidae > Champsocephalus > Champsocephalus gunnari. The sequence goes on along the minus strand of CM070449.1, from coordinate 39,789,343 downwards.
TTTGTGAAAAACGTGTGCAAAGTCTCTAAAAACGGAGCAGTGGCTGTGATGCTAGCTTTGCGGCTAGCGGTTAGTTGTTGTTGTTGTTGTTGTTTGAAGTTGTTGCTATGGAAACAACATGACGGAGAAAAAGTGTATATCTTCTACATATAATAACGAACAAAGTAAAGAATGAAGTGTAGGCTATGCCTGTTTGAAGTTGTTGCTATGGAAACAACATGACGGAGAAAAGTATAATCTTCAACATATAATAACGGACAAAGTAAATAATGAAGTGTTGGCTATGTTTAAATGTTCGGAATTTGACCATCATGGCCCGTAAAATATGACTGATGACGGATGCGACGGAAATACACCCGTACACATCTGGTACCCCGAACACATCTGGTACCTACACCGGAAACCAGAGTTACCCTGAAGTTAGCCGCTAAGAGAACATCCGGCTTCGTAGCACAGGCCTCTGGTGTGTGTGTGTGTGTGTGTGTGATTACTGAACTCTCACCTGTGCTCAGGTGTGTGTGTGTGACGCGCAGCAGGGCGTGCACCAGCGTGTTGACCCTCAGTGACCTCAGGGTGGCGTAGGGGAGGAGCCTCGGGTCCTGAGGGGGGCGGAGCCTCGGGTCCTGAGGGGGGCGGAGCCTCTGAGACACCAGAAGGGGGCGTCGCTCCCGCAGGTAGCTGCAGAGAGAGAGGAGCGAGCGAGAAGTCACCTGCTGAGGAGCTGCAGAGAGAGAGAGAGAGAGAGAGAGAGAGAGGGAGAGAGAGAGAGAGAGAGAGACAGAGAGAGAGAGAGACAGAGAGAGAGAGAGAGAGAGAGAGAGGAGAGGAGAGGGGAGGAGAGAGAGAGAGAGACAGAGAGAGAGAGAGAGAGAGAGAGAGAGAGGAGAGAGAGAGAGAGAGAGAGAGAGAGAGAGAGAGAGGAGAGAGAGAGAGAGGGAGAGAGAGAGAGGGAGAGAGAGAGAGAGAGAGAGAGAGAGAGAGAGAGAGAGAGAGAGAGGGAGAGAGAGAGAGAGAGTATTTATCTATATTTAACATGTTCATTCTAATGTACAGCTTCTTACTGTGAGATCTTGTTTCAATAGTCGCTTTATTGTTGCTTATTATTTTAATTGTGTTCCATCTTCATCTGGTTCCTCTCACTCTGACCTGACGCTGCTCGTAACGCCTGCGTTCCCCAGGGGATAAATAACGTTCCCTCTTATCTCATCGATATTTATAAAAACATGAATTTGATCTTATTCTCAGTGGGGGAGGCTTCTGATTGGTCGAGGTGTCGTCCAGGCGTACCTGTCGGGGAGGCGGAGTCTGCGATGCTTCCCATGTTGAGCAGTTTGCTGCTGAAGGTGGACTGCAGCACCGTCTCTGCTCTCCACTTGTCCTCGTTCACCTGCAGGGCTGAACAACAACGACCATTAAAAAAGGTTTAAGCTAAATTATAATTATTATTTTATCAATGACATTTATTTATTTATTTAGTTTGCCCTCTCTGAAGAACCAGCACCTTGTCGTGGTGGAGAGCTTTGAACCTGGCCCCCCACACATGCCTTGTGTTCCTGCTCGGGTCTCCATGGTGACTGGCCTCAGGCAGGGCCAGACTATTGGCTCAAAGGCCTCGTGAAGAACATCATGAGAAGTGAGGACACCCACGTCTCCACGTCTCCGTCCCGCTGGCCCTCGCCTTGTGTCCACCGTGTGCTCATGCACCCAACAGCAGCTCAGAGTACGGCCTTCTGGGAGACCCTGGAGAGAGTCCTGTATGGGGCTCCTGAAGGGGACTCCTTAGTCCTGCTGGGAGACCCTGGAGAGAGTCCTGCATGGGGCTCCTGAAGGGGACTCTTTAGTCCTGCTGGGAGACCCTGGAGAGAGTCCTGCATGGGGCTCCTGAAGGGGACTCCTTAGTCCTGCTGGGAGACCCTGGAGAGAGTCCTGTATGGGGCTCCTGAAGGGGACTCCTTAGTCCTGCTGGGAGACCCTGGAGAGAGTCCTGTATGGGGCTCCTGAAGGGGACTCCTTAGTCCTGCTGGGAGACCCTGGAGAGAGTCCTGTATGGGGCTCCTGAAGGGGACTCTTTAGTCCTGCTGGGAGACCCTGGAGAGAGTCCTGTATGGGGCTCCTGAAGGGGACTCTTTAGTCCTGCTGGGAGACCCTGGAAGGAGTCCTGCATGGGGCTCCTGAAGGGGACTCTTTAGTCCTGCTGGGAGACCCTGGAGAGAGTCCTGCATGGGGCTCCTGAAGGGGACTCCTTAGTCCTGCTGGGAGACCCTGGAAAGAGTCCTGCATGGGGCTCCTGAAGGGGACTCTTTAGTCCTGCTGGGAGACCCTGGAGAGAGTCCTGTATGGGGCTCCTGAAGGGGACTCTTTAGTCCTGCTGGGAGACCCTGGAAAGAGTCCTGCATGGGGCTCCTGAAGGGGACTCTTTAGTCTTGCTGGGAGACCCTGGAGAGAGTCCTGCATGGGGCTCCTGAAGGGGACTCTTGTCTTGCTGGGAGACTTCAGCGCCCATGTGGGCGATGATGGAGACACGTGGAGGGGCGTGATTGGGAGGACCGGCCCCCCTGATCTGAACCGGAGTGGTGGTTTGTTACTGGACTTCTGTGCTAGTCATGGATTGGCCATAACAAACACCATGTTCGAACATAAGGATGCTCATAAGTGTACGTGGTACCAGAGCACCCTAGGTAGAAGGTCCATGGTCGATGTTGTTATCGTATCATCGGACCTGAGGCCGTATGTTTTGGACACTCGGGTAAAGACGGGGCGGAGAACTGATCACCATCTGGTGGTGAGCTGGGTCAAGTGGCGGGGGAAGCCTCTGGACGGACCTGGTGAGCCCAGACGAGTAGTTCGGGTGAACTGGGACCGTCTGGAGGAGGCCCAAGTCCAGCAGGAGGCCCGAGTCCAGCAGGAGGCCCGAGTCCAGCAGGAGTCCCGAGTCCAGCAGGAGACCCAAGTCCAGCAGGAGACCCAAGTCCAGCAGGAGTCCCGGGTCCAGGAGGAGGCCTTCAACTGACACCTCCGGCGGACCTTTCCAGGCATCCCTGAGGAGGGCCATTGAACCAGAGTGGGCGGTGTGCAAAGCCTCTATTGCTGAAGCCGGGGAGCTGTGGTCTCAAGGTCTTAGGTGCCTCAAGGCACCTGGTAACAATGCCACCTGGTAAGGATGCCACCTGGTAAGGAGGCCATCTTGTAGGGATGCCACCTGGTAAGGATGCCACCTTGTAGTGATGCTACCGCGTAACGATGGCACCTGGTAAGGATGCCACCTGGTAAGGATGCCACCTTGTAGGGATGCTACCGAGTAACGATGGCACCTGGTAACAATGCCACCTGGTAAGGATGCCACCTTGTAGTGATGCTACCGTGTAACGATGCCACCTGGTAAGGATGCCACCTGGTAAGGATGCCACCTTGTAGTGATGCTACCGAGTAACGATGCCACCTGGTGAGGATGCCACCAGGAAAGAAGGCCACCTGATGAGGATGCCACCTTGAAAGGATGCCACCTGGTGAGGATGCCACCTTGTAGTGATGCTACCGAGTAACGATGCCACCTGGTGAGGATGCCACCTTGAAAGGATGCCACCTAGTAAGGATACCACCTGGTAAGGATGCCACCTGGCAGCCTCCCTAAGTGTTTTTTTAACAAATTAAAATATTTGTAATTTTATTTTTAAGCAAATCCACATCATTATTTCTTTTTTAAACTAAATGAAGGTCTGGAGGTTGTTTATAAACTAGTGTGTTTGTTTACCTGTGTGTTTGTTTACCTGTGTGTTTGTTTACCTGTGTGTTTGTTTACCTGTGTGTTTGTTTACCTGTGTGTTTGTTTACCTGTGATGAGCAGGATTTCTCCCGGGGTGACGGTCAGCGCCCAGAAAGCCGCCCGCCTCCACAGCACCACCTTCATCTCCACTCCCGATTGGTCCGTCACCACAATGGAGGCCAGAGGAACGCAGGGCCCTGACCTCACCTGTAGACACCAACGAAGAAGACACCTGATTCAGAAACAAGCACGGAACCCCTCGCTGGACGACGTGTCGTAGCGGCTCCACCCACCTTGACCTCCTTCAGGTGGGAGGGGTGCACCACGGCCACCAGGACCGAGTAGCGGCCCCCCCGAAGGGCGCACTGGTCGAGGAGGGTGGGACCGCCTCTGGATTTGGGGGTTTCTGAGATCCAAGCTCTCTTTTTGTCCGGGGATTTGGAGGGGGAGTCTAGTCGCTCGGCATTCTGGGACATCAGCACGCCGTCGGGGGTTACCTCAACCACTACACCACCCTCCGTCCAGCAGGGGGCGCTAAAGAGCTCCAGGGAAGACGCTAAAGGAGACAAAGTCAAAGGGCTGAAGAGCTCCGGGGTGCTGGAGGACATCGAGGGAGGCGTGGCTTGAGGAGGCGGGGTTTGAAGAGGCGGGGCTTGAGATAGAGGAGGCGGAGTTTGTGAATGGGGTATTTGAGGGGGCAGAAGTTGAGGAGGCGGGGTTTGTGGAAGCGGGGTTTGAAGGGGCGGGGTTTGAGGAGGAAGAAGTTGAGGAGGCGGGGCTTGGGAATGGCGTGTTTCACGGGATAGGGTTTGAAGAGGCGGAGCTTGAAGTGACACATTTTCAGACGGGGCTCGAGGAGGCAGAGTTCTCTCAGGGCTGGATGCTGATTGGACGGCGTGCCTGCCCTTCAGGATTAAGGCCTGACTGAGCGTCCAGGTGGACAGGAAGTGAGTGTGTGTGGAGAGAGGAGTCGGGGGGGAGCGGTGTGCAGAGAAACAGCTGTCCAGATACTCCAGAACCGAAGCCGAACACTGGACTTCCTGTTGGGGGTCTTCCTCTGTCGTCCAATCAGATTCAGGCTTCCTGTGATCCTGATCCGTCTCATCGCTCCGTAAAGTAAGAGGTTCTTCGCTCTCCGGGACGATCGCTTCCTCAGGCAGACGACTTCCTGTCACGTCTGGAAAACAGAGGAAATCATTTTTATTTTCCTCATTCAGTTTGGAAAATTCATCCGAACGTTTTAGTGTGATTTATTTTAGCAAATCCCAAAGTGTTCTCACCTGGTGCTGCCTTCAGGTGTCCGTCCTGCCAGCGGAGCTCCAGGTGTCTCCAGTCTGCAGGGGGCCTCCAGTCAGCAGGGGGCCTCCAGTCAGCAGGGGGCCTCCAGTCAGCAGGGGGCCTCCAGTCAGCAGGGGGCCTCCAGTCAGCAGGGGGCCTCCAGTCTGCAGGGGGCCTCCAGTCAGCAGGGGGTCTACAGTCAGCAGGGGGCCTCCAGTCTGCAGGGGGCCTCCAGTCAGCAGGGGGCCTCCAGTCTGCAGGGGGTCTCCAGTCAGCAGGGGGCCTCCAGTCAGCAGGGGGCCTCCAGTCAGCAGGGGGCCTCCAGTCAGCAGGGGGTCTACAGTCTGCAGGGGGTCTCCAGTCAGCAGGGGGCCTCCAGTCTGCAGGGGGCCTCCAGTCAGCAGGGGGTCTACAGTCTGCAGGGGGCCTCCAGTCAGCAGGGGGCCTCCAGTCTGCAGGGGGCCTCCAGTCAGCAGGGGGCCTCCGCTCCTCTCCTCCCCCAGCTGGAGGCCCTGATGCTGGGCCGCGGGTCGGGGGAGGAGCCCCCAGGAACACGTGGATCTTCTGACGGTCAGACATACCGACAGAGAGACTACAGGAGAGAGGAAGAAGTTAGACTTTATTTAAAATAAGACCTTTGAGGTTTTTGTGTTTCTTTCAAACCGTTTCTCTCTGAATAATGTCAGCATCTGGATTCAGAACCGTGACTCCACAGAAACAGCCAACATGCTTCCGTCATGGATGTTTCACAGCTGGGAACAATAACACGGCTCGACCAATCAGGGGGCAGGATGATGGGGTGGGTCAGCAGTTCTCCAAAGAAGAGAAAACCATTTTAATAATAACTATCAAAGGGAAAACATGTCTGAGGACACACACACACACACACACACACACACACACACACACACACACACACACACACACACACACACACACACACACACACACACACACACACACACACACACACACACACACACACACACACACACACACACACACACACACACACACACACACACACACACACACACACACACCGCTCCCGAGGCGGTGACGGGAACTCGCATGGCAGGAAGTTAAAGTTAGCCAGTAAAAACCTTTGGATTTCAACATAAGAGCCCCAACTTATTGTTTATTAAAATCATACGGTTAAATATTGATTGGTTGAAGAAACAATTAAATGTTCTTGAGCCGTTTATTTGAGTGTATATTCCGTATTAAACTAAATAGTTAAATGAATCAAGAAAAGTTGTGTTAATATGCTTTTATTTTGCCAACCGGAAGCGTCCTTTGCAGCAACTCTCGCTAGCTCGGCGATCATTTAAAACAACACAAACATACTGAAAACATGTCACATAAGTATAAAATACACATATATGCCATATGATGTCTACTTTGTACACTTCTGTGTCGGTTTGTCTCCACGCTCTGCGTCTCAGGGACGGGAGAACCAGGCTTTAGCTCGACTTTAGCTAAAGTTTAGCATCACAAGCGACTTTTCCGGGTTACAGCCGTTTGTTTATAAACGGTCTCGTGCGTGTCGTGGCCAACACTTTAAATACATATAGCGGCACGAGCACGCGCACAGGTTATCACGCACGCGTGGCAGGAGGTGCGGCAGGAGGCGGAGTTCGCTGCGGGACAGAGAGAGTGTTTCCCCGCAGATCTTCCTCTCTGCTCTCCCTCCAGAACTCTTTAAACGGCTCTAAACCTCCGCAATAGCGCGACCATGTACCGGTGCTTGGGCTCTCTGCTCCCGCGGGCCTGTCGCTCCGGCGCGCGGGCCCCTCTCTGCGGCGCGCGGGCCTACAGCCAGGCCGCGGACAGCAGCGATGATCCGAACTTCTTCACCATGGTGGAGGGCTTCTTCGATCGCGGGGCCGCCATCGTGGAGGACCGGCTCGTGGAGGGCTTGAAGACGCGCGAGACACAGGAGCAGAAGAGGAAGCGCGTGCGCGGGATCCTTAGGGTCATCAAACCGTGCAACCACGTGCTCAGCGTCAACTTCCCCATCAAGAAGGACTGCGGGGAGTGGGAGGTGATCGAGGCGTACCGAGCCCAACACAGCCAGCACCGGACCCCCTGCAAAGGAGGTGAGTTCAACCTGTTAACCTCAGGGCCCCCTGTAGAGAGGTGGGTTCAACCTCAGGACCCCCTGTAGAGAGGTGGGTTCAACCTCAGGACCCCCTGTAGAGAGGTGAGTTCAACCTCAGGACCCCCTGTAGGGAGGTGGGTTCAACCTCAGGACCCCCTGTAGAGAGGTGAGTTCAACCTGTTAACCTCAGGACCCCCTGTAGAGAGGTGGGTTCAACCTCAGGACCCCCTGTAGGGAGGTGGGTTCAACCTCAGGACCCCCTGTAGAGAGGTGAGTTCAACCTCAGGACCCCCTGTAGAGAGGTGGGTTCAACCTCAGGACCCCCTGTAGAGAGGTGGGTTCAACCTCAGGACCCCCTGTAGAGAGGTGAGCCTCAGGACCCCCTGTAGAGAGGTGAGCCTCAGGACCCCCTGTAGAGAGGTGAGTTCAACCTCAGGACCCCCTGTAGAGAGGTGGGTTCAACCTCAGGACCCCCTGTAGAGAGGTGAGCCTCAGGACCCCCTGTAGAGAGGTGAACCTCAGGACCCCCTGTAGAGAGGTGAGCCTCAGGACCCCCTGTAGAGAGGTGAGCCTCAGGACCCCCTGTAGAGAGGTGAACCTCAGGACCCCCTGTAGAGAGGTGAGCCTCAGGACCCCCTGTAGAGAGGTGAACCTCAGGACCCTGCCCTGCCGTGGTCCCCTTGAGCAAGGCACCGGACATGCTTTAATGTTTTTATTGTTAAAAAGATTGATCCGAAATATTGTATTTTTAATGGACACTTTTATTCTACACTATATTCATATTGTTTGGATATTAGCCGTGTGTGTGTGTGTGTGTGTGCGTGTGTGTGTGTGTGTGTGTGTGTGTGTGTGTGTGTGTGTTAATATTTATTTACTGAAACAAAGAAGAGGGGGCGGAGCTTATGGACCCGGCAGATACTGCAAAATGCTGCGGCGATGAAACGCAACGATTATTAGATCAGGCGTTCTCTCTGGAACAGGATGGAGCTCAACGGCCTGCCCTCTCCACGAGGGCAGTTCCTTTCTACTTCCTGCTTCTTCACACACATGCTCTCCAGCTCAGCTTAGCTCTGAGTGTTAGCATGCTAATGTGAACACTGACTGTTACGTCCAAAACACATCGTGTGTGTGTGTGTGTGTGTGTGGGGTCGATCAGGGGGTGATCGTCCTGCAGGTCACTGGCCTTGTGAAGCAGGACGCTCAGCTGGGACCGCACGTCATGTGAACGTCCTGCAGAGGCGAGAGTCCCTGTGTCTCAGGCGAGGAACCAGGGGCCGGTCCCACGAAGCTGGTTCTCTCTTAGCGGCTAGATCTCCATGGTAACTGATGCTGAGCGGCTAGCCTGCCCCGGAGCAGGTTAGGTTGCAGGCTAAGAGATAAACTCAGTGAAGGCACCGCCTGCTGACCAATCAGAGCTCAGGGGGCGGAGTTTAAAGCGATCAAGTCATATCAGTACCCGGATCAGAGTACACTAAGTCCAGTCAGCATCAGTACCCGGATCAGAGTACACTAAGTCCAGTCAGCATCAGTACCCGGATCAGAGCACACTAAGTCCAGTCAGCATCAGAACCCGGATCAGAGTACACTAAGTCCAGTCAGCATCAGAACCCGGATCAGAGCACACTAAGTCCAGTCAGCATCAGTACCCGGATCAGAGCACACTAAGTCCAGTCAGCATCAGTACCCGGATCAGAGTACACTAAGTCCAGTCAGCATCAGTACCCGGATCAGAGTACACTGAGTCCAGTCAGCATCAGTACCCGGATCAGAGTACACTAAGTCCAGTCAGCATCAGTACCCGGATCAGAGTACACTGAGTCCAGTCAGCATCAGTACCGGATCAGAGTACACTAAGTCCAGTCAGCATCAGTACCCGGATCAGAGTACACTAAGTCCAGTCAGCATCAGTACCCGGATCAGAGTACACTAAGTCCAGTCAGCATCAGAACCCGGATCAGAGTACACTAAGTCCAGTCAGCATCAGTACCCGGATCAGAGCACACTAAGTCCAGTCAGCATCAGTACCCGGATCAGAGTACACTAAGTCCAGTCAGCATCAGTACCCGGATCAGAGTACACTAAGTCCAGTCAGCATCAGTACCCGGATCAGAGTACACTGAGTCCAGTCAGCATCAGTACCCGGATCAGAGTACACTAAGTCCAGTCAGCATCAGTACCCGGATCAGAGTACACTGAGTCCAGTCAGCATCAGTACCCGGATCAGAGTACACTAAGTCCAGTCAGCATCAGAACCCGGATCAGAGTACACTAAGTCCAGTCAGCATCAGTACCCGGATCAGAGTACACTAAGTCCAGTCAGCATCAGAACCCGGATCAGAGTACACTAAGTCCAGTCAGCATCAGAACCCGGATCAGAGTACACTAAGTCCAGTCAGCATCAGTACCCGGATCAGAGTACACTAAGTCCAGTCAGCATCAGTACCCGGCTCAGAGTACACTAAGTCCAGTCAGCATCAGTACCCGGATCAGAGTACACTAAGTCCAGTCAGCACCAGTACCCGGATCAGAGTACACTAAGTCCAGTCAGCACCAGTACCCGGATCAGAGTACACTAAGTCCAGTCAGCATCAGTACCCGGATAGCTAGATAGGACACAGCTGGCTGAGCGATCCACTTGATGACCCGCGTCGTAGGACCGCTTAGCGAGAGCGTGTGTTCTGGATTAGGCCAACCGACTAACTCCAACACATCAGGTTAGGATGAACCGGCTTCGTAGGACACAGGCCTCTGGAGGTTGAACCGGCTTCGTAGGACACAGGCCTCTGCTCTCCAGCTCGGGCTCAGGCGAGGTGTGTCTCAGAGGAAGACTCAAAGGAGGTCAAGGAGACGCAGGGAGAGGTCTGTTTACAGCAGACGGTGTTCAGGGGACTCCAGTGTCCCCGACGCCCGTCTGTGTCCCCGCTTCGTGCTCAATCCTGAGACATTGCCACTGTATGTACTAGAGCCTCAAGAGACACTCGGAGACATGCTGGAGACACTTAGAGACACATAGGGACGTGCTGGAGACATGCTGGAGACACTTAGAGACATGCTGGAGACACTTAGAGACATGCTGGAGACACATAGAGACATGCTGGAGACACTTGGAGACATGCTGGAGACACTTAGAGACATGCTGGAGACACTTAGAGACATGCTGGAGACACTTGGAGACACATAGAGACATGCTGGAGACACTTAGAGACATGCTGGAGACACATAGAGACATGCTGGAGACACATATAGACATGCTGGGGACACTTAGAGACATGCTGGAGACACTTAGAGACATGCTGGAGACACACAGAGACATGCTGGAGACACTTAAGAGACATGCTGGAGACACTTAGAGACATGCTGGAGACACTTAGAGACATGCTGGAGACACATAGAGACATGCTGGAGACACTTAGAGACATGCTGGAGACACACAGAGACATGCTGGAGACACTTAGAGACATGCTGGAGACACACAGAGAAATACTGGAGACACTTAGAGACATACTGGAGACACTTAGAGATATGCTGGAGACACTTAGAGACATGCTGGAGACACTTGGAGACATGCTGGAGACACTTGGAGATATGCTGGAGACACTTAGAGACATGCTGGAGACACTTAGAGACACACAGAGACATGCTGGAGACACTTAGAGATATGATGGAGACACTTAGAGACATGCTGGAGACACTTGGAGACATGCTGGAGACACTTAGAGATATGCTGCAGAAACACTGAGACATGCTGGAGACACTTAGAGATATGCTGGAGACACTTAGAGACATGCTGGAGACACTTAGAGACATGCTGGAGACACACAGAGACATGCTGGAGACACTTAGAGACATGCTGGAGACACTTGGAGACATGCTGGAGACACACAGAGACATGCTGGAGACACTTAGAGACATGCTGTAGACACACAGAGACATGCTGGAGACACTTAGAGACATGCTGGAGACACTTGGAGACATGCTGGAGACACACAGAGACACCCTGGGGGAACACTGGACTCTAAGCGGATAATGGCTCTTCCAGGGACCCAGGAGTGTCCTGGTACACCACTATGTGATGATGCAGAAACAGAAAGCCCTCAGTCACCAGGCTGCTGCTCGCTGGCAGCTGTGTCTGTCCTCTGAGTTGTCGTGCTGTAGTTTTCCGCTGCAGCGCAGACCAACCCAAGGTAGGGATGTGCCTGCAGATCTGGTTCAGACGAGGACAGGGTGCGGCTGTCTTTGTCCTGCTCCTTTAAACCAGTCGGGTTTCCTGTGAGCAGCCGCACCCTCGCTGACTCACTCTCTCCTGCCAACGCCTCACTCTTCACTCCATCGCGCACTCCCCAGCCGCATGCCAGAGCTCATCTACCCCGCAGACAGGTCTCACATTAAGAGGCGGCTCCACTGGGACATGTTTATTGTTTATTAGGATCCCCATCAGCTGGTGCATAACAACAGCTGATCTCCTGGGTCCACAAACAACATAAAACATGACATTCGACAGCACGTTACAGACAATGATACAAATCGTGTACGGTGTCAATTTCCCTTCAAACAGTGACTTTCATATCAACCGTCACTGCAGCTTATTTTCTGATTCCCCTTGTCCTTGGAAAGGAAACAAATACAATCCTCATCGTGTGTGTGTGTGTGTGTGTGTGTGTGTGTGTGTGTGTGTGTGTGTGTGTGTGTGTGTGTGTGTGTGTGTTGTGTGTGTGTGTGTGTGTGTGTGTGTGTGTGTGTGTGTGTGTGTGTGTGTGTGTGTGTGTGTGTGTGTGTGTGTGTGTGTGTGTGTGTGTGTGTGTGTGTGTGTGTGTGTGTGTGTGTGTGTGTACGAGCCTCCACACGTCCTCTGGTCTGAGGACGTGTGGAGGCTCGTCCTCTGGTCTGAGCCTCGTCCTCTGGTCTGAGGACGTGTGGAGGCTCGTCCTCTGGTCTGAGCCTCGTCCTCTGGTCTGAGGACGTGTGGAGGCTCGTCCTCTGGTCTGAGCCTCGTCCTCTGGTCTGAGGACGTGTGGAGGCTCGTCCTCTGGTCTGAGGACGTGTGGAGGCTCGTCCTCTGGTCTGAGGACGCGTGGAGGCTCGTCCTCTGGTCTGAGGACGTGTGGAGGCTCGTCCTCTGGTCTGAGGACGTGTGGAGCCTCGTCCTCTGGTCTGAGGACGTGTGGAGGCTCGTCCTCTGGTCTGAGCCTCGTCCTCTGGTCTGAGGACGTGTGGAGGCTCGTCCTTTGGTCTGAGGACGTGTGGAGGCTCGTCCTCTGGTCTGAGGACGTGTGGAGGCTCGTCCTCTGGTCTGAGGACGTGTGGAGGCTCGTCCTCTGGTCTGAGGACGTGTGGAGGCTCGTCCTCTGGTCTGAGGACGTGTGGAGGCTCGTCCTCTGGTCTGAGGACGTGTGGAGGCTCGTCCTCTGGTCTGAGCCTCGTCCTCTGGTCTGAGGACGTGTGGAGGCTCGTCCTCTGGTCTGAGGACGTGTGGAGGCTCGTCCTCTGGTCTGAGGACGCGTGGAGGCTCGTCCTCTGGTCTGAGGACGTGTGGAGGCTCGTCCTCTGGTCTGAGGACGTGTGGAGGCTCGTCCTCTGGTCTGAGGACGTGTGGAGCCTCGTCCTCTGGTCTGAGGACGTGTGGAGGCTCGTCCTCTGGTCTGAGCCTCGTCCTCTGGTCTGAGGACGTGTGGAGCCTCGTCCTCTGGTCTGAGCCTCGTCCTCTGGTCTGAGGACGTGTGGAGGCTCGTCCTTTGGTCTGAGGACGTGTGGAGGCTCGTCCTCTGGTCTGAGGACGTGTGGAGGCTCGTCCTCTGGTCTGAGGACGTGTGGAGGCTCGTCCTCTGGTCTGAGGACGTGTGGAGGCTCGTCCTCTGGTCTGAGGACGTGTGGAGGCTCGTCCTCAGACCAGAGGACGTGTGGAGGCTCGTCCTCTGGTCTGAGGACGTGTGGAGGCTCGTCCTCAGACCAGAGGACGTGTGGAGGCTCGTCCTCTGGTCTGAGGACGTGTGGAGGCTCGTCCTCTGGTCTGAGGACGTGTGGAGGCTCGTCCTCAGACCAGAGGACGTGTGGAGGCTCGTCCTCTGGTCTGAGGACGTGTGGAGGCTCGTCCTCTGGTCTGAGGACGTGTGGAGGCTCGTCCTCTGGTCTGAGGACGTGTGGAGGCTCGTCCTCTGGTCTGAGGACGTGTGGAGGCTCGTCCTCTGGTCTGAGGACGTGTGGAGGCTCGTCCTCAGACCAGAGGACGTGTGGAGGCTCGTCCTCTGGTCTGAGGACGTGTGGAGGCTCGTCCTCAGACCAGAGGACGTGTGGAGGCTCGTCCTCTGGTCTGAGGACGTGTGGAGGCTCGTCCTCAGACCAGAGGACGTGTGGAGGCTCGTCCTCTGGTCTGAGGACGTGTGGAGGCTCGTCCTCTGGTCTGAGGACGTGCAAACAGAAAAAGGAAATGATGTAAAAGTATACAGAAAAAAGGAGTTAAACAAACAACAACATCTAAATATATTTTTTAAAAGTCTAAGATAATAAATGATATAATACTTTTAATATTTAACCTTTTCTATCCTAGATGTATTATTAGTTATTGTATCTTTATACTTTGAAAGCCTTAAAGTTGATAGAGTTATTAATACGTTCAAAGATATGTTTGTAGTTTCTGAATGTGTGCGTTCTGTGTTTCAGGGATCCGCTACAGTCTGGATGTTTCTGTGGACGAGGTGAAAGCTCTGGCCTCGCTGATGACCTACAAGTGTGCTGTCGTTGGTGAGGAGAGAACACACACACACACACACACAGAAACAGACGCACACACAGACGCACACACGCACACACACTGTGTACATATTAGGGCTGTCAAATTAACGCCACTAATTATTTTAAAGCGATTAGCGCATGTGTATTGTTTGTCCTCGGCCGCCCCGTAGCTTCAGAGGTTCAAACATGACTGCAGCGTCCAGGCAGCTCCAACACACACACACACACACACACACACACACACACACACACACACACACACACACACACACACACACACACACACACACACACACTATGAGAGAGGTTCCAGGTTGTTGTGTTTAATATTCATGAGAATATTTGTAATGTTCTCATGAATATCAACATTAGCATAAAGCTTATGTGTTCACTCACATGTTGATAAGAGAATTAAAAACTTGAACATATTCCTCTAAGGTTCATTTAGAACGGATACAAAATGTGCGATTAACTATTTTAATCGACTGACAGCCCTAGTACAATACAACAAATATAAATAATCTAAAAGTCATAGTTTCAGAGATTTGAGTTATTTGGAGTTTTTAGGAAACAAATCAGAATGAATTTAAACCTGAATCCTGAAACCTGTGAAGAAGAAGAAGAAGAAGAAGAAGAAGAGGAAGAGGAAGAGGAAGAGGAAGAGGAAGAGGAAGAAGAAGGAGAAGAAGAAGAAGAAGAAGAAGATCTGATTTGAGAGAGAAGCATGACATGTGTTCAGAACATGTTTGTGTTTGAGATCAGAACGACAACAGAACACTAATCATTTAAGTATAAACTGTTATTTTGGATCATAATGTTTTGTTGATTAACAAATAAGTGATTTATTCCAGACGTGCCGTTCGGTGGAGCGAAAGCCGGAGTGAAGATCAACCCGAAGAATTACTCCGTGAGTTTATTTTAAATAACTATAACGATGCATGACCGAAAGAACGAGGTCGCGGATACAAGCGGGCGAGATGGGTGTCCCCGCGGGGCGGCTGGCGTCTCCCTCAGGGACGAGGGGACGCATCCGGAGGGACTCGGGGTTCAGCCGCTCCTCCTTCGCCCCGAAAAGAGCCGGTTGAGGTGGGCACCTAGTTAGGATGCCACCTAGTTAGGATGCCACCTAGTTAGGATGCCACCTAGTTAGGATGCCACCTAGTTAGGATGCCACCTAGTTAGGATGCCACCTAGTTAGGATGCCACCTAGTTAGGATGCCACCTAGTTAGGATGCCACCTAGTTAGGATGGCACCTAGTTAGGATGGCTCCTAGTTAGGATGCCACCTGGGCGCCTCCCTAGGGAGGTGTTCCAGGCACGTCCAGCTGGGAGGAGACCGAGGGGTAGACCTAGGACCAGGTGGAGGGACTATATCTCTTCTGGCCGGGGAGCGCCTCGGGACCCCCCAGTCAGAGCTGTTGATGAGGGGACAGGAACGTTTGGGGCTCTCTGCTGGAACTGATACCCGACCACGGGGCAGGGAGAAGAGGGATGGAAATAATAATGAATTTAATGTCTAAATAAGATCATAAATACTGTTTGTTGTTTTTCTAAACAGAACTACACACACACACACACACACACACACACACACACACACACACACACACACACACACACACACACATATAGACACACACACACACACACACACACACACACACACACACAGACAGAGAGACAGACAGACAGACAGACAGACAGACAGACAGACAGACAGACAGACACACACACACACACACACACACAGAGAGACACACACACACACACACAGAGAGACACACACACACACACCCAGAGTAAGACTTGTGTCTCTGTGTCTCCAGGACAACGAGCTGGAGAAGATCACGCGCCGGTTCACCATGGAGCTCGCTAAGAAAGGCTTCATCGGTGAGAGCAGCTCGGATATAAACCTTTAGTAACATGTAGTAACCCTTGGTAACCCTTAGTAACCCTTAGTAACCCTTAGTAACGCATCGTCATGGTGCCGTGACGCTGCTTCTAACGCACGAAGGGCCTTTTATAAAATAAGCATTTTCATTCTTCTTCTTGTGTTTAATGTGCGTAGGGCCGGGCATCGATGTTCCCGCCCCCGATATGAGCACCGGAGAGCGGGAGATGTCCTGGATCGCAGACACCTACTCCACCACCATGGGACACAACGTGAGACCGCCACTCAGGACTGCATTGATGTTGCGTCTGTGTCTTCAGTCACTCTTTAAAGACTTTAAAGCTGTCCTCTCTCTCAGGACATCAATGTGAGCGCCTGTGTCTTCAGTCACTCTTTAAAGACTTTAAAGCTGTCCTCTCTCTCAGGACATCAATGCGAGCGCCTGTGTCTTCAGTCACTCTTTAAAGACCTTAAAGCTGTCCTCTCTCTCAGGACATCAATGCGAGCGCCTGTGTCTTCAGTCACTCTTTAAAGACTTTAAAGCTGTCCTCTCTCTCAGGACATCAATGCGAGCGCCTGTGTCTTCAGTCACTCTTTAAAGACTTTAAAGCTGTCCTCTCTCTCAGGACATCAATGCGAGCGCCTGTGTCTTCAGTCACTCTTTAAAGACTTTAAAGCTGTCCTCTCTCTCAGGACATCAATGCGAGCGCCTGTGTCACCGGGAAGCCCATCAGTCAGGGCGGGATCCACGGCAGGATCTCTGCCACCGGGAGAGGAGTCTTCCACGGCATCGAGAACTTCATCAACGAGGCGTCGTACATGAGTCAGATCGGCCTGACGCCCGGGTTCCAGGACAAGACCTTCATCATCCAGGTACGAGTCAGCATTATGAGTCCTGAAGCCTGAGTCAGCATTATGAGTCCTGAAGACCTGAGTCAGCATTATGAGTCCTGAAGCCTGAGTCAGCATTATGAGTCCTGAAGACCTGAGTCAGCATTATGAGTCCTGAAGTCCTGAGTCAGCATTATGAGTCCTGAACCCTGAGTCAGCGTTATGAGTCCTGAAGTCCTGAGTCAGCATTATGAGTCCTGAAGACCTGAGTCAGCATTATGAGTCCTAAAGACCTGAGTCAGCATTATGAGTCCTAAAGACATGAGTCAGCATTATGAGTCCTAAAGACCTGAGTCAGCATGATGAGTCCTGAGTCAGCATTATGAGTCCTAAAGACCTGAGTCAGCATTATGAGTCCTGAAGACCTGAGTCAGCATTATGAGTCCTCAAGACCTGAGTCAGCATTATGAGTCCTGAAGACACGAGTCAGCATTATGAGTCCTGAAGACACGAGTCAGCATTATGAGTCCTGAAGACACGAGTCAGCATTATGAGTCCTGAATCCTTTGACTCTTGTCTGCAGGGTTTCGGTAACGTGGGTCTGCACACGATGCGTTATCTTCACCGTTTCGGGGCGAAGTGCGTGGGAATCGCAGAGATGGACGGAAGCATCTGGAACCCCAAAGGCCTCGACCCCAAAGAGCTGGAGGACTACAAACTGGTCAGGAATGGAGATTACTGTCCAAATATACATGTTTTACTCCAAACATGTTCTTTCTGATGTTAAATATGTGCAATTGGTTTCCTAAAGCAGTGGTTCTCAAACCTTTTCTGTCAGGCCCCCCCACACAAATACACAGGATCAGTGGCGGCGCCAGAGATTTATTTTGGGGTGCTGTGGGGTAGCTTGGCGTTTCATAGAGGGTGCTCAAACATTTAGGGTTTCCCATTAAGGTACCGGGCGCTGCAGAGGAATGTTCTACTGCAACACTCCCCACGCACACACACACACACACACAGTGTACCCGCGACTGTTACAATGAAGGCTCGATAATCAGCTCACGGCATATAGGTGTAAGCAGGGGTAAAGTACTATTTTTTATAGGTGGTGTGTGGACCTCACATAGGGGGGTCCGGGGGCATGCTCCTCCGGGAAGATTTTTAAATATTGAAGTTGAAAGCATCAATCTGGTGCACTTTGAGAGCAACATGAGAGATCTATGGACACATCCCAACACCAGATGAAACAGAACCGGAAACAGATTTACTTTTTCTTTATAGATATTTTACAAATCTCTCTCCTTTTAAACTCTATTCTTGTTTCATACCTGCTTTTCATTTATTCTCTCATTTCTTTATAACTTTAATGATCATATAAACGTGTGCCTCAGAAATAATTGTTTACATTAATGGTGACCAAAACGTTTGAGACCCTCTGAGATAACGCTGAGAGTCCTTCAGCTCACGAGCCTCTCAGTCTGACGGAGACGACTCTCCTCCAGCTCCTTATATCCGTTAGCGTAGCTCGCTAGCACCAGAAGCTAACAACAACGATCTCCGGTACCGGTGCGCTCTCTCTCTCTCTCTCCCGCGCCCTCACTTTGAGAACCGCTGGCCTAAATGAATGTTATGTGTCTTTCCAGAGCTTCTTTTTGTCGTCCAATATAAATATAATGTTGTACTTTACCATATGAGTATTTTTTACTTTTTTTATTTCCGCGCGTCTCCAGGCCAACGGGACGGTCGTAGGTTTCCCGAACTCCACTCCCTACGAGGGAAGCATCCTGGAGGCCGACTGCGACATCCTGATCCCCGCAGCCAGCGAGAAGCAGCTGACCAAGAGCAACGCTCGCAAGATCAAAGCCAAGGTCACACAGAGACACACAGACACACACACACACACACACACACACACACACACAGAGACACCACACACACAGAGAGACACACACACACACACACACACACACAGAGAGACACACACACAGAGACACACACAGAGACACACAGAGACACACACACACACACACACACACACACACACACAGAGACACACACAGAGACACACACAGAGACACACAGAGACACACAGAGACACACAGAGACACACACACACACACACACACACACACACACACACACACACACACACACACACACACACACACACAGAGACACACACAGAGACACACACACACACACAGAGACACACACACAGAGACACACAGAGAGACACACACACACACACACACACACACACACACACACACACACACACACACACACACACACACACACACACACACACACACACAGAGACACACAGAGAGACACACACAGAGACACACAGAGACACACACACACAGACAGACAGAGAGACACACACAGAGAAACACACACACACACAGAGACACACACACACACAGAGACACACACACACACACACACACACCCACACACACAGAGACACACACACATACACACACAGAGACACACACACACACACACACACACACACACACACACACACACACAGAGACACACACACACACACACTCCCCCACCCCCCCCCCACACACACAGGCACACACACACACACAGAGACACACAGAGACACACACACACACACACACACACACACACACACACATTGTCTTGTGATCTCCCATGGTTTGAGCCTGTTTCTGGGTAGCTGATGTACCCTGAGATCTATCTGAGGTAACCACACTGACTACATTTCCCATGATGCATCAGTGACTGAGTTTCTGCTGCAGATCATCGCTGAAGGAGCCAACGGGCCGACGACGCCCGAGGCCGACCGCATCTTCCTGGAGAACAACGTGCTGGTGATCCCGGTGATTAGTTTGTTTTATTATTCATATTCTCTTTTCAATTTGTTTAATTATTTATTTATATATTTTAAATGATTTTACTTGGTAACTTTATTCAGTTTTTAACTTTCGAGGATCAGGTGTTCATAACGTTCATACTTTATTCTTCCCCACTCTCCTTGTTCTTTTTCCCTGTATCCTCTCGTCTCCTTGTCTCCTCTCTTTATCTCTATCCTCGTCTCCTTGTCTCCTCTCCTTGTCTCCTCCCCCCTCAGGACATGTACCTGAATGCAGGTGGAGTGACGGTGTCCTACTTTGAATGGTTGAAGAATCTGAACCACGTCAGTTACGGCCGACTCACCTTCAAATACGAGAGGGATTCAAACTACCACCTGCTGAGTGAGTACCTGAGGATCTGTACTGTAACCTGTCCCCTCGCTAACCTGTCCCCTCGTTAACCTGTCCCCTCGTTAACCTGTCCCCTCGTTAACCTGTCCCCTCGTTAACCTGTCCCCTCGTTAACCTGCCCCCCTCGTTAACCTGTCCCCTCGTTAACCTGTCCCCCTTCGTTAACCTGTCCTCCTCGTTAACCTGTCCTGCTCGTTAACCTGTCCTCCTCGTTAACCTGTCCCCCTCGTTAACCTGTCCCCCTCGTTAACCTGCCCCCCTCGTTAACCTGCCCCCCTCGTTAACCTGTCCCCCTCGTTAACCTGTCCCCTCGTTAACCTGTCCCCTCGTTAACCTGTCCCCTCGTTAACCTGTCCCCTCGTTAACCTGTCCCCTCGTTAACCTGTCCCCTCGTTAACCTGTCCCCCCTCGTTAACCTGTCCCCCTCGTTAACCTGTCCCCCCTCGTTAACCTGTCCCCCCTCGTTAACCTGTCCTCCTCGTTAACCTGTCCCCCCTCGTTAACCTGTCCCCCTCGTTAACCTGTCCCCCCTCGTTAACCTGTCCCCCTCGTTAACCTGTCCCCCCCCTCGTTAGCCGTTATTTCTTTAAAATATTTCTTACAGTGCAGACGCTTTTCTGCTTGCTCTTGCCTCGGCTTACTTTTTATGCTGATGTTCCTATTCTTATTCTCTGAAAACATCGATCAGCCGCTCCTGGACATTAACTTATCACTGGGACAGTTCATCTTCGTAAATAGACGGAGGGTTTCAGCCATATTTCAACATTTTTACGACGACCTCAGTCTTACAGTAGCGTGGCCTAGCAACAGCTAAAGCCTGGTAGGCTACTGCATGCTATTTAGCTTAAGCTAGTCGGTAGCAAAATGCCTCCGTTCTCTACAGATGACTTCCACAAACTTATACAGAAGATGGCTGTGTTGGAAATGAAAATGCAACGGTTGGAAGTTAACGTGGAAGTGAATGGACTATGTCGTGGGAATGACACCACTTTACCAGTGTTGCAAAATAGTGGAAAAGGGTATGCTAACTCACAGCTAGTTAGCAGCTACAAGGATTCCAAGGAACAGGAGGGCTGTATACCGGGTCATACATCTACAAGTGGTGGTCCTCCCTGGAACTCTCTGGGTGCAACGCCTAAGAGTAAATCATTTCCATGGGATTTGGGAGGACGGATAACAGGCAGAGCCCAGCACTCTGAAATATGTGATGCGACCGGCTGGCCTGCATTGCTATCACCCAAGAGGAGCGCCTCTTCAACCCCTAAACAGCCGTGGACAGCTGCTAAAGGGAGAACTACAGACAATCCTCCTAAACCACCAAGTGTGCCGATCCAGAACAGATACGCTCCGCTGACCGAGAGCCGGAGATCTCTCTCTGATGACCTGGATAACCCGTCCTCTTCACACAGCGGGGTAAGGACCAATAGCTGCTCCAAAAGTAAAGGGCTAGAGGGAAAGCTAACGACTGGGCCTGAACTCTGGTTGTGGGTGACTCTGCTGTAAGAGATGTAAAAGGTCTGTGTAGTAAGAACAACACCAAAGTACTCTGTTTTCCCAAGGATGTGGTCTCTGACTTGGCTGAGAAGATCCTGCGTATTGGGGCTGAACATCCGACTGTGAAGAATGTGGTTCTGCACATTGGAACAGATGATGTTGAGAAACAAGAGTCAGAAGTGCTGAAAAAAGACTTTAAATGTCTGTTGGAAACTGCCAGCTCTCTAAAGGCAGAGGTGTTCGTCAGTGGCCCTCTGCCGCCAGGCAGAAGAGGAGTGGAGAGATTCAGCAGACTGTCTGCACTGACCACCTGGCTTTCACCTGTCTGTACTGACCACCTGGCTTTCACCTGCCTGTACTGAACACCTGGCTTTCACCTGTCTGCACTGACCACCTGGCTTTCACCTGTCTGTACTGAACACCTGGCTTTCACCTGCCTGCACTGACCACCTGGCTTTCACCTGCCTGTACTGAACACCTGGCTTTCACCTGTCTGCACTGACCACCTGGCTTTCACCTGTCTGTACTGAACACCTGGCTTTCACCTGCCTGCACTGACCACCTGGCTTTCACCTGCCTGTACTGAACACCTGGCTTTCACCTGTCTGCACTGACCACCTGGCTTTCACCTGTCTGTACTGAACACCTGGCTTTCACCTGCCTGTACTGAACACCTGGCTTTCACCTGCCTGCACTGACCACCTGGCTTTCAACTGTCTGCACTGACCATTCTGTGCAGACATCTTTTCAAGGCAAATGGAGTTTGCCTGAACAAGTCCGGAGTGAAATTGTTTATCTCTGACATATTCAACTGCCTGCGTCATCAATCTGTTCCCTCTGCCAAGGACAAGCGGCAAGAGGAATCAAAACAGGAGAAAGACACAACACATCGTGCAGAAAACCCTGAAGAAGTATCACTGCACCCGCCTGAGGAATGTTCTGATTATGGGAGACCTATGAGACACACGGAGGAGTCTCCACCGCCCGTCACCCCCCCCCCATGGGTCTGAATATCTCTGAGGTCGTGGTGACTGATGTTGCGCTCTCTGACCATTCCTGTGTTTTCTTTGAGAGCTTTATTTCTGTTCACACAAGTGTTCAAAAAGATGTTTAACTGAAAACACTAGGGAAATGTTTACTCAGGATGTTTCTTCCACACTTGCCCCTGCTAACACCTCAGTAGATGAGCTAGTAGATCATTTTAATTCAAAAATGTAAAATGTTATAGATGCCATTGCTCCAACTAAGGTAAAGGAAGTGACTGGCAAGAACATATCTCCACGGAGAAAGGCCATGACAGTGAGAGCAGAAAAAAGAGAATGTCGAAAAGCTGAACGCAGGTGGCGAAAAACAAATCTCCAGGTTCACTTTGAAATCTATAAAGAGAGACTTGGCCTTCATAATTTGGAATTGAAAAACGCACGACAATCATTCTTCTCTGATATCATTACCAAAATCAAAAACAACGCACGTGCCTTGTTTGCTCCCGTCGACAGACTGACTAACCCCCCAGTGTCAGGAGCCTCTGAACTTCTATCCACCAGGGCGTGCAATGACTTTGCCTTCTTCACTGACAACACTCAGAACACCAGACGAGCAGTCAGTGCCTCTGCGTCAGGAACAGCACATGTGTTGTCTCTGTGTCCACTTAACATCAATTCAGACACCATGACACAGTTCCATCAGATTAATGATAAAAACCTGGAGGACATTATTCATCTTCTGAAGTCCTCCTCCTGCTGCCTTGATATTATTCCAACAGGGTTTTTCAAAGATGTTTTGCCTTGCATGGCCTCAGAACTACTTCATATAGTAAACAAATCTCTTCACTCAGGTGTTTTTCCACAGGCCCTGAAAACTGCAGTCATTAAACCGCTCTTAAAAAAGAACAATCTAGATGCTTCAGTAATGAACGATTACAGGCCCATATCAAACCTGCCATTTCTAGGTAAGATCATTGAACAAGTAGTTTTTCAACAGCTGAGTAATTTCTTGCATGTAAATAGCTGTTTCGATGTGCTCCAGTCAGGCTTTCAAACCACAGCACTGAGACTGCTCTTGTAAAGGTCTTTAACGACATCCACTTAAACACAGACAGTGGCAGAACTCCAGTGTTAGTATTATTAGATCTCAGTGCTGCGTGTGACACTGTTGACCACAGCATATTACTAGACCGACTGGAACACTGGGTGGGACTTTCGGAAACAGTTCTAAATTGGTTTGAATCCTACTTAAAGGACAGAAACAACTTTGTTTCTATCGGTAAATACACATCTGAGTTGACAAATATGACATGTGGGGTTCCTCAAGGCTCCATCTTGGGGCCTCTTCTCTTTAACATCTACATGCTACCACTGGCTCAGATAATGAAGAACAACATAACCGTTACCATAGCGATGCAGATGACACACACATTTACGTAACCATTTCACCAGGAGACGATGCTCCAATTCAAACACTGAGTAAGTGCATTGAGCAAATCAATGACTGGATGTGTCAGAACTTTCTCCAATTAAACAAAGATAAAACTGAGGTAATGGTTTTTGGAGCCAAGTCAGAACGTATAGAAGTTAGCGCTGAGCTTCAGTCTGCAATGTTCAAACCAACAGATAGACAGAGATCTAGGTGTAGTCATGGACTCTGACCTGAGTTTCAACAGTCACATTAAAACAGTTACTAAATCAGCCTACTATCACCTAAAGAACATATCTAGGATTAAAGACTAATGTCACAGCAGGATCTGGAGACACGTGTCCACGCCTTTATCTTCAGTAGACTGGACTACTGCAAAGGTGTCTTCACAGGTCTCACTAAAACATCCATTAGGAAGCTGCAGCTGATTCAGAACGCCGCTGCTCGAGTCCTCACTGACACTAAGAAAGTGGATCACATCACTCCTGCTCTGAAGTCTTTACACTGGCTTCCTGTGTGTCAAAGAATAGATTTCTAAATACTGCTGCTGGTTTATAAAGCACTGAATGGTTTAGGCCCAGAATACATCTCTGACCTCCTGCTAAACTATGAACCATCCAGATCTCTCAGGTCTTCAGGGACTGGTCAGCTTCCTGTCCCCAGAGTCAGATCTCTCAGGTCTTCAGGGACTGGTCAGCTTCCTGTCCCCAGAGTCAGATCTCTCAGGTCTTCAGGGACTGGTCAGCTTCCTGTCCCCAGAGACAGATCTCTCAGGTCTTCAGGGACTGGTCAGCTTCCTGTCCCCAGATACAGATCTCTCAGGTCTTCAGGGACTGGTCAGCTTCCTGTCCCCAGAGTCAGATCTCTCAGGTCTTCAGGGACAGGTCAGCTTCCTGTCCTCAGAGACAGATCTCTCAGGTCTTCAGGGACTGGTCAGCTTCCTGTCCCCAGAGTCAGATCTCTCAGGTCTTCAGGGACTGGTCAGCTTCCTGTCCCCAGAGTCAGATCTCTCAGGTCTTCAGGGACTGGTCAGCTTCCTGTCCCCAGAGACAGATCTCTCAGGTCTTCAGGGACTGGTCAGCTTCCTGTCCCCAGATACAGATCTCTCAGGTCTTCAGGGACTGGTCAGCTTCCTGTCCCCAGAGTCAGATCTCTCAGGTCTTCAGGGACAGGTCAGCTTCCTGTCCTCAGAGACAGATCTCTCAGGTCTTCAGGGACTGGTCAGCTTCCTGTCCCCAGAGTCAGATCTCTCAGGTCTTCAGGGACTGGTCAGCTTCCTGTCCCCAGAGACAGATCTCTCAGGTCTTCAGGGACTGGTCAGCTTCCTGTCCCCAGAGTCAGATCTCTCAGGTCTTCAGGGACTGGTCAGCTTCCTGTCCCCAGAGACAGATCTCTCAGGTCTTCAGGGACTGGTCAGCTTCCTGTCCCCAGAGTCAGACCTCTCAGGTCTTCAGGGACTGGTCAGCTTCCTGTCCCCAGAGTCAGATCTCTCAGGTCCTCAGGGACTGGTCAGCTTCCTGTCCCCAGAGACAGATCTCTCAGGTCCTCAGGGACTGGTCAGCTTCCTGTCCCCAGAGACAGACCTCTCAGGTCTTCAGGGACTGGTCAGCTTCCTGTCCCCAGAGACAGATCTCTCAGGTCTTCAGGGACTGGTCAGCTTCCTGTCCCCAGAGACAGATCTCTCAGGTCTTCAGGGACTGGTCAGCTTCCTGTCCCCAGAGACAGACCTCTCAGGTCTTCAGGGACTGGTCAGCTTCCTGTCCCCAGAGACAGATCTCTCAGGTCTTCAGGGACTGGTCAGCTTCCTGTCCCCAGAGACAGATCTCTCAGGTCTTCAGGGACTGGTCAGCTTCCTGTCCCCAGAGACAGATCTCTCAGGTCTTCAGGGACTGGTCAGCTTCCTGTCCCCAGAGACAGACCTCTCAGGTCTTCAGGGACTGGTCAGCTTCCTGTCCCCAGAGACAGATCTCTCAGGTCTTCAGGGACTGGTCAGCTTCCTGTCCCCAGAGACAGATCTCTCAGGTCTTCAGGGACTGGTCAGCTTCCTGTCCCCAGAGACAGACCTCTCAGGTCTTCAGGGACTGGTCAGCTTCCTGTCCCCAGAGTCAGACCTCTCAGGTCTTCAGGGACTGGTCAGCTTCCTGTCCCCAGAGACAGATCTCTCAGGTCTTCAGGGACTGGTCAGCTTCCTGTCCCCAGAGTCAGAACTAAACCTGGAGAAGCAGCGTTCAGTTATTATCCGCTGCAACTCTGATTACTTTCAAATCCAGCGAGAAGACTTTTCTTTTTGTCGCTGCTTCTAATTGAACTGTTCACATCTTAGCAGAGGCGCGGGAAGGTATTTCGAGTGGGGGTGCTGAGGTGCTGGACTCCAGTGAACACTATTACGGGCACTATAGAGCACGCACAAAAGCAAACACACAGTACACCCGCGACTGTTACAATGAAGGCTCGATCATCAGCTCACGGCATATAGGCGAGTGGGGAGCGGACCTCACCTCCTCTAGGGGGGTCCGGGGGCATGCTCCCCCGGGAAGATTTGTTTTTAAATATTGAAGTGAAAGCATCAATCTGGAGCACTCTGAGAGCAGACTGAGAGATCTATGGAGACCTCTCTCAGTCTGGAGCACTTTGAGAGCAGACTGAGAGATCTATGGAGACCTCTCTCAGTCTGGAGCACTTTGAGAGCAGACTGAGAGATCTATGGAGACCTCTCTCAGTCTGGAGCACTCTGAGAGCAGACTGAGAGATCTATGGAGACCTCTCTCAGTCTGGAGCACTTTGAGAGCAGACTGAGAGATCTATGGAGACCTCTCTCAGTCTGGAGCACTCTGAGAGCAGACTGAGAGATCTATGGAGACCTCTCTCAGTCTGGAGCAC
The DNA here is from genome assembly GCA_036324595.1 of Champsocephalus gunnari. Classification (NCBI taxonomy): domain Eukaryota; kingdom Metazoa; phylum Chordata; class Actinopteri; order Perciformes; family Channichthyidae; genus Champsocephalus; species Champsocephalus gunnari. The sequence goes on along the minus strand of CM070449.1, from coordinate 39,762,725 downwards.
TCTGAGAGCAGACTGAGAGATCTATGGACACCTCTCTCAGTCTGGAGCACTCTGAGAGCAGACTGAGAGATCTATGGAGACCTCTCTCAGTCTGGAGCACTCTGAGAGCAGACTGAGAGATCTATGGAGACCTCTCTCAGTCTGGAGCACTCTGAGAGCAGACTGAGAGATCTATGGAGACCTCTCTCAGTCTGGAGCACTCTGAGAGCAGACTGAGAGATCTATGGAGACCTCTCTCAGTCTGGAGCACTCTGAGAGCAGCATGAGAGATCTATGGAGACCTCTCTCAGTCTGGTGCAGTTTGAGAGCAGCATGAGAGATCTATGGAGACCTCTCTCAGTCTGGAGCACTTTGAGAGCAGACTGAGAGATCTATGGAGACCTCTCTCAGTCTGGAGCACTCTGAGAGCAGCATGAGAGATCTATGGAGACCTCTCTCAGTCTGGAGCACTCTGAGAGCAGACTGAGAGATCTATGGAGACCTCTCTCAGTCTGGAGCACTCTGAGAGCAGACTGAGAGATCTATGGAGACCTCTCTCAGTCTGGTGCACTCTGAGAGCAGCATGAGAGATCTATGGAGACCTCTCTCAGTCTGGTGCAGTTTGAGAGCAGCATGAGAGATCTATGGAGACCTCTCTCAGTCTGGTGCAGTTTGAGAGCAGCATGAGAGATCTATGGAGACCTCTCTCAGTCTGGAGCACTCTGAGAGCAGACTGAGAGATCTATGGAGACCTCTCTCAGTCTGGAGCACTCTGAGAGCAGACTGAGAGATCTATGGAGACATCTCTCAGTCTGGAGCACTCTGAGAGCAGCATGAGAGATCTATGGAGACCTCTCTCAGTCTGGAGCACTCTGAGAGCAGCATGAGAGATCTATGGAGACCTCTCTCAGTCTGGAGCACTCTGAGAGCAGACTGAGAGATCTATGGAGACCTCTCTCAGTCTGGAGCACTTTGAGAGCAGACTGAGAGATCTATGGAGACCTCTCTCAGTCTGGAGCACTCTGAGAGCAGACTGAGAGATCTATGGAGACCTCTCTCAGTCTGGAGCACTCTGAGAGCAGACTGAGAGATCTATGGAGACCTCTCTCAGCACCAGATGAAGCACAACTGGAAGCAGATGTTCTTTTTCTTTATGGATATTTTACAGACCACTCCCCTTTCAAACTGTATTCTTGTTTTACTGCCATATAGTATTTCATAACTGTGTTTCCTTTATTCTCTTATTTGTTTTATAACTATAATGATCATATGAAGGTGTGCCGCGGAAATAATCTTCTGAATAATTTGTGACCAAACCGTTTGAGACCCACGGAGATAACTTAGACTAAAGTGAGCTCTCTGAACCCTCAGAGTCCTTCAGCTCACTGAGCCTCTCCTGCAGCTCACTGAGCCTCTCCTCCAGCTCACTGAGCCTCTCCTTCAGCTCACTGAGCCTCTCCTTCAGCTCACTGAGCCTCTCCTTCAGCTCACTGAGCCTCTCCTGCAGCTCACTGAGCCTCTCCTCCAGCTCACTGAGCCTCTCCTTCAGCTCACTGAGCCTCTCCTTCAGCTCACTGAGCCTCTCCTTCAGCTCACTGAGCCTCTCCTTCAGCTCTCTGAGCCTCTCCTTCAGCTCACTGAGCCTCTCCTCCAGCTCACTGAGCCTCTCCTTCAGCTCACTGAGCCTCTCCTCCAGCTCACTGAGCCTCTCCTTCAGCTCACTGAGCCTCTCCTTCAGCTCACTGAGCCTCTCCTCCAGCTCACTGAGCCTCTCCTTCAGCTCACTGAGCCTCTCCTGCAGCTCACTGAGCCTCTCCTTCAGCTCACTGAGCCTCTCCTGCAGCTCACTGAGCCTCTCCTTCAGCTCACTGAGCCTCTCCTTCAGCTCACTGAGCCTCTCCTTCAGCTCACTGAGCCTCTCCTGCAGCTCACTGAGCCTCTCCTGCAGCTCGCTGTGGAACCAACAGCTCCGTGTGTCCGTTAGTGCAGCTAGCTAACCGCTAACCAGATGCTAACAACACGGCCCCTGCAGCTGGCACCGGTCCCTCTCTCTCCCTCTCTCTCTCTCTCTCCCTCTCTCACACACACTAAATGCGCTATTTCCACACTCACACACACACGCACACACGCACACACACACACACGAGTTTGGATAACACAAGCACACTTTTATTTCCATGCAACTCTCTGATTGGTCGGGTGTCTTGCCTCTGTTGCATTCACTGAACACGAGAAATTAGAGTCCTGCCGTCCTCTCGAGTGTCTTGATGAGGTTCACGTAAAGCACGGTTAATGTATTATATTATGGAGGTAGAATTGTCCGGTGCGACAGAAACAACATTCGGGGCAGGCCCAAATATTATTTTACCAACAATGTGGAATGTATTGGCTCCATAGTACACAGAGTACACAGAGTACACAGAGTACGCAGCGGGAGCAGCAATAACCGTCACATAATCATTCAGGCAGTCCCTGCCTGCCGCTAGGGGGCGCTGCAGCGCCCTCAGCACCCCCCTTCCCGCGCCCATGTATCTTAGACTGCACTAACCTGTCCCCCCTCGTTAACCTGTCCCCCCTCGTTAACCTGTCCCCCCTCGTTAACCTGTCCTCCTCATTAACCTGTCCCCCCCTCGTTAACCTGTCCCCCCCTCGTTAACCTGTCCCCCTCGTTAACCTGTCCCCCTCGATAACCTGTCCCCCTCGATAACCTGTCCTCCTCGTTAACCTGTCCTCCTCGTTAACCTGTCCTCGATAACCTGTCCTCCTCGTTAACCTGTCCCCCTCGTTAACCTGTCCCCCTCGTTAACCTGTCCTCGATTACCTGTCCTCCTCATTAACCTGTCCTCCTCGATAATCTGTCCCCCCCTTGTTAACCTGTCCCCCCCTTGTTAACCTGTCCCCCCCTTGTTAACCTGTCCCCCCTCGTTAACCTGTCCCCCCTCGTTAACCTGTCCCCCTCGTTAACCTGTCCCCTCGTTAACCTGTTCTCCTCGTTAACCTGTCCTCCTCGATAATCTGTCCCCCCCTCGTTAACCTGTCCCCCTCGTTAACCTGTCCCCCCTCGTTAACCTGTCCCCTCGTTAACCTGTCCCCCTCGTTAACCTGTCCCCTCGTTAACCTGTACTCCTCGTTAACCTGTCCCCCTCGTTAACCTGTACTCCTCGTTAACCTGTCCCCCTCGTTAACCTGTCCCCCTCGTTAACCTGTCCCCCTCGTTAACCTGTACTCCTCGTTAACCTGTCCCCCTCGTTAACCTGTCCCCCTCGTTAACCTGTCCCCCTCGTTAACCTGTACTCCTCGTTAACCTGTTCTCCTCGTTAACCTGTCCCCCCCCACAGTGTCGGTACAGGAGAGTCTTGAGAGGAAGTTTGGGAAACACGGCGGTGAAATTCCCATCGTTCCCACTTCAGAGTTCCAGGCCCGCGTCGCTGTGAGTACAAAATGCAGAGTTCACCTGATCACCTGTTCACCTGATCACCTGTTCACATGATCACCTGATCACCTGATCACCTGATCACCTGTTCACCTGTTCACCTGTTCACCTGTTCACCTGATCACCTGATCACCTGTTCACCTGATCACCTGTTCACCTGTTCACCTGATCACCTGTTCACCTGTTCACCTGATCACCTGTTCACCTGATCACCTGTTCACCTGTTCACCTGATCACCTGTTCACCTGATCACCTGTTCACCTGTTCACCTGATCACCTGATCACCTGTTCACCTGTTCACCTGATCACCTGATCACCTGATCACCTGATCACCTGTTCACCTGATCCCCTGTTCACCTGATCACCTGATCCCCTGTTCACCTGATCACCTGATCACCTGATCCCCTGATCACCTGATCACCTGTTCAGACCAAAATCTGACTATTTAAACAAATAAAAAGAGACATTTTGAGAAAGCAATGTGAACCCTTGGAGGTGGATTCTGTGTTGTTGCAGGGAGCGTCGGAGAAAGACATCGTTCACTCAGGTCTCGCCTACACCATGGAGCGCTCTGCCAGGGTAACACACACACACACACACACACACTCACACACACTCACACACTCACACACACACTCACACACACTCACTCACACTCTCACACACACACACTCTCACACACACACACACACTCACACACACTCTCACTCACACACACTCACACAAACACACACACACTCACACACACACACACACACACACACACACACACACACACACACCCTATCGTTCATCTATTAGCAACTTGCTGATTGTAATATGTCACATTCCAAGACTCTTCGTGCACGTTCATCTGTTTGTCCTCAGGCTCTCTGATTGTAGGAGGAGCCTGAGAGCTTCATTGTAGGAGGAGCCTGAGAGCTTCATTGTAGGAGGAGCCTGAGAACTTCATTGTAGGAGGAGCCTGAGAGCTTCATTGTAGGAGGAGCCTGGGAGTTTCATTGTAGGAGGAGCCTGGGAGTTTCATTGTAGGAGGAGCCTGGGAGTTTCATTGTAGGAGGAGCCTGAGAGCTTGTAGGAGGAGCCTGAGAGCAGACAGACAGGTGACAGACAGACAGGTGAGAGACAGGTGACAGACAGACAGGTGACAGACAGACAGGTGACAGACAGGTGACAGACAGGTGACAGACAGGTGACAGACAGACAGAAAGACTGACAGACGTTTCATTGTAGGAGGAGCCTGAGAGCTTCATTGTAGGAGGAGCCTGAGAGCTTCATTGTAGGAGGAGCCTGAGAGCTTCATTGTAGGAGGAGCCTGAGAGCTTCATTGTAGGAGGAGCCTGAGAGTTTCATTGTAGGAGGAGCCTGAGAGCTTCATTGTAGGAGGAGCCTGAGAGCTTCATTGTAGGAGGAGCCTGAGAGCTTCACTGATATCTCTAACCTGTAGCTGTGAACAGGTGTTATCTACCTGCATGTGAAGGTGTGTTTGTCCACCAGAGGGCAGCAGAGATCAGCTCACCTGTTCACTCTTCTTCTGTTGTCTCTTCTCCTGCAGGCAATCATGCGGACGGCCAACACATACAACCTGGGTTTGGATCTGAGGACGGCCGCGTACGTGAACGCCATCGAGAAGGTGTTCCAGGTGTACAACCAGGCGGGCCTCAGCTTATCTTAGAGACGCACACACGCACATGCACACGCGCACGCACGCACACACACACACGCACACGCACACGCACACACACACACCTGTCTGTTACATGTTGAAGTCAGATTCTTTTGGGTTTTATCACAAATATGTATTTCCCCTCAAAATTGTTGGGATTTATTTCACAGAACATTCCGGGGTTTGATTTCTTCTGAAATTGTTATGATTTTTTTTCACAAAATATCTGATATTTTCTAAGAACTCTTTTTCACAAACTATTCCTACAGTCTTTGTAACCTGTCTGTCACCTGTCTGTCTGTCTGTCACCTGTCTGTCACCTGTCTGTCACCTGTCTGTCTGTCTGTCACCTGTCTGTCACCTGTCTGTCACCTGTCTGTCTGTCACCTGTCTGTCACCTGTCTGTCACCTGTCTGTCTGTCACCTGTCTGTCTGTCTGTCACCTGTCTGTCACCTGTCTGTCACCTGTCTGTCACCTGTCTGTCACCTGTCTGTCTGTCACCTGTCTGTCTGTCACCTGTCTGTCACCTGTCTGTCACCTGTCTGTCACCTGTCTGTCACCTGTCTGTCTGTCTGTCACCTGTCTGTCACCTGTCTGTCACCTGTCTGTCACCTGTCTGTCACCTGTCTGTCTGTCACCTGTCTGTCTGTCACCTGTCTGTCACCTGTCTGTCACCTGTCTGTCACCTGTCTGTCACCTGTCTGTCACCTGTCTGTCTGTCTGTCACCTGTCTGTCACCTGTCTGTCACCTGTCTGTCTGTCTGTCACCTGTCTGTCACCTGTCTGTCACCTGTCTGTCACCTGTCTGTCTGTCACCTGTCTGTCACCTGTCTGTCACCTGTCTGTCTGTCACCTGTCTGTCTGTCTGTCACCTGTCTGTCACCTGTCTGTCACCTGTCTGTCACCTGTCTGTCACCTGTCTGTCTGTCACCTGTCTGTCTGTCACCTGTCTGTCACCTGTCTGTCACCTGTCTGTCACCTGTCTGTCTGTCTGTCACCTGTCTGTCACCTGTCTGTCACCTGTCTGTCACCTGTCTGTCACCTGTCTGTCTGTCACCTGTCTGTCTGTCACCTGTCTGTCACCTGTCTGTCACCTGTCTGTCACCTGTCTGTCACCTGTCTGTCACCTGTCTGTCTGTCTGTCACCTGTCTGTCACCTGTCGGTCTGTCACCTGTCTGTCACCTGTCTGTCACCTGTCTGTCTCTTACCTGTCTGTCACCTGTCTGTCTGTCTGTCACCTGTCAGTCACCTGTCTGTCTGTCACCTGTCTGTCACCTGTCTGTCACCTGTCTGTCTGTCTGTCACCTGTCTGTCACCTGTCGGTCTGTCACCTGTCTGTCACCTGTCTGTCACCTGTCTGTCTGTCTGTCACCTGTCTGTCACCTGTCGGTCTGTCACCTGTCTGTCACCTGTCTGTCACCTGTCTGTCTCTTACCTGTCTGTCACCTGTCTGTCTGTCTGTCACCTGTCAGTCACCTGTCTGTCTGTCACCTGTCTGTCACCTGTCTGTCTCTTACCTGTCTGTCACCTGTCTGTCTGTCTGTCACCTGTCTGTCACCTGTCGGTCAGTCACCTGTCTGTCTCTTACCTGTCTGTCACCTGTCTGTCACCTGTCGGTCAGTCACCTGTCTGTCTCTTACCTGTCTGTCACCTGTCTGTCACCTGTCTGTCACCTGTCTGTCTGTCACCTGTCTGTCTGTCAGTCACCTGTCTGTCTGTCTGTCACCTGTCTGTCTGTCACCTGTCTGTCACCTGTCTGTCACCTGTCTGTCACCTGTCTCTCACCTGTCTGTCTCTCACCTGTCTGTCTGTCACCTGTCTGTCACCTGTCAGTCACCTGTCTGTCACCTGTCTGTCTGCAGGATTTCTCAGCGTTTACAGTTTTTTTGCACAAACTTCGGTTTCACAGCTTTAATTCTTCTTCTATGCAAATCTCAACCAAAGTTTAAAGAGAGATGATCCAACCCTATACAAGCCTCGCCTGCCCCCTTTGCGTGTGACGAGGGGCCGGGGGTCCATGGGGCCGGGGGTCCATGGGGCCGGGGGTCCATGGGGCCAGGGGTCCATGGGGCCGGGGGTCCATGGGGCCGGGGGTCCATGGGGCCAGGGGTCCATGGGGCCGGGGGTCCATGGGTCCATGGGGCCGGGGGTCCATGGGGCCGGGGGTCCATGGGGCCAGGGGTCCATGGACGCGGGGGTCCATGGACGCGGGGGTCCATGGACGCGGGGCCGGGGGTCCATGGGGCCAGGGGTCCATGGACGCGGGGCCGGGGGTCCGTGGGGCCAGGGGTCCGTGGACGCGGGGCCGGGGGTCCATGGGGCCAGGGGTCCATGGACGCGGGGCCAGGGGTCCATGGGGCCAGGGGTCCGTGGACGCGGGGCCGGGGGGCCGGGGCCGCGGGAGGGATACTAACCTCCGTGGAAAGAAATGTGTTTATTAAAAAATAAAGAAATCTTTCAACATTGTAATTGTTCGTGTGTGTGTGAATCTAAACGCGACGAGAAACAAATCCCACAAATTGAAAACATGAACTTGAACAGCGGCGCTCACTTGGAGTGAGAGGACACACGAGCGACTCTCTCCTCGGTCCTCACCAAGGTGTTCCTTCAATCCGAGAACACGACAAGGTGTTCCAGGTGGGACTCAGCCACACACACACACACACACAGACACACACACACACACACACACACACACACACAGACACACACACAGACACACACACAGACACACACACACACACACACAGACCCACACACACACAGACACACACACACACACACACACACACAGACACACACACACAGACAGACACACACACACACACACACACAGACACACAGACACACACACAGACACACACACAGACACACAGACACACACACACACACACACAGACCCACACACACACAGACACACACACACACACACACACACACACACAGACACACACACACAGACAGACAGACACACAGACCCACACACACACACAGACACAGACAGACACACACAGACACAGACACACACACACACAGACACAGACACACACACACAGACCCACACACACACAATAACACGAGAGCTGGGATATGTTGATTAAAGCGGTTGCGTATCTGAAGAACTGAAAGGCGCCTCAAACCTTCGGCCGCTGGGTTTCTGGGTTTCTGGGTCGTGGGAGAGGGAGTGGGAGAGGGAGTGGGAGAGGGAGAGGGAGAGGGAGTGGGAGAGGGAGAGGGAGTGGGAGAGGGAGAGGGAGTGGGAGTGGGAGAGGGAGAGGGAGTGGGAGAGGGAGAGGGAGAGGGAGAGGGAGTGGGAGTGGGAGTGGGAGAGGGAGAGGGAGAGGGAGAGGGAGTGGGAGTGGGAGAGGGAGAGGGAGAGGGAGAGGGAGTGGGAGAGGGAGAGGGAGAGGGAGAGGGAGAGGGAGAGGGAGAGGGAGTGGGAGTGGGAGTGGGAGAGGGAGAGGGAGAGGGAGAGGGAGTGGGAGAGGGAGTGGGAGAGGGAGTGGGAGAGGGAGAGGGAGTATCTCACAGGGCTCAGATAGATCCAGAGCCTGTCTCTGATTGGCTGAAACACCAAACGGATCATTGCAGCATTACCCACAATCCCCTCTGTTTCAGCCCTGTTTCCAAAGTGCTGATTCTCTGTCTGTTACTTCAGATGAACACAAGGAGCCCCTCCCCCACGCCCCTCTAGAGGAGATCCAGGTGATAAGGGGGGGGGGTTACCTTGGTGCTGATTGGCTAATGGTGACACGAGACAACACATCGTTATGACATCATCAAGTGGCCAAAATCTGATCAGCTCGTTTTCAGACAGGTTTTGATAGAAATGGATCAGAGAGAGAGAGAGAGTCTTTTAGTGGATCTCTTGACGAACTGCGCAGAAACACCGGATGCCTCTGCTCGCCTGAAGCCTTACAGAATAATGTCCGGGGTTTAAATGCTTTACGTTTTCAGGTAAACAAACTTTATTTGTTGTTTCTGTGTAAAAATGGGAATTTCCTTTTTTGTTAAAATGTTACAGCGGAAATAAAGTGTAAAAATAAATCTGGTGTTCAAGTGTTTTTACTTAAATAGCCCTATGACACGTGGTAATATAAGCTCATATCTAAGTCAACATGATCAGACCCTTTATCAAACTTCATTTACGTCTTGAGGCAAAATCTTTATTAACCAATTCAAAATGTGATCAAATGTATTTATATTAAAATGTTCCTCAATTTTCATCCATGTATTCTGATACATATTAACATCGGACTTTAAAAGGTTATTTAATTATTGTCCCATTCAGTTTGTCAACAAACAGGCTCAGATATTGTATTATTGTCCGGGTATTTATTCAAACTCATTTATATTTAACAGATCATTTGCTGATAATTACACTTTTTGTTGCATAATTTCTGCATTTCAGTTTTTAATAATTGTTTTAACACGTCCATAACATATTGAACATAAAAAAAGCACTCGGAGTGGGCGGGGCTTACCTTCTGCCTCCTCCACCAATCAGCGGGCTGTTTGGCTCCGGAATTCCCCTCGAGCTCGGGGCTTTCCGCTCTGACTGCAAGGCCGCTGGTTACCGTGACAACACCGCCGAGCTGCTTCCGGTGCGGAGAGCTTCCCTTCAGAATAAGAGTCTGTATTTACTGACGGAGAACTGCTGCAGCGGACAGGAACATTACTTTGAAGTTAAACACTTGAAAGCTCTCTAAATATCTAAAATAACACTTAAAGCATATTCATAATAGGGTTAAAATAGGCTTTTTGATTGTAGAACATTACATTATTTTTATTTAATATAAACGTTGTGGTGACACCGTATTGTGGACCATAATTCACCTGGCTTGTTGTGTTGCTACACGGACCCTTTAGGGGGAACACCTGTAGCGTTAGCTTGTCATGCAGAGCAGACGTGTATTCCCTTCTGGATGTTAACTCTAAACACACCGCCTCCCTTTCCTCGGCACCACACCGTATGGTTTGTTCAAAACACCATTGAGCTAGCATTGAGCTAGCATTGAGCTAGCATTGCGCTAGCATTGCGCTAGCATTGCGCTAGCATTGAGCTAGCATCTTAAGCCATTAGTAAAACCATTCAGTAAATACAACAAAAACAACATGTATTAGACAAAATGTATAGCGGTTGACATAAACAGGTTTTACTCTGAAAAGCTGGCACCGGAAGTAGCTGCAGGTGTGTTCCAGCAGCCTTCCCTCGGTGCCTTCAGACAGTCGGATCCGCAGCGGAGACTCGAACAGGTAGAAACCTCTTTAAACTTCACTTTACATTACAAAGCTTCATATTAACTCTAATCAACTTATAACTCCGAACAGTGACGTCATCACGCAAAGACCAACCAGCCCGTCAGTTTGCGTCAACTGTCACCATCACAGTAAATATGTAACGTTAATGTAATGTATGGCTTGGTTAGTTGAATACTCCATTCTGATTGGTCAATTCAGAACACGTGCCACGTCTTTAATCCAGTAGTAAGTTTAATTGCGAATATAAAGAGCTGAGGAATCGAGAGAAGTGTGTGTGGAGCTGCGGGACTAACCCTGTACTCCCCTTCGCGACGTAAACCCTCCAAATGCAGCTCCAGTTGACTGTATCACTATATGTACTTCTTTGGGATGTGTCTGAGTGAACACACGGAGCTCAGAGACACCAACATGTGTGTGTGAAGCTGCGGGACGAACACACACACACACACTATTCAATAGGATTTAAGTGGATTTGAAGCTGAATTTCACTTAATTGACCACCTTTTCCGTGGTAACGGTTGTTCTCTCTTAAACCCAGAACATGGATCGGGCAGAAATAACTAAGACATGAACCAAGTCCTCCTTCTTTCAGTTTGAAGTGATCACAGAGATATGTGTGAGTGTGTGTCTCGATGTCAGAGAAGAGGCGACTGGATGGCAAAGTGAGGACGGTGTGTGCAGAGATGTGTCTGGCAGCTTGAACACAGAAGTGACTTTAAGTGTTTGTCTGGTGATCCAGGGATTGTCCCAAAAATAACTGAAGAAGAAGAAGAAGAAGAAGAAGAAGAAGAAGAAGAAGAAGAAGAAGAAGAAGAAGAAGAAGAAGAAGAAGAAGTGGAAATACCCGCTGAGGTTTTTATGACTCCATCACATCTGACTAGAGAAGAAGAAGATGGCGGGAGCTATCAGGTAACTGCATGTATTCTCTACTTTAAAGAGTTCTCTCCTGCTGATGTTCAGGTGTATATCAGTATGTAGTGTCTCTACTTTAAAGAGTCCTCTCCTGCTGATGTTCAGGTGTATATCAGTACGTAGTGTCTCTACTTTAAAGAGTCCTCTCCTGCTGATGTTCAGGTGTGTATCAGTATGTAGTGTCTCTACTTTAAAGAGTCCTCTCCTGCTGATGTTCAGGTGTATATCAGTACGTAGTGTCTCTACTTTAAAGAGTTCTCTCTGCTGATGTTCAGGTGTATATCAGTATGTAGTGTCTCTACTTTAAAGAGTTCTCTCCTGCTGATGTTCAGGTGTATATCAGTATGTAGTGTCTCTACTTTAAAGAGTCCTCTCCTGCTGATGTTCAGCTGTATATCAGTGTGTAGTGTCTCTACTTTAAAGAGTCCTCTCCTGCTGATGTTCAGGTGTATATCAGTATGTAGTGTCTCTACTTTAAAGAGTCCTCTCCTGCTGATGTTCAGGTGTATATCAGTATGTAGTGTCTCTACTTTAAAGAGTCCTCTCCTGCTGATGTTCAGGTGTATATCAGTGTGTTTCTACTTTAAAGAGTCCTCTCCTGCTGATGTTCAGGTGTTCATCAGTATGTAGTGTCTCTACTTTAAAGAGTCCTCTCCTGCTGATGTTCAGGTGTATATCAGTATGTAGTGTCTCTACTTTAAAGAGTCCTCTCCTGCTGATGTTCAGGTGTATATCAGTATGTAGTGTCTCTACTTTAAAGAGTACTCTCCTGCTGATGTTCAGGTGTATATCAGTGTGTTTCTACTTTAAAGAGTCCTCTCCTGCTGATGTTCAGGTGTTCATCAGTATGTAGTGTCTCTACTTTAAAGAGTCCTCTCCTGCTGATGTTCAGGTGTATATCAGTATGTAGTGTCTCTACTTTAAAGAGTCCTTTTGTATTCTTCAGTATTTGGTGCAAACCTATGTGCAAATATTCCACCAAAAATACTGCCAACTTTATTTTGAAAGGGCTGCATCCTGTGCTCTTAGCTCCGCCCCTTATTACCGGTCATTAAAGATATTAAAACAACAGAATAAAAATAAAACATAGCAAAGTATAAAAATACATATCAATAGATCTTTATATCAAAATATATGTATTAATTTACTTTAATGTAGTATATATCTGCACTCTGTAATCCCTTGGATGTGTATGGTTATTGAAGGAGTACAGACTTCAGTTATCCGTCATGTCACTGCATGTTGACACTGGGGTTTTCTGCTGTTGCGATGACATCATCACCATAAGCCCCGCCCCCTCCGCTCTGGAGTTTTGGGGGTTTTCCTCGGCCGCTTCCAGGAAGTGACCGAGTGGGGAGGGGGGGGGGAGAGCGTTGTGTTCGAGGACCTCTGTGAAAGTGAAACTCACTGGATTTATTTTGTCGGGACTTTTCCTGTCAGACAGAGAGGAGGCGTTTCCTGTCTGAACCCTTTCAGAGTAAAAGTGTGTGTGTGTGTGTGTGTGTGTGTGTGTGTGTGTGTGTGTGTGTGTGTGTGTGTGTGTGTGTGTGTGTGTGTGTGTGTGTGTTGTGTGTGTGTGTGTGTGTGTGTGTGTGTGTGTGTGTGTGTGTGTGTGTGTGTGTGTGTGTGTGTGTGTGTGTGTGTGTGTGTGGTGTGTGTGTGTGTGTGTGTGTGTGTGTGTGTGTGTGTGTGTGTGTGTGTGTGTGTGTGTGTGTGTGTGTGTGTGTGTGTGTGTGTGTGTGTGTGTGTGTGTGTGTGTGTGTGTGTGTGTGTGGTGTGTGTGTGTGTGTGTGTGTGTGTGTGTGTGTGTGTGTGTGTGTGTGTGTGTGTGTGTGTGTGTGTGTGTGTGTGTGTGTGTGTGTGTGTCCGTGTCCAGATATGTGTGTGTGTCCAGATATGTGTGTGTATATAAATGTGACTGAACGATATGAACCTCTAACTGTTGCAGGATGTCTGAAGCTCAGTTCATCAACTCGTACGACAGCGAGGTGAGAAACGACTTATCGGTTATTATTGTGGATTTAATTTGACGTTAGTTCCAGTTTATATGTTTGTTATCGATCTGTTTGTGTTTCAGCTGCAGATGAATCTGATGCCGTACGACTACATCCCTCCAGTCGACATCAAGACCGAGCCGTACATCCCCGAGACCGGTAACACAATATATGAGAGAGAGAGAGAGAGAGAGAATTAATTGTGAATGCAGAAAAGGAGAATGTAATCTGATGACTAATGCGTGGGTCTGACTCACACTGAAAGTGAAACTCAGACTTTCGTCCTGATGCATAGAAACGGGCGACTAACGGGAAGGCCGTCACGTCAAGACCTCGCTCACGCAATCAGTCAGCGGAGATTCCCCCAAAACACGTCTTATTCATTTGTTCACATGAGAAATTCCTACTTGTGTTAAAAACTACATTACCCAGAAGCACTTGCAGCGACAGGGGAAACCCGCTTTAAAGCCTCTGAGCTGTGACACAGTGGGAGTTAACGGTGTCTTTGTGTCTTTAAATAAAGTGTATTGTGTTTCAGCTCACGGGCCGTACATCCAGATCATCGAGGAGCCCAAGCAGGTGAGACCTCTCAATGCAGCACCTCCTTCAGTCTCCAGCATCGAAGGGTCTGTGTGTTCACTCTCTGGCCCACACGGCTTGTTGGAGCCCCCCCCCTCCCTGTGAGCCCACTGCGCTCTGATTGGTCAGCTCAGCCACTCTGTTCTGATGAGTCCACCACCGTTACAGCTGCACATCAGAGTTTATGTTTTACAATGGCGTTTGATAGCAACCAGGAAGTGACTCCAGTGCTGCGTGGGGTCTGGGGGCCGCGTTGGGGCCACGTTGGGGGGCCGTGTTGGGGGGCCGTGTTGGGGGGCCGTGTTGGGGGGCCACGTTGGGGGGCCACGTTGGGGGGCCACGTTGGGGGGCCGTGTTTGGGGGCCGCGTTTATCGTTATTATCTTTGGTTTCCCTTCTTGCATTTTAATTTTGATAATTACCCCATACATAAAGTAATAATAATAATAATGTAATAAATTAATTATTTTCTGTACTCTTCCCTCAGAGGGGCTTCAGGTTCCGGTATGAGTGCGAGGGTCCGTCTCACGGAGGACTGCCGGGGGCCTCGAGCGAGAAGAACCGCAGAACATACCCTACTGTCAAGGTACTAGAACATATCCTACTGAAGGGAGATATATGTAGTAGTATTTGTACTTTTACTGCAGTAATATGTAGTTATATGTAGTAGTATTTGTACTGTACAGTAGTAATGCATAGTATTGGTTGTGTATTCAGATCAGTAACTACGTGGGTCCCGCCCGTCTGGAGGTGCAGCTGGTCTCTCACTGCGACCCTCCTCAGGTCCACGCTCACAGTCTGGTTGGGAGGAACTGCTGCACTGAGAGCGGAACGTGCAGCGTGGACATCGGACCCAATGACCTCACTGCTGCGTGAGTAACCAATCAGAGCACTGCTCTACACCGAGTAACCAATCAGAGCACTGCTCTACACCGAGTAACCAATCAGAACACTGCTCTACACCGAGTAACCAATCGGAGCACTGCTCTACACCGAGTAACCAATCAGAGCACTGCTCTACACTGAGTAACCAATCAGAGCACTGCTCTACACCGAGTAACCAATCGGAACACTGCTCTACACCGAGTAACCAATCAGAACACTGCTCTACACCGAGTAACCAATCAGAGCACTGCTCTACACTGAGTAACCAATCGGAGCACTGAGAGAAACCAATCACATCGCTGCATGTACACCTGTATGATCAGCTGTTGTCTCACCTTCAGCTTCAGTAACCTGGGCATCCTCCATGTGACCAAGAAGGGAGTCGAGGACGTCCTGAACCGCAGACTGAGGGACGAGAGGAAGAGACAGAAGGGCCCTCACTACCACCTGACAGGTGACACACACTACCACCTGACAGGTGACACACACTACCACCTGACAGGTGACACACACTACCACCTGACAGGTAACACACACTACCACCTGACAGGTAACACACACTACCACCTGACAGGTAACACACACTACCACCTGACAGGTGACACACACTACCACCTGACAGGTAACACACACTACCACCTGACAGGTAACACACACTACCACCTGACAGGTGACACACACTACCACCTGACAGGTGACACACACACCTTTACCTTGGTGCTGACATCAGCATGTGTCCCCTCTTCTTCATGTCTCTTCATTCGTCTTGTGTAGCCAGAAGAGACATGAAGAAGAGGGGACACATGTTGACGTAGAAGAGACATGAGGAAGAGGGGACACATGTTGATGTAGAAGAGACATGGAGAAGAGGGGACACATGTTGATGTAGAGAGACATGAAGAAGAGGGGACACATGTTGATGTAGAAGAGACATGGAGAAGAGGGGACACATGTTGATGTGGAAGAGACATGGAGAAGAGGGGACACATGTTGATGTAGAAGAGACATGGAGAAGAGGGGACACATGTTGATGAAGAAGAGACATGGGGAAGAGGGGACACATGTTGATGTAGAAGAGACATGGAGAAGAGGGGACACATGTTGATGAAGAAGAGACATGGGGAAGAGGGGACACATGTTGATGTAGAGGAGACATGAAGAAGAGGGGACACATGTTGATGTAGAAGAGACATGAGGAAGAGGATTTTGCACTCCTCCTCCTCCTTCCTAACCCTTAACTGAACACTCCTCTTCCTCCCTCAGAGAGTGAGGATGTGTCCCTGGTGAAGGAGGCGAAGGACTTGGGGAAGAAGATGGATCTGAACATCGTGAGGTTAAAGTTCACAGCGTTCCTTCAGGACAGTAATGGAGGTTTCACTCGAGGACTCAAACCTGTGGTTTCCAACCCG
Organism: Champsocephalus gunnari; assembly: GCA_036324595.1. NCBI lineage: Eukaryota > Metazoa > Chordata > Actinopteri > Perciformes > Channichthyidae > Champsocephalus > Champsocephalus gunnari. The sequence goes on along the minus strand of CM070449.1, from coordinate 39,746,605 downwards.
ATCTACGACAGCAGTGAGTGACCCTGAACGCATCGTCTAACATTCAGACCCTGAACGCATCGTCTATCATTCAGACCCTGAACGCATCGTCTAACATTCGGACCCTGAACAAATCGTCTAACATTCCGACCCTGAACGCATCATGTAACATTCCGACCCTGAACGCATCGTCTAACATTCCGACCCGAACGCATCGTCTAACATTCCGACCCCTGAACGCATCGTCTAACATTCCGACCCCGAACGCATCGTCTAACATTCCGACCCCGAACGCATCGTCTAACATTCCGACCCCGAACGCATCGCCTAACATTCAGACCCCGAACGCATCGTCTAACATTCAGACCCTGAACGCATCGTCTAACATTCAGACCCCGAACGCATCGTCTAACATTCCGACCCCGAACGCATCGTCTAACATTCCGACCCCGAACGCATCGTCTAACATTCCGACCCCGAACGCATCGTCTAACATTCAGACCCCGAACGCATCGTCTAACATTCCGACCCCGAACGCATCGTCTAACATTCAGACCCCGAACGCATCGTCTAACATTCAGACCCTGAACGCATCGTCTAACATTCCGACCCCGAACGCATCGCCTAACATTCCGACCCAGAACGCATCGCCTAACATTCCGACCCTGAACGCATCGCCTAACATTCAGACCCTAAACGCATCGTCTTACATTCAGACCCTGAACGCATCGTCTAACATTCAGACCCCGAACGCATCGTCTAACATTCCGACCCCGAACGCATCGTCTAACATTCCGACCCCGAACGCATCGTCTAACATTCCGACCCCGAACGCATCGTCTAACATTCCGACCCCGAACGCATCGTCTAACATTCCGACCCCGAACGCATCGTCTAACATTCCGACCCCGAACGCATCGTCTAACATTCCGACCCCGAACGCATCGTCTAACATTCAGACCCCGAATGCATCGTCTAACATTCAGACCCCGAACGCATCGTCTAACATTCAGACCCTGAACGCATCGCCTAACATTCCGACCCAGAACGCATCGCCTAACATTCCGACCCTGAACGCATCGTCTTACATTCAGACCCTGAACGCATCGTCTAACATTCAGACCCTGAACGCATCGTCTAACATTCCAACGCATCGTCTAACATTCCGACCCTGAACGCATCGTCTTACATTCAGACCCTGAACGCATCGTCTAACATTCAGACCCTGAACGCATCGTCTAACATTCAGACCCTGAACGCATCGTCTAACATTCAGACCCTGAACGCATCGTCTAACAATCATATGCAGGACTTTGTTTAACGAGTATTACTAGTGACTCATCGTTTTAAGAATATGGTCAGTATTTTGAGATTTGGTTTATTGAGCGTTACTGATGACTCGTCGTTTCCCCTGCAGAGTCGCCGAACGCCTCTAACCTGAAGATCTCTCGGATGGACAAGACGTGCGGCTCGGTGCTCGGAGGAGACGAGATCTTCCTGCTCTGCGACAAAGTGCAGAAAGGTGACGCCACTATTTACAAAGACTGAGTACATATATCAACAACTTAAGAACAGTAGACAGCTGATCCGCAAACGGGTCCCACGGCATCTCCCCGGTCCAACAGCTGCTCTCCAGACTGTGGCTTTTCTTGTTATAAAGTTAGACAAATAAATAGCTGTGTGTAACCGGGGAAATGTCCCATCATGCATCTGTGCTGCAGACGACATCGAGATCCGATTTTACGAAGAGGACGACGAGGGAGGCTGGGAGGCGTTCGGGGACTTCTCACCTACAGATGTGCACAAACAGGTACACACACACACACACACACACACACACACACACACACACACACACACACACAATAAACCAACGTATTGATAAAGTGTAATTTTCTAATAAGAGTAACAAAGAAACCATGGGTAAAAAAAACAGAACAGACGTCACTGTGTTTTCCCGATGCCACTGAACGCATCGCTCCCCTCTCCCCAGTACGCAATCGTGTTCAAGACGCCGGCCTATCACAGCGCAGAGATCGAGCGTCCCGTCACCGTCTTCCTGCAGCTGAAGAGGAAGAAGGCGGGCGACAGCAGCGACCCCAAACAGTTCACCTACATCCCTCAGGTCCAAGGTGAGAGACCTTATGTTGAACCACCTTATGAAGCCCCGCCCCCCAAACAGTTCACCTACATCCCTCAGGTCCAAGGTGAGAGACCTTATGTTGAACCACCTTATGAAGCCCCGCCCCCAAACAGTTCACCTACATCCCTCAGGTCCAAGGTGAGAGACCTTATGTTGAACCACCTTATGAAGCCCCGCCCCCAAACAGTTCACCTACATCCCTCAGGTCCAAGGTGAGAGACCTTATGTTGAACCACCTTATGAAGCCCCGCCCCCAAACAGTTCACCTACATCCCTCAGGTCCAAGGTGAGAGACCTTATGTTGAACCACCTTATGAAGCCCCGCCCCCAAACAGTTCACCTACATCCCTCAGGTCGAAGGTGAGAGACCTCATGTTGAACCACCTTATGAAGCCCCGCCCCCAAACAGTTCACCTACATCCCTCAGGTCCAAGGTGAGAGACCTCATGTTGAACCACCTTATGAAGCCCCGCCCCCAAACAGTTCACCTACATCCCTCAGGTCCAAGGTGAGAGACCTTATGTTGAACCACCTTATGAAGCCCCGCCTCCCAAACAGTTCACCTACATCCCTCAGGTCCAAGGTGAGAGACCTTATGTTGAACCACCTTATGAAGCCCCGCCCCCAAACAGTTCACCTACATCCCTCAGGTCCAAGGTGAGAGACCTTATGTTGAACCACCTTATGAAGCCCCGCCCCCAAACAGTTCACCTACATCCCTCAGGTCCAAGGTGAGAGACCTTATGTTGAACCACCTTATGAAGCCCCGCCCCCAAACAGTTCACCTACATCCCTCAGGTCCAAGGTGAGAGACCTCATGTTGAACCACCTTATGAAGCCCCGCCCCCAAACAGTTCACCTACATCCCTCAGGTCCAAGGTGAGAGACCTCATGTTGAACCACCTTATGAAGCCCCGCCCCCAAACAGTTCACCTACATCCCTCAGGTCCAAGGTGAGACCTCATGTTGAACCACCTTATGAAGCCCCGCCCCCAAACAGTTCACCTACATCCCTCAGGTCCAAGGTGAGAGACCTCATGTTGAACCACCTTATGAAGCCCCGCCCCCAAACAGTTCACCTACATCCCTCAGGTCCAAGGTGAGAGACCTCATGTTGAACCACCTTATGAAGCCCCGCCCCCAAACAGTTCACCTACATCCCTCAGGTCCAAGGTGAGAGCCCTCATGTTGAACCACCTTATGAAGCCCCGCCCCCAAACAGGAACCTACATCCCTCAGGTCCAAGGTGAGAGACCTCATGTTGAACCATCTTATGAAGCCCCGCCCCCAAACAGTTCACCTACATCCCTCAGGTCCAAGGTGAGAGACCTCATGTTGAACCACCTTATGAAGCCCCGCCCCCAAACAGTTCACCTACATCCCTCAGGTCCAAGGTGAGAGACCTCATGTTGAACCACCTTATGAAGCCCCGCCCCCAAACAGTTCACCTACATCCCTCAGGTCCAAGGTGAGAGACCTCATGTTGAACCACCTTATGAAGCCCCGCCCCCAAACAGTTCACCTACATCCCTCAGGTCCAAGGTGAGAGACCTCACGTTGAACCACCTTATGAAGCCCCGCCCCAAACAGTTCACCTACATCCCTCAGGTCCAAGGTGAGAGACCTCATGTTGAACCACCTTATGAAGCCCCGCCCCCAAACAGTTCACCTACATCCCTCAGGTCCAAGGTGAGAGACCTCATGTTGAACCACCTTATGAAGCCCCGCCCCCAAACAGTTCACCTACATCCCTCAGGTCCAAGGTGAGAGACCTCATGTTGAACCACCTTATGAAGCCCCGCCCCCAAACAGTTCACCTACATCCCTCAGGTCCAAGGTGAGAGACCTCATGTTGAACCACCTTATGAAGCCCCGCCCCCAAACAGTTCACCTACATCCCTCAGGTCCAAGGTGAGAGACCTCATGTTGAACCACCTTATGAAGCCCCGCCCCCAAACAGTTCACCTACATCCCTCAGGTCCAAGGTGAGAGACCTCATGTTGAACCACCTTATGAAGCCCCGCCCCCAAACAGTTCACCTACATCCCTCAGGTCCAAGGTGAGAGCCCTTATGTTGAACCACCTTATGAAGCCCCGCCCCCAAACAGGAACCTACATCCCTCAGGTCCAAGGTGAGAGACCTTATGTTGAACCACCTTATGAAGCCCCGCCTCCAAACAGTTCACCTACATCCCTCAGGTCCAAGGTGAGAGCCCTCATGTTGAACCACCTTATGAAGCCCCGCCTCCAAACAGGAACCTGGAGGGGGACGCGGAGTGGGACGCGGAGTGGGACGCGGAGTGGGACGCGGAGGGGGACGCGGAGGTGAACCTGGAGGGGGACGCGGAGGGGGACGCGGAGGTGAACGCGGAGGGGAACGCGGAGGTGAACCTGGAGGGGGACGCGGAGGTGAACCTGGAGGGGGACGCGGAGGTGAACCTGGAGGGGGACGCGGAAGTGAACCTGGAGGGGGACGCGGAAGTGAACCTGGAGGGGGACGCGGAGGTGAACCTGGAGGGGGACGCGGAGGTGAACCTGGAGGGGGACGCGGAGGTGAACCTGGAGGGGGACGCGGAGGGGGACGCGGAGGTGATCCTGGAGGGGAACCTGGAGGGGAACGCGGAGGGGAACCTGGAGGGGGACGCGGAGGGGGACGCGGAGGGGAACCTGGAGGGGAACGCGGAGGGGACGCGGAGGGGGACCTGGAGGGGGACGCGGAGGGGATCGCGGAGGGGAACCTGGAGGGGGACGCGGAGGGGAACCTGGAGAGGAACCTGGAGAGGGACGCGGAGAGGGACGCGGAGGGGAACCTGGAGAGGGACGCGGAGAGGGACGCGGAGGGGAACCTGGAGAGGGACGCGGAGGGGGACGCGGAGGGGAACCTGGAGGGGGACCTGGAGGGGGACGCGGAGGGGAACCTGGAGGGGGACGCGGAGGGGGACCCCGAGGGGGACCCCCGTACAGAAGCACAGCAGCATGTTGTCGGGTTGAAGGTTCCCTCTCTCGCAGACTCAAAAACCACAAAGAGGACGTTTTCTTTGAAAACTCGTTTCATGTCTTCCCGCTTTTACTTCAATTAACTTTTGAAATGTCAACTCTTTCAGACAAAGAGGAGGTGCTGAGGAAGAAGCAGAAGCCGCTGCCTCACTACGAGCCCTGGAGAGGAGGAGGGGGGTTCGGAGGAGGAGCTGCAGGAGGAGCAGGAGGTGGGTTCGGAGGAGGAGGAGGAGGAGGAGCAGGTGGTGGGTTCGGAGGAGGAGGAGGAGGAGGAGGAGGAGGAGGAGGAGCTGCAGGAGGAGCAGGAGGTGGGTTTGGAGGAGGAGGAGGAGGAGGAGACACAACCATGTGGAAATAGGACTGGGGAAATGGAGCATATCAAACCCCTGAGTGGGCTGAGTATTAGCGCCCACGAATCTACAAAACTAATAATAAACACTCTTCACATCACACACTCGTACCATATCGGAAATGTATTACAATATTTGGTCTCATATCGTTTTGATATATTGGCAGCGCTTCTTGGGATCGTGCTTTAGCTTCTTAGCATTGCGCTTTAGCTTCTTAGCATTGCGCTTTAGCTTCTTAGCATTGCGCTTTAGCTTCTTAGCATTGCGCTTTAGCTTCTTAGCATTGCGCTTTAGCTTCTTAGCATTGCGCTTTAGCTTCTTAGCAATGCGCTTTAGCTTCTTAGCAATGCGCTTTAGCTTCTTAGCATTGCACTTTAGCTTCTTAGCATTGCACTTTAGCTTCTTAGCATTGCGCTTTAGCTTCTTAGCATTGCACTTTAGCTTCTTAGCATTGCGCTTTAGCTTCTTAGCATTGCACTTTAGCTTCTTAGCATTGCGCTTTAGCTTCTTAGCATTGCGCTTTAGCTTCTTAGCAATGCGCTTTAGCTTCTTAGCAATGCGCTTTAGCTTCTTAGCATTGCACTTTAGCTTCTTAGCATTGCACTTTAGCTTCTTAGCATTGCGCTTTAGCTTCTTAGCATTGCACTTTAGCTTCTTAGCATTGCGCTTTAGCTTCTTAGCATTGCACTTTAGCTTCTTAGCATCTTATTTTAGCTTTAGCATCAGACTTTAGCTTTTAAGCATTAGCTTCTTAGCATTGCGCTTTAGCTTCTTAGCATTGCGCTTTAGCTTCTTAGCATTGCGCTTTAGCTTCTTAGCATTGCGCTTTAGCTTCTTAGCATTGCGCTTTAACTTCTTAGCATTGCGCTTTAGCTTCTTAGCATCAGACTTTAGCTTTTAAGCATTAGCTTCTTAGCAATGCGCTTTAGCTTCTTAGCATTGCGCTTTAGCTTCTTAGCATTGCACTTTAGCTTCTTAGCATTGCACTTTAGCTTCTTAGCAATGCGCTTTAGCTTCTTAGCATTGCGCTTTAGCTTCTTAGCATTGCGCTTTAGCTTCTTAGCAATGCACTTTAGCTTCTTAGCATTGCACTTTAGCTTCTTAGCATTGCACTTTAGCTTCTTAGCATCTTATTTTAGCTTTAGCATCAGACTTTAGCTTTTAAGCATTAGCTTCTTAGCATTGCGCTTTAGCTTCTTAGCATTGCGCTTTAGCTTCTTAGCATTGCACTTTAGCTTCTTAGCATCTTATTTTAGCTTTAGCATCAGACTTTAGCTTTTAAGCATTAGCTTCTTAGCATTGCGCTTTAGCTTCTTAGCATTGCGCTTTAGCTTCTTAGCATTGCGCTTTAGCTTCTTAGCAATGCGCTTTAGCTTCTTAGCAATGCGCTTTAGCTTCTTAGCATTGCACTTTAGCTTCTTAGCATTGCGCTTTAGCTTCTTAGCATTGCGCTTTAGCTTCTTAGCATTGCACTTTAGCTTCTTAGCATTGCGCTTTAGCTTCTTAGCATTGCACTTTAGCTTCTTAGCATCTTATTTTAGCTTTAGCATCAGACTTTAGCTTTTAAGCATTAGCTTCTTAGCATTGCGCTTTAGCTTCTTAGCATTGCGCTTTAGCTTCTTAGCATTGCGCTTTAGCTTCTTAGCAATGCGCTTTAGCTTCTTAGCAATGCGCTTTAGCTTCTTAGCATTGCACTTTAGCTTCTTAGCATCTTATTTTAGCTTTAGCATCAGACTTTAGCTTTTAAGCATTAGCTTCTTAGCATTGCGCTTTAGCTTCTTAGCATTGCGCTTTAGCTTCTTAGCATTGCGCTTTAGCTTCTTAGCAATGCGCTTTAGCTTCTTAGCAATGCGCTTTAGCTTCTTAGCATTGCGCTTTAACTTCTTAGCATTGCGCTTTAGCTTCTTAGCATCAGACTTTAGCTTTTAAGCATTAGCTTCTTAGCAATGCGCTTTAGCTTCTTAGCATTGCACTTTAGCTTCTTAGCATTGCGCTTTAGCTTCTTAGCATTGCACTTTAGCTTCTTAGCATTGCACTTTAGCTTCTTAGCAATGCGCTTTAGCTTCTTAGCATTGCGCTTTAGCTTCTTAGCATTGCGCTTTAGCTTCTTAGCATTGCGCTTAAGCTTCTTAGCATTGCGCTTAAGCTTCTTAGCATCTTATTTTAGCTTTAGCATCAGACTTTAGCTTTTAAGCATTAGCTTCTTAGCATTGCGCTTTAGCTTCTTAGCATGATACTTAACTGCTTAGCATCGTACTTTCAGATGTTCTGGAACTTTACTCCTGCATTTCCTTCGTCCAGCTAACTTAGGCTAACGTGCAATTTGATTCTTTCTGCAGGATTTCAGTTCAACCAGCCGATGAACGGAGGAGGAGGAGGAGGAGAGGAGTCTTCTTCACCGGAGGATTCACTGGCTTCAGCGGAGGGGGAGGGGCTCAGATGTCAAGCTCCGCCCCTCAGACCGAGGGACAGACCGAGGGACAGACCGAGGGACAGACAGGAGGACAGACAGGCTCCCCTCTGCAGCAGCAGCTGTTTCAGCTCAGTAAGAAACTAAACTTGATCTGATTCCTTGCAAATATATATTTGTATTCACTTCAGGTTTACGAAAGTAACTGTAATCAGATTACTCGTTTTTCAAATGTAACGCGAGCTGAATACAGTTACTTGATTTGTGTATTCTGATTACGTAACGCCGTTACATGTATTCCGTTACAACCCAACCCTGATGATAGCTCTGTGAGGAACATGATGACTCAGCCTCTATGGAGAGAGACATCAAGCATGCTCACTATGGAGAGAGACATCAAGCATGCTCATTTCTGACGTGGAGCTAATCTGAAGCATTGAATACTGCTTTCTGTATTGTCCCAGACTCCTAGATATGACGTACAGGACCAACCCTGATGTCTGTGTGTCTCCTTTAAGGACACAGGCTGCTTGAGCCATAATGTTATTGTTCCCATTCTGTGACCGGTCAGCACTCGGTCACAGATGGTCTTTGTTGTGGGCGCACTGGGACGCTTCCTTCTTTGTTGTGTGTGGACTCCAAGGTATGACATCTTCGAGGCCATAAGTGACGGACGCAAGTGACTCAGTGTGCCCAACTGGTTAAACTATCTTATCAAGACATGTTGATGACTCTGTGAAACCAGTTACATGGGCTGACGAGAGAGAGGTTCTCCAGGGTTGGCGTGGCAACCACCCGTGCAGTCAGACCGTGATTGTGATGTGAACTCTCCGGCCGTAACTCCAAATAAACCTCCAGTGTTTGACATCGAAGCTCCAGCTCTACCCGGTCTCCTTCCTGAGTCGGGGACTCCACTACACTTTCTATTCCTCCATCTTGTGACTGTGTGACTCCCTCTCTTGATATCAGCATGTGAAGGACACTGTGAAGGACACTGTGAAGGACACTGTGAAGGACACTGTGAAGGACACTGTGAAGGAACTAGTCTCTGTATGTGATGACCACAGACACACGGATCAGAGGCTCGAGCCGGGGACCAGGAGAGTTCTCTAACAGTACTTAACGAGCTGGTTGTGTTTTGTCTCCAGACGCCGCCCTCCGCTCCCGAGCGTCTCTCAGCGCCCGGCAGACGGCGGCCGCCCTGCTTCAGTACTGCAGCTCTGGGGACGCGCGGGTCCTCCTGGCCATCCAGAGACACCTCTGTGGGGTCCAGGACGGCAACGGAGACACGTGAGCTCATTTGGTTTATTTAAGAAACGGGGAGATGCCGGCCACAAGGACCGACCTTCCTAATGCTCATGTTTAGTTTCTAATAACTTGGAAATGAATTGTGTTTAGGATAAACAATAAACAGTCGTGCCACATGATCTTTGTTTTAGGGCCATGACCAATTTGTCAAATCTTTATATGTCATTGCATCTTTGACCGTAAACGTTGTTGACAGTTTCTGTTTTTAAACTGGATTTGACTTTTCCCACAGTCCTTTGCACCTGGCCATCATCCATCAGCAGACCAGTGTGATCCAGCAGCTGATCCACACCCTGCTGAGCAGCCAGCAACAACACGTCCTGAACACCGCCAACCACCTCCAACAGGTAGCTAACACTTAGCTAACACCTCCAACAGGTAGCTAACACCTCCAACAGGTAGCTAACACTTAGCTCACACCTCCAACAGGTAGCTAACACCGCCAACAGGTAGCTAACACCGCCAACCGCCTCCAACAGGTAGCTAACACTTAGCTAACACCGCCAACCGCCTCCAACAGGTAGCTAACACTTAGCTAACACCTCCAACAGGTAGCTAACACTTAGCTAACACCGCCAACCGCCTCCAACAGGTAGCTAACACTTAGCTAACACCTCCAACAGGTAGCTAACACTTAGCTAACACCGCCAACCGCCTCCAACAGGTAGCTAACACTTAGCTAACACCGCTAACCGCCTCCAACAGGTAGCTAACACTTAGCTAACACCGCCAACCACCTCCAACAGGTAGCTAACACTTAGCTAACACCGCCAACCACCTCCAACAGGTAGTTAACACCGCCAACCACCTCCAACAGGTAGCTAACAGCTAGCTAACACTTAGCTAACGTATCTCAACACCGCCGACCACCTCCAACAGGTAGCTAACACCGCCAACCACCTCCAACAGGTAGCTAACACTTAGCTAACACCGCCAACCGCCTCCAACAGGTAGCTAACACCGCCAACCACCTCCAACAGGTAGCTAACACTTAGCTAACACCGCCAACCACCTCCAACAGGTAGCTAACACCGCCAACCACCTCCAACAGGTAGCTAACACTTAGCTAACACCGCCAACCACCTCCAACAGGTAGTTAACACTTAGCTAACACCGCCAACCACCTCCAACAGGTAGCTAACACCGCCAACCACCTCCAACAGGTAGCTAACACTTAGCTAACACCGCCAACCACCTCCAACAGGTAGCTAACACTTAGCTAACACCACCAACCACCTCCAACAGGTAGTTAACACTTAGCTAACACCGCCAACCACCTCCAACAGGTAGCTAACACCGCCAACCACCTCCAACAGGTAGCTAACACTTAGCTAACACCGCCAACCACCTCCAACAGGTAGTTAACACTTAGCTAACACCGCCAACCGCGTCCAACAGGTAGCTAACACTTAGCTAACACCGCCAACCACCTCCAACAGGTAGTTAACACTTAGCTAACACCGCCAACCACCTCCAACAGGTAGTTAACACTTAGCTAACACCGCCAACCGCCTCCAACAGGTAGCTAACACCTCCAACAGGTAGTTAACACTTAGCTAACACCGCCAACCACCTCCAACAGGTAGCTAACACTTAGCTTACGTATCTCAACACTGCTAACACCTCCAACAGGTAGTTAACACTTAGCTAACACCGCCAACCGCCTCCAACAGGTAGCTAACACCTCCAACAGGTAGCTAACACTTAGCTAACACCGCCAACCACCTCCAACAGGTAGCTAACACTTAGCTTACGTATCTCACACTGCTAACCACTCCAACAGTAGCTAACGCTTAGCTTACGTATCTCAACACTGCTAACCACCTCTAACAGGTAGCTAACACTTAGCTAACACCGCCAACCACCTCCAACAAGTAGCTAAACCGTAACCTCCAACGGTAGCTAACACGCTAACCACCTCCAACAGGTAGCTTATAAAACCTGTTTCTATTTCTTCACACTGTACATTTAAAATGTACATTTACATTTTTTTATTTGCGATCAATAAAGTGTATCTTATCCTCCGTTACCCTCAGACTCCGCTGCACCTGGCGGTGATCACGCGGCAGGTGAAGGTGTTGGAGGCTCTCCTGCGGGCGGGGGCTGACCCCTCCCGATTGGACGGAGAGGGTCGCAGCCCGCTCCACCTGGCGGCGCTGAACGGAGACGCCGCCTCGCTGCGCCCCCTGCTGGCTCACCTGGGGGAACACAACGCTCACCTGGTCAACGCACACGACTACCACGGTGAGACAAACCCCACCTGGACAGGAAATATATTATATATGATAAATTACCTGTAATGGGAAACGCCACTTAAGATAAGACTTTATTCATCCGGAAGGAAATTGTTGTGCCAGAGTTAAAAAATACAATAAACTGTACACTAACAGGGCATTAGATATCTACAGGAAACAGACGGTCACATCATTTATGTAAAACCTGTACGGTGACGAGCAGTGTTTAGTAGTGCTACAAAACGTAGTGGCAGATGCGTAACTGCACGTTATTATAGAACATTATTAATAATAATAATATTGCACAGGAGAACCCCACCTGTTCAGGACATATGTTTGTCTTAAAGGGGACCTATCGTGCAAAATGCACTCTTGTACGTCTTGTATACATGAATGTGTCAGAAAACACAACCCTCTCTCTTTTCCTCCGTACCCAAATCTCTAAAAACGGGGCTGCAACGGATCTGATACAGACTGATCCAGATTTGAAATATCTCTGACGTCAGGAACGAGGAGCTCCGCCTATATGGCCATCAGGGGAACGGGGGGGTTGGGCCACGGCCGGCCATTGCCGCTCGAAAGCGCTGGAGACGCTGTAGTACACATGCCAGGCCTGTAAGTGGCGCTGTAGTCTGCCACGAAAGCAGCGAAGAAGACTTCCCGTGCATGGTTGCCATGGTTGCCCTTCTGTTTATTCTCCGCTGTGGCTCTTTCTCTCCCTCCCCGTCGAGGCGAGCGTTCCCTCCCTCGCTGTAACTCTCTCCGGTTAGTCCACCAGCAGATGACTAACACCCACCTCTCCGCCTCTTCCACGGGACGAGGGGCGGCAGAGTTTCAGTTCGCCGGTCAACGTGTCCGTTAAAGTTAAAATCTTCCGGACAAAATTAGAAAAGTGCCGGTCAGAGGTCTTCTTTGTTATTTATTGAGCTTTAAAACAAATGAATAACGACTCGATATAATCATATAATAAAACACGGAGGACGGAGATCTCCATTTCTCCCCCTCTTCTCCCCGCTGCAGCCCAGCAGCTGATCTCAAAGTAGGCTCCCCTCTCCTGCAGGGGGGGTGCGCAGGGGGCGTGGTCAGCTGCAGGGGGGCGTGGTCAGCTACAGGGGGCGTGGTCAGCTACAGGGGCGTGGTCAGCTACAGGGGGGCGTGGTCAGCTGCAGCTCACAGAATCAGCCCCCTGTAAAAACAGGGCTGGAAAGAGCAAATAGAGCGAAATGAGGCGTGGCTAAAATGCAGGATCTGTTTGGTGTTTTGAAAAAAAAACTATATTTATATTCTTTGAATAGGTACGGCCCTACAATATATTGTTCAGATATAGCATGATAGGTCACCTTTAATGTCATATTGTGTTTACATGTATATAGACTTCTTGCATTTTTTTATGATATGTCTCGTTGTTGGAGGAGCTGCTGAGCATCTGTTATATCTGCTCCTCAGGTATGCAGCCGCTGCACCTGGCCGTCAGGAGGGACGGGGAGCGATGTCTGCGCCTCCTCGTTGGGGGCGGAGCCAAGATCAACGCTCCGGAGCTGAAGAGCGGGCACACAGCTCTGCACCTATCAGTGAAGAGGAACCTGTTCAGAGGAGCCTGCACCCTCATCACTGAGGTACCACACACACACCACACTCACACACACACACATGTAATCTGTGGAAGCCGTGGCGCTGTCACGAGCTCGACCAATCATCTGAGCCGGCTAACGTAACTGGATATGTTGTGTGTGTGTGTGTGTGTGCAGCTGAAGGCGGATGTGAACGCTGTGACGTTTGGAGGGAACTCTGCTCTGCACCTGGCAGCGAGTCTGGGCTCCCCGACGCTCGTCTCCATGCTCATCGCTGCAGGTAACACACACCTATTAATAATAATAAAGCAGATCATAGTGGAGGTTAGCTACCTGTTGGAGGTGGTAAGCAGTGTTAAGATACTTTAGCTAAGTGTTAGCTACCTGTTGGAGATGGTAAGCAGTGTTCAGATACTTTAGCTAAGTGTTAGCTCCCTGTTGGAGATGGTAAGCAGTGTTAAGATACTTTAGCTAAGTGTTAGAGGTAGTAAGCAGTGTTAAGATACTTTAGCTAAGTGTTAGCTACCTGTTGGAGATGGTAAGCAGTGTTAAGATACTTTAGCTAAGTGTTAGCTACCTGTTGGAGATGGTAAGCAGTGTTAGCTACCTGTTGGAGATGGTAAGCAGTGTTAAGATACTTTAGCTAAGTGTTAGCTACCTGTTGGAGGTGGTAAGCAGTGTTAAGATACTTTAGCTAAGTGTTAGCTACCTGTTGGAGGTGGTAAGCGGTGTTAAGATACTTTAGCTAAGTGTTAGCTACCTGTTGGAGGTGGTAAGCAGTGTTAAGATACTTTAGCTAAGTGTTAGAGGTAGTAAGCAGTGTTAAGATACTTTAGCTAAGTGTTAGCTACCTGTTGGAGATGGTAAGCAGTGTTCAGATACTTTAGCTAAGTGTTAGCTCCCTGTTGGAGATGGTAAGCAGTGTTAAGATACTTTAGCTAAGTGTTAGAGGTAGTAAGCAGTGTTAAGATACTTTAGCTAAGTGTTAGCTACCTGTTGGAGATGGTAAGCAGTGTTAAGATACTTTAGCTAAGTGTTAGCTACCTGTTGGAGATGGTAAGCAGTGTTAGCTACCTGTTGGAGATGGTAAGCAGTGTTAAGATACTTTAGCTAAGTGTTAGCTACCTGTTGGAGGTGGTAAGCAGTGTTAAGATACTTTAGCTAAGTGTTAGCTACCTGTTGGAGGTGGTAAGCGGTGTTAAGATACTTTAGCTAAGTGTTAGCTACCTGTTGGAGGTGGTAAGCAGTGTTCAGATACTTTAGCTAAGTGTTAGCTACCTGTTGGAGGTGGTAAGCAGTGTTAAGATACTTTAGCTAAGTGTTAGCTACCTGTTGGAGGTGGTAAGATACTTTAGCTAAGTGTTAGCTACCTGTTGGAGGTGGTAAGCAGTGTTCAGATACTTTAGCTAAGTGTTAGCTCCCTGTTGGAGGTGGTAAGCAGTGTTAAGATACTTTAGCTAAGTGTTAGCTACCTGTTGGAGGTGGTAAGATACTTTAGCTAAGTGTTAGCTACCTGGTGGAGGTGGTAAGATACTTTAGCTAAGTGTTTGCTTACCACCTCCAACAGGTAGCTGTGTTAAGATACTTTAGCTAAGTGTTAGCTCCCTGGTGGAGGTGTTAAGATACTTTAGCTAAGTGTTAGCTCCCTGGTGGAGGTGGTAAGATACTTTAGCTAAGTGTTAGCTCCCTGTTGGAGGTGGTAAGATACTTTAGCTAAGTGTTAGCTAAGTGCTGGAGGTGGTAAGATACTTTAGCTAAGTGTTAGCTCCCTGGTGGAGGTGGTAAGATACTTTAGCTAAGTGTTAGCTCCCTGGTGGAGGTGGTAAGATACTTTAGCTAAGTGTTAGCTCCCTGTTGGAGGTGGTAAGATACTTTAGCTAAGTGTTAGCTAAGTGCTGGAGGTGGTAAGATACTTTAGCTAAGTGTTAGCTCCCTGTTGGAGGTGGTAAGATACTTTAGCTAAGTGTTAGCTCCCTGGTGGAGGTGGTAAGATACTTTAGCTAAGTGTTAGCTCCCTGGTGGAGGTGGTAAGATACTTTAGCTAAGTGTTAGCTCCCTGGTGGAGGTGGTAAGATACTTTAGCTAAGTGTTAGCTACCTGTTGGAGGTGGTAAGCAGTGTTCAGATACTTTAGCTAAGTGTTAGCTACCTGTTGGAGGTGGTAAGCAGTGTTAAGATACTTTAGCTAAGTGTTAGCTACCTGTTGGAGGTGGTAAGATACTTTAGCTAAGTGTTAGCTACCTGGTGGAGGTGTTGAGATACTTTAGCTAAGTGTTAGCTAAGTGTTGGAGGTGTTGAGATACTTTAGCTAAGTGTTAGCTCCCTGGTGGAGGTGGTTGGTTCTGTAACCATTCAGGTACATTATTATTTAGTAAATGAGGCTGTTTTTCAGGCGCTGATAAAAACATAGAGAACGACGAGCCGCTCTTCTTCAGCTCTTCAGACGAGGAAGACGAGGAACCAATCAGAGAGAGGGAGGTAGCCTCACAGCCAATCAGAGAGCGGGAGGTCACCTCAGAGCCAATCAGAGAGCAGGAGGTTGCCTCGCAGCCAATCAGAGAGCGGGAGGTCGCCTCACAGCCAATCATCAACCCCCGTAAGAGGCCTGCGCCGGGACACACCCCTCTGGACCTGGCCCGCTGCCAGAAGGTAGTTATTACCCTTTCAAAATAAAAGCACAGGCTGGAATTACACAAAACTCACCTGTCCCCCCCCGTCCCCCCCCACTGTCCCCCCCTCACCCCCACCTGTCCCCCCCCCCTGTCCCCCCCCACCTGTCACCCCCTCACCTGTCCCCCCTCACCTGTCACCCCCCCACCTGTCACCCCCCCTCTCCCCTAGGTGAGGAGTCTGCTGGTCTCAGATCAGAGGTCCAGTAAGTCCAGTAAGAAGATGAAGCCGAGCAGCGTCTCTGATGCGGGGGTCCCAGCGGGGGATCTGGACGAGGAGACACTGTCCCACCTGGTGGAGCTGCTGAGTGTGGGGGGTGGGACGGGTGGGACAGGTGGGACGGGTGGAGGCGACGCCCCCTGGAGGAAACTGGCAGAAAGACTGGGGATGATGACGCTGACCCCCCTTTACCTGGAGAGCCCCTCCCCCTGCCAACAGCTGCTGAGGCACTACCAGGTAAACACACACACACACACACACCTGTGAGGTAACACAGGAAGTACAGGCTTTTATTGTGAAATCTACCCCTGCTGATTTTCAGAAAGGAATTTAACCTGCATATGTCCTAACCTGTGTGTGTGTGTGTGTGTGTGTGTGTGTGTGTGTGTGTTGTGTGTGTGTGTGTGTGTGTGTGTGTGTGTGTGTGTGTGTGTGTGTGTGTGTGTGTGTGTGTGTGTGTGTCTGTGTGTGTGTGATGTGTGTGTGTGTGTGTGTGTGTGTGTGTGTGTGTGTGTGTCTATTTGTGTGTGTGTGTGTGTGTGTGTAGCTGGGGGGGGGTGCGCTCTCTGCTCTGGTTGAAGCTCTTCAGTCTCTCGGTCTGACAGAAGGAGTTCGACTGCTGAGAGACAAACAGCTGCAGGAGGAGAAACACAACACAGGTACACACACACACACACACACACCACACACACACACAGAGACACACACACACACGGAGACACACACACACACCCCCCTCCTCACCTGTTTTTTTTCCCCGTCCAATCAGACGCCACGGTTGACAGCGGCTTCGGCAGCCAGCCAATGGATGAAGAGGAGGAGCCGCCTGTGGCCAATCAGTGACCAGCAGGAGGTAAAATCCTGTTTCAAGCAGTTTCGGAACCAGGACTCTTCAGGAACCAGGACCCTTTAGGAACCAGAACTCTTTAGGAACCAGAACTCTTTAGGAACCAGGACTCTTCAGGAACCAGAACTCTTTAGGAACCAGAACCCTTTAGGAACCAGGACTCTTCAAGAACCAGAACCCTTTAGGAACCAGAACTCTTTAGGAACCAGGACTCTTCAAGAACAGAACTCTTTAGGAACCAGGACTCTTCAAGAACCAGAACTCTTTAGGAACCAGAACCCTTTAGGAACCCGAACTCTTCAAGAACCAGGACTCTTCAGGTCTTTCTGTGCTCTCCAGGACCCAAAGATGGAAACTCCTGTGACGTCAGAACATTTAAAAAAGGAATTTCAGTTTGAGTGTTTAAAGACACAGTACACATTTTAACATGAAGCATGACTCAGCGTTCATCTTCAGTTCCTAGGAAAGTAGTGAGATTTCCAGTTTTTGTGTTGGTTCATGAATGCAGCACGCACCTCATTGGTCGTAAGAAAGTGTGGAAATATTAAAATTGTTATTAAAAAGTCAACATTTTGGGCTTTTATTGTGAAAATTACAATGAATACAAATATTGACTTTGGGATGAGCGTGTTTCAGTGACCCTGGGTGATCGAGTGTTTCCTGGGTGATCGAGTATTTCTGTGTGATCGAGTATATTCTGTGTGATCGAGTGTTTCCTGTGTGATCGAGTGTATTCTGTGTGATCGAGTGTATTCTGTGTGATCGAGTGTTTCCTGTGTGATCGAGTATACCCTGTGTGATCGAGTGTTTCCTGTGTGATCGAGTGTTTCCTGTGTGATCGAGTGTATCCTGTGTGATCGAGTATACCCTGTGTGATCGAGTGTATTCTGTGTGATCGAGTGTGATCGAGTGTATTCTGTGTGATCGAGTGTATTCTGTGTGATCGAGTATATCCTGTGTGATCGAGTATACCCTGTGTGATCGAGTGTATTCTGTGTGATCGAGTGTATTCTGTGTGATCGAGTGTATTCTGTATTCAACAGTTTGAGACTTTGAATAAAAACGGACTCTTGTTGTTGTTGAAATGTTTTTATTTTTGCCTCTAAGCTTCAACATGGTACACACAGGAAGTCTGTGTTTCACTACGAGCCTCACAGGAAGTGGACGTATGTACAGCTATCAACATTCACAGAAACTAAAGAATAAATAACGTCTGCTTTAAATCTAACCAGCAGCTAAACGTCCGGCGACTCCAACTTTATTTACAAACGCGGCCATGACGGTCCATCCTACGAGACAAACACCGCCGGGTATCAGAGGAGACGCCCCGAGGTCACTGGAGACGAAGAGGAGACGCCCCGAGGTCACTGGATATCAGAGGAGACGCCCCGAGGTCACTGGAGACGAAGAGGAGACGCCCCGAGGTCACTGGATATCAGAGGAGACGCCCCGAGGTCACTGGAGACGAAGAGGAGACGCCCCGAGGTCACTGGATATCAGAGGAGACGCCCCGAGGTCACTGGATATCAGAGGAGACGCCCCGAGGTCACTGGATATCAGAGGAGACGCCCCGAGGTCACTGGATATCAGAGGAGACGACCCCGAGGTCACTGGATATCAGAGGAGACGACCCGAGGTCGCTGGAGACTAAGAGGCGCGGCGTCCCGTTCTCTCGCGGTCGAGGAGTGTTCGGGTTTTCCAAAGTGAAAGGAGTCGATCGTCGTCGAAGCGCAACACGGAATGAACTTCCTGTGGAAGCATCACGTTTCCTGGGATCACACGGGCGCCTCGTTTCACGCATTTAAGACTTCGGTTTGAACGTCACAAACACGTAAAGCTTTCGGGTCAGACCCTTCTTCTTCTGCGGCGGCGGATTACGTTTGTTTTGCTGCGTCCACGAACAGATCGAATGTGAACGTCGCGCGTCAAACCGATGTAGGTTGCTAACGTAACTTAGTTCTCGTTACAAGCTCACTGATTTCAGCGCACACCGGGATGTGTTCCTCGATCCGAACGCCTGCTGCCGCTGAGCGCCAACAAAGGAGGATAGTTTCCCGTTTCAGCAAAACGTACATTTTTCAAAACGCCATAAAATCGTGTTTCCATGCCGACGAGTTTCAGATTTGAATTCCTGCATACCCACAAGAAGAACGGCCAGTTACGTGTTTGCTAACCTCTGAATGCATCCATAGATATGAGCGTTATGAAGTCGGCGTCGGGAGGGCGCCGAAGCTTAGGGTCTCGAGACAAACTGTTCCTCTAAACCGAACCACGTGGCTTTGTTTGAATTCACAACGTAAAGGTGTGGAGCGTTGGGACTCAGCTTGAGGCGTTGCAAGGCCTGATGGGAAGTGTAGTCCATGAACTGACGGGAGTTTAAGCGAAAAGCTCCGATGTGGTTTCTGTCGGACGTCAAAAGTGGAAAACTGATTTAAGACGGTCTTATTGGAGAAGTCGTTGAAGTCGAACAACAAAGTTAGTGTTGATCAAATCGAGGTCACATGACTTCGGACCAAGGCGTAAACAGACATGTTAAATACGGTTCGAAGCCTCCGTTCTCTCAGTACCTTTGAAACCTTGGTTTCTACATCTTCGTTTTAAAGAGTTCTTAGTCCGATGACCAACACATCGATCCAGCGTTTCACAAAACTTTACAAAACAGAAAAACTCAAAAACAAACCTTCAAGTTCCCCTCGGGGCGATCGGGACACAGATTATTGATCAGGGTTTCAACAAAAGTTGCATTTCAAAAATAATGTCAGCATTATTAAACATGTATACACAACACTTATAAAACCGTGAAGAAGAGCAGTTTTCCCTCTGCTGCCACCTGGTGGTCACTTCCTGTCACTTCACTTATAACGTCATTTGAAACCAAGTGGCCGCAGCGGGACACGTCGTCTCCCAGAAGCCCCGGCCTTATGCAATGCTCATGTCCAACAGAAACAGGAATGTGGAAGGAGGACGGACTCCAGCGACTAACCCACGGAGCAGAGCACATCTCACTGCAGGAAATCTGCTGCCTTCAAAATAAAATGTCTCTTTAGTCTCACTAAGAAATAGAACCGTTATATATTATTGTTGTTCAGCATTTCCAGATTTTATTTATTTCATGGTTTGTAATTTGTTTTGTTATTTTATTTAGAAAATGAACCCGTGAATACCATTTTAAACAATAATAAAAAATTATAAGATATCTCAATTTAAGCACCAAGGAAAAAAATCTGCAAATGAATCCGTACTGACAAAAGATAAATTAAATTAAAGTTGGAAATATGATCTGCTCAGTAGTTTAGAGTCACTAAACAACTTCCTGTTTGTTCCCGCAAGAAGAAAACACATAAATAAAGTATTTACACACACACACACACTCACACTCGTACCTACTAAGTGTTTAAGGTCGGTTTCGATATTTAGGCTTTTCTCCGTCAACTTAAGGAAAATAAAAACTTGAAACTCCCACCCTGCTGATCAGACAGGAAATAAAAGCTTTTATTGTGAAACTCCCACTCTGCTGATCAGACAGGAAATAAAAGCTTTTATTGTGAAACTCCCACCCTGCTGATCAGACAGGAAATAAAGCTTTTATTGTGAAACTCCCACCCTGCGGATCAGACAGGAAATAAAAGCTTTTATTGTGAAACTCCCACCCTGCTGATCAGACAGGAAATAAAAGCTTTTATTGTGAAACTCCCACCCTGCTGATCAGACAGGAAATAAAAGCTTTTATTGTGAAACTCCCACCCTGCTGATCAGACAGGAAATAAAAGCTTTTATTGTGAAACTCCCACCCTGCTGATCAGACAGGAAATAAAATGCTTTTATTGTGAAACTCCCTCACTGCGGATCAGAAATTAAACGTTTCACTGGTGGAGAAATGAAACGCTCCTCCTCCTCCTTCCTAACGAGCGCCTGGTCTCCCACGGCCCTCGAACGCCTCACCGGCTGCTCAGCCAATCACAGCGAGTCGTGGGAGGAGTCTGCTACCCATAATGCATCCTGTCCCGTCACGCCGCCTCCTCCTCTGGTTTCTCTCCTCCGTTCTTCTTCCTGTCAGTGGAGGAGGACGAGGAGGTGCCCTTGAGGCTGCGGGAGGTCTTGTGTCCGCGGCTCTTCTTCTGTGGTTCCTGCGGCAGCGTGGGGCTGGAGTGCGCCCTCTGCAGGCCGTCGTCCAGCAGCCGCGCCTCGAAGGCCGACAGGTCCTCGTCTCCGTGAGCCAGCCGGGCGCGGAGCAGCAGGGAGTACGTCCCGTAGCGCGTTTTCTGAGGAGAGAGAGGGGTTTTAGGGTCTGAGACCAGAGGTCGCTCGCGGTAACCCTGCCAACCACACAAGACAGGGAAAACGACCGGTGTAGGTGCCATATCTGCTCGGGTCATCCGTCATATTGTACGGCAACTCAAGAGGACCATCATACACGAACGTTTAAACGCAGCCTACACTTCATTCTTTACTTTGTCCGTTATTAGATGTTATGTTGTTTCCATAGCAACAACTTCAAACAGGAAGTTAACCTAAATTACATTTAAGACACTGCAACGAAAGTAACAAAAACGATGTAAAATCCTTTTCCGTTTCGCAGAACACACATTCAGTTATTTACATAATTATGTTTACACCGTCGATTGTTATTTTTTAATATTCAAACGTAAAAAATAACCGCTAACCGCTAAAGCTAGCATCACAGCCACTGCTCCGTTTTCGGAGACTTTGCACACGTTTTTCACAAACATGTTCACCCGCTAGGAGTATGG
>CM070449.1:39715127-39720127 GCA_036324595.1 Champsocephalus gunnari | reverse complement strand
ACACACACACACACACACACACACACACACACCACACACACACACACACACACACACACACACACACACACACACACACACACACACACACTCACTTTTAGACGCCCAACGCCTCGATAACGGCATGTGTGTGTTTATATCTATACTGTATAAAAGTGTGTGTGTCCACAGTGGAGCATGGGCGTTGGGATGCTGACCTGTAATTACAGCGAGGAGAGAACGCAGGCAGCCGTCGCCATGGCAACAGAGGCTTAAATAAGAGCGTCTGGGCAACACACACACACACACACACACACACACACACACACGAAGGAAACTTACATCGTCCATTGAAGCTTCTCGTTCTTGATGGAGCTGAAGAGAGCCTGCAGAGACACAACATACACGTCACACACATAAACAGCTCATGTATCAGTGTGTGTGTGTGTGTGTGTGTGTGTGTGTGTGTGTGTGTGTGTGTGTGTGTGTGTTGTTGGACTCTTGGCTTTCCTTAAAAAACTATTATTTTAATCTGCTGTCTGCCAGAACGCCGACACCTCCTTCATTTTGTGTTGCCATAAGTCGGCCTCTCTGCGTTGGTGCGCGGGGCTAATGCTAATAATGCTAATGCTAATAATGCTAATGCTAATAATGCTAATGCTAATGCTAATGCTAATAATGCTAATAATGCTAATGCTAATAATGCTAATGCTAATAATGCTAATGCCAGCAAATAAAATGGCGGCTTCACAATTTTTTTTCTGAGTTTTTCGGGCCGTGGTTTGGAATTCGCCCAGCCAATAGAAACTGCAAACTTGCAACTCTCATTGCAAATGAACTACTCAAACCCTCTGGCTTTGAGCTGCTCGTGTCTCCAGCTAACCCTATAGGGCGTGGGCTGTGTTCCGGTTCTACCTTCTTCTTGCGGTTCTGCCGGTGCTGATGCGCGTCCTGGGTCTTCCCCAGCAGGTCGGGGAAGGCGAGCGGTTTGAGGGACCTGGACCTGGGGGTGCGCGGGTACCTGAAGGGGTCCGTGTCCCGCGACTCCCGCCCACTCCTCACCGAGCACAGAGAGCGGGAGCGGTTATGCCCCGACGAGTGGATGCTGTTCACACCAATCATCGCGGTGCGTTCAGGGGTCAGAGGACATCGGGAACTTCACAGAGTCAGAAAGTAAGAGAAGAGAGGACGAGACAAAACGACAATCTCCAAAAACGTCTGAAATATTGGTGAAACTCGTGCTTTCCGCACGATGATCAGACGTGACGTCCCGGAGCGGAGGACGGACTCCTGGCTGTTCAGGTGGAACGTGGCGTTCAGGGACTCGTGTGAAAGTGGGCAGGGGATTGGTCGAGGCCTCACTGATGCATTATGGGTCGAGGCCTCACTGATGCATTATGGATCCCGCTCCATTCATTATGCATCAACACATCCGGCTCGTCGCCCCGCAGCTCCGCGGGGACACGGAGCGAGAGATTCAACCGGCTGCTGATCGACCCCTGAAGACCCCCAAAGACCCCCGAAGACCCTCTGAAGGGATTTATGAGGAGGGGTGATCACCTGCAAACACGGTGCAGGTCACTATGGTTACGTGCGGCCTTCAGAAAAGTAAATAACCGATTGAAATGTATTCTAATATTAAATATTATTTTAAAACATCTGTTGATTCAAAGCCTTATTAAATTAAACAACTGTCGAAACCAAAGTGTTAAAATTAATTTGACAATTAAATAATAAAATAAATCCTAATATTTAAGTCATTTAGAAAAACAAACAAAAGCCAAATCGAATTAATGACTTTTTAACGATTCGTAAAAACCCCTTTTTTATATTAAAATGAAAATAAAGATTTAATACGAAGTCCGAATATCTGTGAAATAAAATCAACAATTATTTAAAGATTTTGCAAAAAGATCTGAGGATCCGTCGTCAAAACAAAGTCCATCTTCCCGTTCACACACACCTGTCTCAGTGGGTGTGTGTGTGTGTGTGTGGGTGAGAGTGTGTGTGTGTGTGAGTGTGTGTGTGAGGGTGAGAGTGGGTGTGTGAGAGTGTGTGTGTGAGGGTGAGAGTGGGTGAGTGGGTGTGTGAGAGTGTGTGTGTGAGGGTGAGAGTGGGTGTGTGAGAGTGTGTGTGTGTGTGTGTGTGTGTGTGTGGGTGTGTGAGAGTGTGTGTGTGTGTGTGTGTGTGTGTGTGGGTGTGTGAGAGTGGGTGTGTGAGATGCCTCTCTAAATATCTAGATCAGAGACTCGTCGCCTCTCACTCCGAAAAAAACGTCAAATGGAGATAAAAAAATCAATCCAGATCCACGACGAATATCTTTTTCTCCTGAGTTTTCCGAGGAGAATCCCAGGACGATGAAGAGGAGGACGATGAAGAGGAGGACGATGAAGAGGAGGACGATGAAGAGGGCGATGAAGAGGAGGGCGATGAAGAGGGCGATGAAGAGGAGGGCGATGAAGAGGCTGTGTGACGGAGGAGAGTCTTCATCAGAACACCCACACAGGCAGACGGACTGAAACCCCCAAACTGACGTCAGATCTGTGGAGGTGCAGCGGAGAAGAGACACTCCTCCTGTTGCATTCTGGGAGGAGGAACAGGTGAGACAAAAGGTATTCTTCTTCTTCTTCTTCTTCTGCAGACGCTCAACTTCCCTCTTCTTCTTCTTCTCCTCCTCCTGGCGACCTCCAGCAGGTGAGCTCGTCTCAGTCTGAGCTCAGAGCGAGTCTCTCTCTTCTCTCTCTCTCTCTCTCTCTCTCTTCCCCCTCGCTCTCTCAATGCGCATTTTCCCTCTGCAGTTGCAGCCAATCAGAGCGCAGGGATGCCTGTAAGGCCCGCCCCCGAGCTCTCCTTGGAGCTGTCCGTCACAGAGGACGCTGGGTGAATGTGGATGAGCTCCAGCAGGACAACAGCGATCAGCTGGAGAGCGTAACCATGACGATGGAACAAAGCCGCTCGAGTACTTCGGGCTTCATCACATGCTTTCAAGTGAATACTTTTTTAAATATTATACATTTTTAAATATTTATTTTGGTCATTTCTAATATGTTTGCTTATATATTATATATATTATGTATTTTTATATATTTTATTAGATTTGATTAATTATAAGTTTTATACTTTTTCTATTAATCTTATTTTATTTTTGTATAATCTTTAATTATTTTACTATTTATATAATTTGAGTTTTTCCGCCATTTATTTATTTTTCTTTCCTCGTTCGTGTTTTACAGGAATACAAATACATGTTTTTATTTCAATAAACCTCCAGTGAGAGAACTGAGGCTGAGCTGAATTAGCAAATGAGAAAATATTAATCAGGTGTGTGTCAGTGTGTGTGTGTGCGTGTGTGTGTGTCAGTGTGTGTGTGTGTGTGTCAGTGTGTGTGTGTGTGAGTGAGTGTGTCTGTGAGTGTCAGTGTGTGTGTGTGTGTGTGTGTGTGTGTGTGTCAGTGTGTGTGTGTCAGTGTGTGTGTGTGTGTGTGAGTATCAGTGTGTGTGTCAGTGAGTGTGAGTGTGTGTGTGAGTATCAGTGTGTGTGTGTGCGTGTGTGAGTGTGTGTGTGTGTGTCAGTGTGTGTGTGAGTGTGTGTGTGAGTGTGTGTGTCAGTGTGTGTGTGTGAGTGTGGTGTGTGTGTGTGTGAGTGTGTGTGTCAGTGTGTGTGTGAGTGTGTGTGTGAGTGTGTGTGTGTCAGTGTGTGTATCAGTGAGTATGTGTGTGTGTCAGTGTGTGTGTGTCAGTGTGTGTGTGTGTGTGTGTGTGTGTGTGTGTGCGTGAGTATCAGTGTGTGTGAGTATCAGTGTGTGTGTGAGTGTGTGTGAGTGTGAGTGTGAGTGTGTGTGTGTGTGTGTGTGAGTGTGTGTGTGAGTGTGTGTGTGAGTGTGTGTGTGTCAGTGTGTGTGTGTGTGTGAGTGTGGTGTGTGTGTGTGTGTGTGTGTGTGTGTGAGTGTGGTGTGTGTGTGTGTGTGTGTGTGTGTGTGTGTGTGTGTGTGTGTGTGTGTGTGTAATCCCTCTGTAAGAACTTTAAGCAGCGATGCATTAAATTATCGGCTCAATATTAAAACGTTTTTAATCAAATATTATAATAAATAACGAGAGTTCAGTTTGTCGTATGTTCAGAGGCGCGTGTGTGTGTGTGTGTGTGTATGTGTGTGTGTGTGTGTGTGTGTGTGTGTATGTGTGTATGTGTGTATGTGTGTGTATGTATGTGTGTGTGTGTGTATGTATGTGTGTGTGTGTGTATGTGTGTGTGTGTGTGTGTGTGTGTGTGCCCAGGAGTCGTTGGGTTTGGGGGGGGGGTACAGTGCTATTTTTTGCAAGTGGAGGGTGGACCGAACATCCTTTAGGGGGGCGTGGCCTCCTCTCGGGGGTCCGGGGGCATGCTCCCCCGGCAGCACTAACCCTTAATAGCACCTCAAAGCGGACGAAGGCAACGGAGAACACTCATTCACGCCCTTTAGGGAGCAAGCTAATGCCTTCGCTCACTGAAACCGTCGTTTACTTATTAAAGTAAAACGAATGTGTAAGTAAGTAAAACGTTATTGATATAGCACCCTTCTCAACACGGATGTACGAAAGTGCTTTACAGAACGGCACACGGGACACAATTCACAGTACGACTATAAACTGTGTGCGTAGAGTGCTAAAGGATGCGGAGAGTCTCGCCTTGATTCAGAGTCACGTTTCTGAACCGGACCCTCTGAGTGGATGCAGTCCCAGCCAATCGGAGTCTGAGGGTTGCCTGTCAGTTCCGTTGCTATGGTTCCGTTGCTATGGTTCCGTTGCTATGGTTCCGTTGCTATGTGTACTGAAACGAGAGCCGGTATAATTCCTCGCGCGAAAACAAAATAAAAATTGGAATACGATATTTTAGTGTCTTCAAAGTAGACTGAGGTCTGAAGGGGTAACGTCACATCTGAGGATCCTCTGTAGCCATGTTCTGCATACTAACACATAAGGGTACTTAGTGAGGTTACTCCATGGTTACGAGCTGTAACATTAACGTCACATCTGAGGATCCTC
>CM070449.1:39660127-39702627 GCA_036324595.1 Champsocephalus gunnari | reverse complement strand
CACAGAGGAACCCACAGAGGAACCCACAGAGGAACCCACAGAGGAACCCACAGAGGAACCCACAGAGGAACCCACAGAGGAACCCACAGAGGAACCCACAGAGGAACCCACAGAGGAACCCACATGGAACCCACAGAGGAACCCACAGAGGAACCCACAGAGGAACCCACATAGGAACCCACAGAGGAACCCACAGAGGAACCCACAGAGGAACCCACAGAGGAACCCACAGAGGAACCCACAGAGGAACCCACAGAGGAACCCACAGAGAACCCACAGAGGAACCCACAGAGGAACCCACAGAGGAACCCACATAGGAACCCACAGAGGAACCCACAGAGGAACCCACAGAGGAACCCACATAGGAACCCACAGAGGAACCCACAGAGGAA
Organism: Champsocephalus gunnari; assembly: GCA_036324595.1. NCBI lineage: Eukaryota > Metazoa > Chordata > Actinopteri > Perciformes > Channichthyidae > Champsocephalus > Champsocephalus gunnari. The sequence goes on along the minus strand of CM070449.1, from coordinate 39,702,235 downwards.
CCCACAGAGGAACCCACAGAGGAACCCACAGAGGAACCCACAGAGGAACCGGGCCTGGAGGTGTTAAGGAACCGTAGATCTACACGTGTTGCCTATCAGCGCCGTGGCAAGCGATAACGATTTCATATTCGTATCTTAAAGAACGGGGAACGAGGGAACTGGATTATTTTTTCACACACCAACACACACCAACACACACCATCACACACCATCACACACCAACACACACCAACACACACCATCACACACCAACACACACCATCACACACCATCACACACCATCACACACCAACACACACCAACACACACACCAACACACACCAACACACACCATCACACACCACACACACCACACACACCAACACACACACCAACACACACCATCACACACCACACACACCAACACACACCACACACACCAACACACACCAACACACACCACACCACACACACCAACACACACCACACCCATCACACACCAACACACACCACCACACACCAACACACACCAACACACACCACACACACCACACACACCAACTCACACACCATCACACACCATCACACACCAACACACACCAACACACACCACACACACACACCATCACACACCAACACACACCAACACACACCAACACACACCAACACACACCAACACACACCATCACACACCAACACACACCAACACACACCAACACACACCATCACACACCAACACACACCAACACACACCAACACACACACCAACACACACACCAACACACACCACACACACCACACACACCAACACACACCAACACACACCATCACACACCAACACACACCAACACACACCATCACACACCAACACACACCAACACACACACCAACACACACCAACACACACCACACACACCAACACACACCAACACACACCAACACACACCATCACACACCATCACACACCAACACACACCAACACACACCAACACACACCATCACACACCATCACACACCAACACACACTAACACACACCATCACACACCAACACACACCAACACACACCAACACACACCATCACACACCACCACACACACCAACACACACCACACACACCAACACACACCAACTCACACACCATCACACACCATCACACACCAACACACACCAACACACACCATCACACACCAACACACACCAACACACACCAACACACACACCAACACACACCAACACACACCAACACACACCATCACACACCAACACACACCAACACACACCATCACACACCATCACACACCAACACACACCATCACACACCAACACACACCAACACACACACCAACACACACCAACACACACCAACACACACCAACACACACATATTTTAATTGTTTATTGCAGCAATATTTCAGATTTTCTGGATTCAACGGTGAATCTCCGAGAGGGACGAGAACGACCTCACAGTTTAAAGAAATGATGAACGATACTTACAGAAACCTCTCGAAGGTACCTTGAATATGAAAGTATACCAGAACTAAAGAGCTGACATTAAAATATTCACATTTCAGGAACAATACATTCACAGATGTACTGGAAGATAAACTCAAGTTTCTTACGCTGGTGTCAGGTATTGTGTATCTTGCTTTTCGTGTGTTGCTACGGCGACCTTCAGAGCCTTAAAGGCGCCTATCTAAAATAAATGAATTATTATTATTTTATATATTTACCAGAAAGAAATCCCTAATTCACGAGAACAAATATGCCAGGACAAATTGAAGGGAAGTAAACAAAAATGTGCTGAAAACAAATCTCAGACGGACTCGTCCAAGAGAAACAAATCTGGAGTTCTCTGAGATTTGAACTGAAATGTACGAGACGGAGAGACGGAGACCCGACGCAGCCTCTCATCACGTGACCTCCATCTGAGATTATTACAAGACCCTCTCAGCTTTCGGTTGGAGTCAAAACACGTCCGTAAACATTCCTCCAGAAACCGTCCACACAATTAAACCCACGCCCCGCTGACCGAGCAGCTTCAGATCTGTCCGCACGAACGACCACGCTAGGGCCAGGAGGCGCGAGGCACGTTTCTCCGAACCCTCCACCGAGAGCTTCTGGACGAACACACGTCTTCGCGTCTGAACGAAACCCTGAGTTTCTGATAAAGAAACCGTTACAAGCATCAAATAGCTCCAATTTGCTCTCCTTAGAAACAGTGTGTGTGTGTGTGTGTGTGTGTGTGCGCGTGTGTGTGTGTGTGTGTGTGTGCGTGCGTGTGTGTGTGTGTGTGAGTGAGTGTGTGTGTGAGTGTGTGGTGTGTGTGAGTGAGTGGTGTGTGGTGTGTGTGTGTGTGTGTGTGTGTGTGTGTGTGTGTGTGAGTGAGTGAGTGAGTGAGTGAGTGAGTGAGTGAGTGAGTGAGTGAGTGAGTGAGTGTGTGTGTGTGTGTGTGTGTGAGTGTGTGAGTGTGTGAGTGTGAGTATGTGGTGTGTGGTGTGTGGTGTGTGTGTGTGTGTGTGTGTGTGTGTGAGTGAGTGTGTGAGTATGTGGTGTGTGGTGTGTGTGTGTGTGTGTGAGTGTGTGAGTGTGTGAGTGTGTGTGTGTGTGTGTGTTACATGTCATACACTGTATAATTAAACCCATGTGTGTTTGTGTCTCACAGCCAGACAAACCCACACACACATGCTTATAAATACACACACTGACGTTTGTACTTCAACACTTGTGGGGACCCGACATTACACATTCCTCACTTTGAGGCCGCGACGAACGAAAACGTGTTTTTCATTATAAATCTTTATGTTGTGGGTTATTCGTCTTCCCTTACACGTCTGCTTTCAGTTTAATGGAAATTAAACACCAAGGAGTTTATTTGACTAACTTTAATTATAAGCTGCCTCTTTAACCCCGTCATAAAACTTGTAATATAAAAAAGTATTGTCTTAACGTCAGTAATGAAGTCTCATGGTGACAGCTGATAGTTAAATATTGTATTATATTATTCACCCTGTTGTTCAGTCTGACGCGTCTCTGGCGCCATCATGTGGCTGCTGTGTGGTACTGCAGCAGCGGTAACCTGACATTCATTTAGGTTATAGATATTTAATAGTTTAATGTTGTGAGAAAACACCCAACGAACAGTCGCTAGAGGGAGGCGCAGTCCGTCCTGGAGTCATAGCTTCACGATGTTTAAGAACTCAAATAAACAAACGATAACTTAAAGAGGAGCGAACGGTCAACAGAGAATGTCCGAGCCAGCTCACCCTCTGTGTCACCGGCAAACAACAGGTGGACTAGATCCAGACGAACCAGACCCGCGCGACGAACCAGACCCGCGCGACGAACCAGACCCGCGCGACGAACCAGACCCACGTGACGAACCAGACCCACGTGACGAACAGCGGAAGAGATGATTGAATAGAAATGTGTGCGATCTAAAACAACAACAATGGAAATACTCGCCTCCTACAGTTTGTGGCACACTCTTTGAAATGCAACTGAATACCCCTGCATTATAGCAACAACAACAACAACAATAATAATATCAATAATAATTATGAGGGGGATTATGTTCTCTGAGGGGAGGCTCACCTTCCCACACTTTGGGAACCCCTGCTCGAGATGTTAGTGCATGTGAACGGTCTGCAGAGGCTGAAATGTTCGATATCAGTAAATAGGAAACATCGACTCACTTCGAGCTCCCGTGAAGCGACGGCGCCGAGTTCGTCTTCCGGAAACCTTCCTTTTGTCCGGAGCGACGCCCCGCCTCCCGCTGTGACTCCGCCCTCAGCGGCGGGTCGGGACTTCTGGTAAATGGCCCCGCCCCCCCGCTGAGGGCGGAGTCAGAGCGGGAGGAGGGGGGGTCGGGGTGGGCCAATGGGGCGAAGCTGAGCTCCAGAATCTGCTTGGCACTGTCGCAGATCTGGCTCTGAACACACGGAGACAGAATATCACACACATGGATTATTATGACTTAACATTTGCTTTTGTAAGTTTACGACTTTCAACGCAGAAAATAGTTCGGTATGTTTTGTGTAACTTGTGAGTTATATCTCGTAAAAAGACCCAGTTACTCCTCGGGATGTACCCCTCCCCTCCCCTCCCCCGCCCCTCCCCCGGCGCTCCATCACATGCTGTGTTAACTCCCACTCTCTCCGGCAGGTGTGTGTGCAGCCAGAGGCGCCGCTCACCTGGATCTCAGGCGTGAGCGTGGGCAGGTCGAAGGTGAACACGGACGTGGACCCGGAGGTCAGGAGGTCAACGCTGTCGAGGCTGCTGTACGACGTGCCTTTCGCCCGGTGCGACTCCATGATGGTCTCGAAGTGTCGGCTGAACGAGTCCAGGTTGCTCTCCGACGGCCGGCGAGGACTTCCTAGAGAGACGGGAGACTTCAGGCCGCCGTGAGACTCCGCCAGCGCTCTGAGGGTGAAACATGTTTAACCTCAGGGAATATCAAAGCTGTGATGTTCGTCAATTGTGATTTCTCTCTTTAAAGTGATTCTGGAATCTATTTTTATTTTGTTTACATTTTTATTTTAGGAGCTTATATTTGTGACTTTCTTCTCTCCTAAATGTATGTGTGGTAACTCAGAACATATCCAAGTTTTTAAAATATGTTAAACCAGTTCTTTAATCGATTGGTGCTAATATATAAATGTAATCTTAGAGAATACATTATGATATTTATAGCGGGGCAAAAAAGTATTCAGTCAGCTGGGAAAGTTCTCCCACTTAGAAAGAGGAGAGGCCTGTGATGTTCATCCTTCACTTCACGATGAGAGAGAGAGGGGAGTCCAGGAAGCCACTTTGTAGGATTTGTAATGAATGAATTGGTAAAATAAGTATTTGGTCTCCTCCAAAGAAACCAGATGTCTGGCTCTCACAGACCTGTACCTTCTCCACTCAGAGCCTCCTCTGTCCTCCTCTCAGAGCCTCCTCTGTCCTCCACTCAGAGCCTCCTCTGTCCTCCTCTCAGAGCCTCCTCTGTCCTCCTCTCAGAGCCTCCTCTGTCCTCCTCTCAGAGCCTCCTCTGTCCTCCTCTCAGAGCCTCCTCTGTCCTCCTCTCAGAGCCTCCTCTGTCCTCCACTCAGAGCCTCCTCTGTCCTCCTCTCAGAGCCTCCTCTGTCCTCCTCTCAGAGCCTCCTCTGTCCTCCTCTCAGAGCCTCCTCTGTCCTCCTCTCAGAGCCTCCTCTGTCCTCCACTCAGAGCCTCCTCTGTCCTCCTCTCAGAGCCTCCTCTGTCCTCCTCTCAGAGCCTCCTCTGTCCTCCACTCAGAGCCTCCTCTGTCCTCCTCTCAGAGCCTCCTCTGTCCTCCTCTCAGAGCCTCCTCTGTCCTCCACTCAGAGCCTCCTCTGTCCTCCACTCAGAGCCTCCTCTGTCCTCCTCTCAGAGCCTCCTCTGTCCTCCACTCAGAGCCTCCTCTGTCCTCCACTCAGAGCCTCCTCTGTCCTCCTCTCAGAGCCTCCTCTGTCCTCCTCTCAGAGCCTCCTCTGTCCTCCTCTCAGAGCCTCCTCTGTCCTCCTCTCAGAGCCTCCTCTGTCCTCCACTCAGAGCCTCCTCTGTCCTCCTCTCAGAGCCTCCTCTGTCCTCCTCTCAGAGCCTCCTCTGTCCTCCACTCAGAGCCTCCTCTGTCCTCCTCTCAGAGCCTCCTCTGTCCTCCTCTCAGAGCCTCCTCTGTCCTCCTCTCGTTACCTGTACTAATGGCACCTGTTTGAACTCGTTATCAGAATAAAAGACACCTGTCCACGACCTCAAACCGTCACACTCCAAACTCCACTCGGCCGAGACCAGAGAGCTGTCAAAGGACACCAGAGACAACATGTAGACCTGCACCAGGCTGGGAAGACTGCATCTGCAACAGGTCAGCAGCTTGGTGCGAAGAAACATTCAAGACCGCTGATAATCTCCCTCGATCTGGGGCTCCACGCAAGACCTCCCCCCGTGGGGTCAACGTGATCACAAGACCGGTGAGCAGAGATCCAGAACCCACACGGGGGACCGAGTCCATGACCTGCAGAGAGCTGGGACCAGAGTAACCAGGCTACCATCAGTAACACACCACGCCGCCAGGGACTCAAACCCTGCAGTGCCAGACGTGTCCCCCTGCTGAAGCCAGGACACGTCCAGGCCCGTCTGCAGTCTGCTAGAGAGCATTAGATGATCCAGAAGAGGATTGGGAGGATGTCATGTGGTCAGATGAAACCAAAATAGAACTGTTTGGTAAAAACTCAACTAGACGTGTTTGGAGGAGAAAGAATGCTGAGCTGCCTCCAAAGACCACCTGCTGTGAAACATGGGGCTGGGACCATCATGCTTTGGGGCTGGGACCATCATGCTTTGGGGCTGGGACCATCATGCTTTGGGGCTGGGATCATCATGCTTTGGGGCTTTCTGCAGAGGGACCAGGACGACTGATCCGTGGAGAGGAAAGAATGAATGGGGCCATGTATCGTGAGACTTTTGAGTGACAACCTCCTTCCATCAGCAAGGGCATTGGAGATGAAACGTGGCTGGGTCTTTCAGCATGACAATGATCCCAAACACACCGCCCGGGCAACGAAGGAGTGGCTTCGTAAGAAGCATGTCAAGGTCCTGGAGTGGCCTAGCCAGTCTCCAGATCTCAACCCCATAGAACATCTGTGGAGGGAGTTGAAAGTCCGTGTTGCCTAGCGACAGCCCCAAAGCATCACTGCTCTAGAGGAGATCTGCATGGAGGAACGGGCCAGAGTACCAGCAACAGTGAACACCTCGTGGAGACTACAGAACACCTTTGACCTCTGTCGTCGCCAACAAAGGGTATATAACAAAGTATTGAGATTAACTTTGTTATTGACCAAATACTTATTTTCCATCATTTGCAAATAAATTCTTTAAAAATCCCACAAAGTGATTTCCTGGATTCTTCCCCCCCCGTCTCTCATCGTGAAGTGAACCAGGAGGAACTCACAGGCCTCTCATCATAAGTGGGAGAACCTGCCCAGCTGGCGGCTGACTGAATACTCTTTTGCCCCACTGTGTATATATACATTATAAAGATACCCATAAGTTTGTGAATTTAATCTCAAATACTCTTTCTCTTGTAAATGTGTGTATTTAAAGAATATTACGTTTTTTTCAATATTTATTTCGTTGTTGTCGTACATGTGTGACTTTAATCAGAGAAAGTACCGATGTCCTGTCGAAGGTGTTCCCGGCTCAGAATACGAAAAAGAATAGAACATTTATGGGTTCTGTAAATGCACAGTCCCTAAAACCTCACCATATAAACTTTATACAAATATTCGCCAAATGCAACCCTATCCATTTGGCCGCCCTGCCCCAGAGCATCATGGGAAGTGTAGTTTTCTGGCTCACCCCTTCAGCAGCAAAGTGAAGACCTCGTCCTCGTCTCTGGTTACTTTTTGTTTCTGTCGGTCTCCCAGCAACCGAACACTGGCCCAGCTCACCACTCCTTCCTCTTCCTGTCCATCTTCCTCCCCCTCCTCCTCTTCCTCCTCCTTCCTCCCAACGTCTCTCCGGGGTTTAGGGGAAACGTTGGGGGGGCTGAAGGAGTTTCCCAAATGACTCCCAAAGTCTGAGTCCGCCTCCTCTGCTGCCTCCGCCTCGGCCTCTGCCCGCATCACCTGCAATCACAAATACAGTGTGAAGCCGGACATGTTGAACCCAGAGGGAGGGGGAGGGGGAGAGAGGAGAGAGAGAGGGGAGAGAGGGAGAGAGAGGGGGGGGAGAGGGAGAGAGAGGGAGAGGGGGGAGAGAGAGGGGAGAGAGAGAGAGAGAGAGAGGGAGAGAGGAGAGAGAGAGGGAGAGAGGGGGGGAGAGAGAGAGAGAGAGGGGGGAGAGAGTGAGAGAGAGGGGGGAGAGAGAGGGAGAGAGAGAGGGAGAGAGAGAGGAGAGAGAAGAGGGGGGGAGAGAGAGAGGAGAGAGAGGGGGAGAGAGGAGAGGGGGAGAGAGGGGGGAGAGAGAGAGGAGAGAGGGGGGAGAGAGGGAGAGAGAGAGAGAGAGGGGGGAGAGAGAGAGAGGGGGGGAGAGAGGAGAGGGGGAGAGAGAGAGAGAGGGGGGAGAGAGAGAGGGGTGAGAGAGAGAGGGAGATGGGGGAGAGAGAGAGGGAGAGAGGAGATAGGGGGGAGAGAGAGAGAGAGGGGAGAGGGAGAGAGGGAGAGGAGAGAGAGGAGAGGGGGGAGAGAGAGAGGGAGAGAGAGGGGGGAGAGAGAGAGGGAGAGGGGGGGAGAGAGAGAGAGAGAGAGAGAGAGAGGAGAGAGAGGGGGGAGAGAGAGGAGAGGGGGGGGAGAGAGAGAGAGAGGGGGGGGGGAGAGGGAGAGAGGGGGAGAGAGAGAGGGGGGGGGAGAGAGAGGGGGGAGGGGGGGGAGGAGGGGGAGAGAGAGGGGGGAGAGAGGAGGGAGAGAGAGAGAGGGGGGGGAGGGAGAGAGAGAGAGAGAGGGGGGGGAGAGAGAGAGGGGGAGGGGGGGAGAGAGAGAGGGGGAGGGGGGGAGAGAGAGAGAGAGAGGGGGGGGAGAGAGAGAGGGGGAGGGGGGGGAGGAGAGAGAGAGGGGGGAGGGGGGGAGAGAGAGAGGGGGAGGGGGGGAGAGAGAGAGGATCCGTTTCTCCCGTGTTATTATTCAAAGATGATGTAAACTTCTGAATAATGTACTTCATCTACAAGTAGTTTGTTTGAATGTAATTATGTTGTTGTTTGTTTGTTTGTTGTTTGTTTGTTTGTTTGTTTGTTTATTGAGAAATGAATCTGAACTTTCGACCCGTCACGATTAGAAACTGAAACGATATAAAAGTGACTCCCATTAACTGAGTTTTAAACATCAGCTGGTGAGGACCTGCCAACGGAAACTCTGCTGCACAACTCTCATTGTTGTTGTTGTTGTTGTTGTTGTTGTTGTTGTTGTTGTTGTTGTTGTTGTTGAAAGGCTGGTCAGATTAATTCTCTCCGGAGAGAAAAGATCCCGGCGGAAACCGGCTTGAGACCCAGAGTGTGCTGGCTCCAGGTCTGAGGACCCTCGGAGCTCCAGGTCTGAGGGTCCTCAGAGCTCCAGGTCTGAGGACCCTCGGAGCTCCAGCTCTGAGGGTCCTCAGGAGCTCCAGCTCTGAGGGTCCTCAGAGCTTCAGGTCTGAGGACCCTCGGAGCTCCAGGTCTGAGGGTACCTCGGAGCTCCAGGTCTGAGGACCCTCGGAGCTCCAGCTCTGAGGGTCCTCAGGAGCTCCAGCTCTGAGGGTCCTCGGAGCTCCAGGTCTGAGGGTCCTCAGGAGCTCCAGGTCTGAGGGTCCTCATGAGCTCCAGGTCTGAGGGTCCTCAGGAGCCAGAGGGCTGGTGCTCAGGAGCTCCAGGTCGAGGGTCCTCAGGAGCCAGAGGGCTGGTGCTCTGGAGCTCAGATTCTTAAAGTACTGTAAAAAATACTCGATATGAAAATACAATTTCCGTTCTGCGCTTTTATCTTAGTCGACTTCCATCTGGTTTGTTCCACTTCGCCCAACGGCAGCCTCTGATTCGTCACTTCATGCAATGCATCATGGGATGCTTCCTTAGACCTAACCCCACGTTTCCTTTCTATGGCCCGATATGAGAAAGGGGCGACGCGGGAAGACCCTTCATTCGGGCGCTTTAATGAACATGCATTCGGATGACCGCTGCTTCCTGATCCCACGCGACTGAGGAATGGAGAGATGTAGTTAATATAGATATATAATATATATATAATATATATATAATATAGATTTACTGAGCTATGGTCGGAGTGGGCCTCATGTCATAGAGAGAACTGCCGATGAGCTGATAATCGGTATGTGAGGAACCGAACTTCAATCTGATTGGCCGACGCACCTCGTCCAGGTCCGTTTCTCTGTAGCAACGCAGCGGCACGGCGTCCAGATCCGTCTCCGAGTATTTGATGGTCTGCCGGATGATGCCGGTTTTGGGGGCGGAGCCTCTGGGGTCGGAGGTCACCAGCTCAACCTCGATCTGACACACCTTGTGATGCGTCACCTTTGGGGCCTCGATGTCCCGCCCCCTCCTCTGATTGGTTGTTTTATGGCGGGGGGAGGAGCGAGGGGCGGGGCTTGGAGCGACGCTGGGCGGGGGTGTCGAGGGCGGAGCTTCTGCGGGAGAAAGAACCGGGTCAAAAAAAATCAGAGAATTTTTTGTTTTTTCTCAGAAATTAATTTAGAAGTTAAATCCCTGAAAAAGACTTCTCAGAAGATATTCACGTGTTTCTACTTCGTCTTATTCTCGTGAATGTAATCGCTCAGTCTCCTTCCTCTCATTACTTGATATCAGAACATCTTCAAGATATTCTCGCTCACTTCACTCGGCTTAGGAAGCCGCTCGCTTACTTCACTCGGCTTAGGAAGCTGCTCGTCTACTTCACTCGGCTTAGGAAGCTGCTCGTCTACTTCACTCAGCTTAGGAAGCTGCTCGCTTACTTCACTCGGCTTAGGAAGCTGCTCGTCTACTTCACTCGGCTTAGGAAGCCGCTCGCTCACTTCACTCGGCTTAGGAAGCCGCTCGCTCACTTCACTCGGCTTAGGAAGCCGCTCGCTTACTTCACTCGGCTTAGGAAGCTGCTCGCTACTTCACTCGGCTTAGGAAGCCGCTCGCTCACTTCACTCGGTAGAGCCGCTTACTCTCGGCTTAGGAAGCCGCTCTTCTCGCTGGAGCGCTCCTACTTCACTCGGCTTAGGAAGCCGCTCGCTCACTTCACTCGGCTTAGGAACGCTCGCTCACTCGCTTAGAGGCTCGTCACTTCACTCGGCTTAGGAAGCCGCTCGCTCACTTCACTCGGCTTAGGAAGCCGCTCGCTCACTTCACTCGGCTTAGGAAGCCGCTCGCTCACTTCACTCGGCTTAGGAAGCCGCTCGCTCACTTCACTCGGCTTAGGAAGCCGCTCGCTTACTTCACTCGGCTTAGGAAGCCGCTCGCTCACTTCACTCGGCTTAGGAAGCGCTCGCTCACTTCACTCGGCTTAGGAAGCTGCTCGTCTACTTCACTCGGCTTAGGAAGCTGCTCGTCTACTTCACTCGGCTTAGGAAGCCGCTCGCTCACTTCACTCAGCTTAGGAAGCTGCTCGTCTACTTCACTCGGCTTAGGAGACTAAACAATGGGGCTTCCACCCTCAGGTGCACAAGTGGGTCTGTGTGGGCCCGGCTGGTTCTCTTGAAGTATCTTTGAAATTACATTTTTCTATCATTTCACATTCCAGCTATTCCTCAGAGAACGTGTTTTGGATATCACGCCCTTCACATTTTAAAACGTATCGATGTTCTGCCCGGCTTCCAGAAGTGGGTCGAAACGATCCTATGGAATTTAGGTTTTTTTTCAAAATGTAAAAAAAACCGTCTGAAATGATAAATAGTGAAAGATTCAATATAAAACATTTCTAGTGCGAACCCAAATATAATATAAATATTATACAAGGGACTGTTCTGAACCAAAGAGACCAACATGACTCCAACACGGTCCCTTTCGAGCCGCTTGCGGAGTCGGGTCCAGCACTCGGGCACCGAAGGGTTAAGACATCTCGCCCTGTGCATTAGAAGCTCGAAACCGATCGGACAGATTTATTATGTGTAAAAATAACAAACAATATTTCTGATGATGACAGAAGAATATGCAAATAATAAAACACAGAATCATATGTGTGTTCAAATAGAAGCGGGTGCAAAACACGATGCATGTATCCATGACGATCATGGTCGGTCACTAGCAACCCAGAACATGTTCCTGATTATTACTAACTGACATCTAGAACGTACGTGGGTAGCTTGATGGAGACTTCAATCTGAGAGGAGGAAATAGAAACGTCCGTAAAGTTTCCACTAAAATCTCAGAAGATATTAAACTTCGTTATCACTGCACCGTCTCCTATTTTAAAAACGGCTCTGTTCGTCCCGGTGCTCCCGCGTCCCCTCTCCCGTGGTGTCCCCTCTCCCGCGGGGTCCCCTCTCCCGTGCTGTCCCCTCTCCCGGCTGTCCCCTCTCCCGTGCTGTCCCCTCTCCCGTGCTGTCCCCTCTCCCTTCGTGCTGTCCCTCTCCCGCGGTGTCCCCTCTCCCGCGGTGTCCCCTCTCCCGCGGTGTCCCTCTCCCGCGGTGTCCCCTCTCCCGCGGTGTCCCTGTCCCCTCTCCCGTGGTGTCCCCTATCCCGCGGGGTCCCCTCTCCCGTGCTGTCCCTCTCCTGTGGTGTCCCTCTCCCGTGGTGTCTTCTATAGGTTTTAGTAATAATAATAACACATGGGAGCTCTATAGCGCTTTTCCCAATGCTCAAAGACGCTTAGAGTGCATGTGAACGGTCTGCAGAGGCTGAAATCCCTGCGTCCCACCACTTTGCTACCAAGTGTAAACTTTGACAATGATACAAGTGAATAGTCGAAACGGTACCTTGTCTGCAGCGACTCTCCTCCGGCGGCCCTCCAAACAGGAAGTCCCACTTTGCTTGGGCGATCCTCTGCGAGCGTGAAGACGGGGTCGTGGTGGAGCTGCCGTCAGACTGCAGGAGGAGAGAGGACGGCGATATTAATAATGCATCTGAAGCGATCTGAGGGCACGTCGGGGCTCGGCCTCAGAGGTCTGAGCAGACGTGGACAGTCCCCTCCTCCTTAGCTCTAAGGTGTCCCGATCTACGGGCGGAATGCAAGGTGACGGGCAAGACTTAGAAACCGCATCACGACCTACGTTAAGTCACTTTGTGTCAGAAACCGTTTAGAAACAATATGTTTAATATTTTTCATATCCTGTTCGTCTCAGACTCAGACGGGGCTGCAAAGCCTCATGGGAGATGTAGTTGCTAACGGCTAACCAGCTTTGTGCACAGAGATAAGCAGAGCACCTCTCAAACGGCCTGAAAGATATCCTCTCCCGTGAGATGTGCAGATATATCGATGAGGAAACTAACTAAATCGCCGGAGTGGAAGAACTTCTGATTTCCGTTTCATGTTTATTTATTGTTATAAAGGCAAATGTCCACAAGACACACCCAGGATCCGAGTCAGGCCGAAGCCCCCGGAGAGCTAAATCCCGGGTCAGGTGTACGCTAACGGCCCGTCCACACTACAGCGTCGAAAGCTCCGATCTGCTCCAATCTGCCCATTCCCTTTCAATGGGGTGACGTCACGTAGCCGCGCTTTTTCGCCGAACTGAATTGTGGGTAGCAGAGCGGTCCGTCTCAGGCGTAGTAGCCAGCGCCAGCCAATCAAATCCCGTTTCTGGAAATCTGACAGCTGAAGCCGTAGCCAATCAAACCGCGTCTAAGCTGGGAGAGATATCCCGCCGTTCATTTCTATATTTCAAAAAAAGTCGGAGGAGAAACTAACTATCGCCGTAGCAACTCACCCGGTTGTGTATGACCAGACCCTCTTCACCTACCGGGACACAAACCGGAGGAACCAGCATGGAGGGAGGGGCAGAGACAGTGGGGGAACTGGTAGGTTTTCTGTTTGGGGAGTTTATATATATATATATATTGCTCCCATAAAATCCCCGGGGTTTTTGCTTTGTATGTCGGGGGCGGGAGATTCATGTGATTGGTTGTTGGTCGTGTTGCTTGAATAAAATCCCCCAGCTCCAGACACGCCCAGCTCCAAGCTCTCTCTGAAGCTGTAGTGTGGACGTAGTAGTAACCTCGGCCCCTGGCAGACCCCCGCACACACAACAACACCCCTGCTGTTAAACACCAACTATGTGCAATATGTATATACGTGCAATAACACCTGGCTGCTAAATCCTCAGAACTGTGACAGGGTGTGTATTTTGTAAATTGTGTATTTTGTGAGTTGTGTATTTTGTGAGTTGTGTATTTTGTAAGTTGTGTATTTTGTAAGTTGTGTATTTTGTGAGTTGTGTATTTTGTGAGTTGTGTATTTGTGAGTTGTGTATTTTGTAAGTTGTGTATTTTGTAAGTTGTGTGTGTATTTTGTAAGTTGTGTATTTTGTGAGTTGTGTATTTGTGTGTATTTTGTGAGTTGTGTATTTTGTAAGTTGTGTATTTTGTAGTTGTGTATTTTGTAAGTTGTGTATTTTGTGAGTTGTGTATTTTGTGAGTTGTGTATTTTGTGAGTTGTGTATTTTGTAAGTTGTGTATTTTGTGAGTTGTGTATTTTGTAAGTTGTGTATTTTGTGAGTTGTGTATTTTGTGAGTTGTGTATTTTGTGAGTTGTGTATTTTGTAAGTTGTGTATTTTGTGAGTTGTGTATTTTGTAAGTTGTGTATTTTGTGAGTTGTGTATGTGTGTGTATTTGTGGTTGTGTATTTTGTAAGTGGGTTTTTGTGTGTGTAATCGTTAATATGTGTGTGCGCCTGCTTCTCGGTAACATGGAGCCGTCTGTGGCTCTTCTCTGCTGGCCCGATGTAAACGTCCCCTCTGTGGGACTAATAGCGGTTCTGATTCTGACCCAGCCGACCTGAATGCCTGAGCCGGTGTCGGCCGTGTCGTGGCTGCACTGGCTGGAGGTTTCGGGGGAAGGACTTTCGTTTCGGTCCAACTGGGAGTCTCCCATACTGCCGTCACCCCACTGGAGCTCTGAGAGGACGTCCCAGCGCCCCCGCTGTGATCCAGACCCTCCTCCCTTTCACTCTTGGACGAGCTTCTGACTTGCGTCTGGTAGTCCAGTGACGTATGTATCCCGTCCGCCTTTCTGTGGTACAACTCTTTGCTGCTTGGAGAATAAGCTGGAGCGGTGGTCGTTCTGAAGTCACGGAGCTCAGAAGAGTTCCCGGGGGGGGCACCAGCGAACCGTTTCAGGGTTCGGACTGCAGGGAAGTCTCCTGGAGAGTTCAGGGCTGTGCATGAGTGATCCAGCAAAGAGGTCATCGTACAAAGCGGGGATGGATGTGTGGTCTCCAGTGTACGGTGGTGGCTGGTAGTGGTGCAGTGCTGGGCTGGTCTTAGTGGGAGAGGAACCACGATAATGCCGGGGGTCCAAAACTGGTGAGGCGGCAGCGTGGTTCAGTTTGGCCGACGAGGCTGATGACGAGCGCTCCTCTGGGATAAGAGCGGGGAGACGCGTCCTGGTTGCGTGCGAGGCGTGGCTTTGTCTGTTTTCCATCTTTGGTTCTCGCACGGTAGAGACTCCAGGGAGCCTTGCCCGTGGCGAGCGACAAAGGGCTGGGATTCCCTCCGGAAAGACCCTCCCGTCTTGGGACTTTCAAATGTTCGGGACTCGGCTTGAGAAGATGCCGGACAGGGAGGCCGCCTCTCCGCTAAAAGGGTGGACCGCTTGGTCGCCTCCACTGCTAGCTTAGAAGCCACATTAGCATTTAAGCACTGGGAGAGGTTCCTCCTGCCATAAGTCGGGCTGCAGCAGCGTGACGACCTGCCGTGAGACAAGTTATCGTTGTCGTTGTAGAGGAAACCGTCTGTGGCGTTATGACTGGAGTCCGTAAGGTTACCATAGCTACTTCTAAAACTGTTGTTGGGGTTCACACCGGCTTGATAGCCCGTCCTGGGGGGGGAGCATGCTCGTTGGGACCTCATGCTGGATGTCCGTGGGTCTGCCTGCAGGCAACGGCGGGTGAAACTTGCTGGACAACCTGGGGCTTTCGTCCCCCCGCGAGCGAAGAGTCGAGGTCGAACCCATTGAATGGTATCCCGATTGGGCGTACAGTTGTTCGTGAGCGGGGGTTCTGGGTAGTCCGTTCAGAAAGCTCTGGCTCACTCCCCTGTCCAAGAACTGGGTTTGTGATGGCAGAGAGTGGGCACTGCGGGGCAGGACGGGCGACCCCCCCAAGGACCGGCAGCGAGACGACTGGAAGTGCCGAGGCAGCGTCGGGCTGCAATGATCTGGGACAGGACCGGCGAATCTGAAGGTGGCGTCTCTGGCGAACGGGTCCTGGCTGGCCCTCTGCAGGTAAGGCGATCCCTGTGGAGTCCGAAACGGGTGAGGATGACTCGGGTAAGGGTCGCCTGGATCCGGTCTCCCGTTGTAACACAGCGGATCGCTCAACCGGTTCCTGAGCTGCCCTTCCGTTCGGTTCGGAGGATTCCCCAACTCACTTTGGCATGTCTTTTGGTGTCCGCGAACGTTAGCTTTCTCTACGTAGCCAAAGGTCACCACAGAAGTCTTGCCCTCTTCAACCCTCATCCCTGGGCCCTCGTAGGACCTCCGGGTGCTGCTCGGGGTGTGTGGTGCCGTGATGGTCCCGGAAGAAGTAGAAGACGGAGAGACTAGCATCCTTCCCGGTCGGTAGGGATCCATGTGAGGGGGTTGAGTGTGTCCTGGTGAGCTGTGATGGCATGGGCTGGATGTCCCCGGCGCGAGGACCTGGAGTAACTGACTGAAACTGTCATGCAACAAGTCCTGATGGTGGAAGGGGGTAGGAGACCCTGTAGCGTCTGGGTTCTGGAGCTGGACTGAATGCCTCGGGGAGAGACCTTGAGGTGGGTACGCAGTGACTGCTGAACCCAGTGTGGTGCTGGGAGACTGGGGGCAGGGCCGGTCTGTGGTTCGGGCTGGAGCTCCTCTGGCAGTGAGGCAGGACGTCCGGGCCCTGAAGCGTGGAGTGAGGAGTCCCATCTCCTCCTTCCTCCTCCTCAGAGACAGACCTCACCTCAACGTACAGGTGAAGGACTTTCCCCGCCTGAGACATGTCGCTGCCTCAGACACCTAGCGCTGCCTTTGGTACCGAGTGAAGCCCGAGCTGTTTGATGAGGATAGAAGTGGATCAGAGACACCAGGTCTGTCCTTTTTGTGTCTTCAGCCTGCAACACAAAGAGAGGCAATGTTAACAACACACACACAGAGAGAGAGAGAGAGAGAGAGAGAGAGAGAGAGAGAGAGAGAGAGAGAGAGAGAGAGAGAGAGAGAGAGAGAGGAGAGAGAGAGAGAGAGAGAGAGAGAGAGAGAGAGAGAGAGAGAGAGAGAGAGAGAGAGAGAGAGAGAGAGAGAGAGAGAGAGAGAGACACACACACACACACACACACACACACACACACACACACCCTTCTGCAATGTACTCGAGTGTTTTGATAAGGTTTCCCACCCATAGATACGTACGAGCTGTATCTGCGCTGACCTCTGCACCGCGTTCACCGTTCACCGCCACGTTACTGCAGACTACAGATCATTCACCTCTCACCAGAACTTCACTCAGATCAGACTACAGATCATTCACCTCTCACCAGAACTTCACTCAGAGATCAGACTACAGATCATTCACCTCTCACCAGAACTTCACTCAGAGATCAGACTACAGATCATTCACCTCTCACCAGAACTTCACTCAGAGATCAGACTACAGATCATTCACCTCTCACCAGAACTTCACTGAGAGATCAGACTACAGATCATTCACCTCTCACCAGAACTTCACTGAGAGATCAGACTACAGATCATTCACCTCTCACCAGAACTTCACTCAGATCAGACTACAGATCATTCACCTCTCACCAGAACTTCACTCAGAGATCAGACTACAGATCATTCACCTCTCACCAGAACTTCACTCAGAGATCAGACTACAGATCATTCACCTCTCACCAGAACTTCACTCAGATCAGACTACAGATCATTCACCTCTCACCAGAACTTCACTCAGAGATCAGACTACAGATCATTCACCTCTCACCAGAACTTCACTCAGAGATCAGACTACAGATCATTCACCTCTCACCAGAACTTCACTCAGATCAGACTACAGATCATTCACCTCTCACCAGAACTTCACTTAGAGATCAGACTACAGATCATTCACCTCTCACCAGAACTTCACTCAGAGATCAGACTACAGATCATTCACCTCTCACCAGAACTTCACTCAGATCAGACTACAGATCATTCACCTCTCACCAGAACTTCACTCAGATCAGACTACAGATCATTCACCTCTCACCAGAACTTCACTCAGAGATCAGACTACAGATCATTCACCTCTCACCAGAACTTCACTCAGAGATCAGACTACAGATCATTCACCTCTCACCAGAACTTCACTGAGAGATCAGACTACAGATCATTCACCTCTCACCAGAACTTCACTCAGAGATCAGACTACAGATCATTCACCTCTCACCAGAACTTCACTCAGAGATCAGACTACAGATCATTCACCTCTCACCAGAACTTCACTGAGATCAGACTACAGATCATTCACCTCTCACCAGAACTTCACTGAGATCAGACTACAGATCATTCACCTCTCACCAGAACTTCACTCAGAGATCAGACTACAGATCATTCACCTCTCACCAGAACTTCACTGAGAGATCAGACTACAGATCATTTCGTACGTTCAGGGTTTGCTATATTCCAAACATTAGCATCCCGATGTCTTAGAGTCCAAGGTGTTCGAATGATAATTTAACACTTTAGAGACGAGCAGGAAAATATACTTTCTACTAATTCTTATTATTAAATAGTTTGATTACATGTGTGTTAACCTACCGACTGATAAGCAGCTCTATTTCATTACGGTGCTCAGAAGCGTGACAATAACACAGCAGTCCCTCTGCAGGGCGAGAGAGTGTGTGTGTGTGTGTGTGTGTGTGTGTGTGGTGTGTGTGTGTGTGTGTGTGTGTGTGTGTGTGTGTGTGGTGTGTGTGTGTGTCAGACTGATAAGCACACAGTTAGCCCTACTTTTCCTGGACTCTGCTAATAGGATTCCTCCTCCTCCTCCCAGCATGCACCACTCAATCCACTAACACACACACTTATAAATAAAACCACACACACATTCCTCCACACACACACACACAGCGGTGATAAAACCTTACCTGTGTTTTCCTCGCCGATGCTGCAGCGCCGTCCCCCATGAGTTGCCGTGGTAACCTCCTTTTTCCTCTTCTCTCTCTCTCCCTCCCGTCAGAGAGTAATAATGTCTCCCCCTCCTCCTCCTCCTCCTCTTCCTGCCCCCTCACACACTTGTTGTCTGCAGCACGGTCGGCTCATCGTGGATTTACAGGATCAGCTGCTCATCGGCCTCCTCCCCTTCCTGCTGCTCAGGCTCCTCCCCTTCCTGGTGTTCAGGCCCCTCCCCTTCCCAGTTATTTATTTGATTATAGCATAATTTGACGATTTGCTGTCAAAATGATGCTGTGACATAATAATAGAACAAATAAAGTATCTACTATCTATCCATCAATCAGCTTTAGTGCGGCAGCCAATCAGGCGCTCTGCTCTGCTTCCTGCAGCCAATGAGGAGCGGCTCTGCAGATGGGACCGCTTATTAATGGAGGGAGTAGGAGGGTGTGTTGGTATGTCCAATGAGAGGACACTAAAGAAGCAGAGAACAGAAAGATCGTCGCCATACAATTCCTCTGCAAAAACTATCCTAAAGAACCTGCCATGACTCAGCATTTCCTCACTTCCTGTCCCCTGGTCTGGAGGTCAGATCAATTGGTTGTTATCCTGAAACAAGGTCAAGTGAAGTCATGTGACCGTGCTGTAGTTCCTTTATAGCCCAACATTAGCCTCCTTTAGCTTAGCGGTGGTGACGTGAAGTCATGTGACCGTGCTGTAGTTCCTTTATAGCCCAACATTAGCCTCCTTTAGCTTAGCGGTGGTGACGTGAAGTCATGTGACCGTGCTGTAGTTCCTTTATAGCCCAACATTAGCCACCTTTAGCTTAGCGGTGGAGACGTGAAGTCATGTGACCGTGCTGTAGTTCCTTTATTGCCCAACATTAGCCTCCTTTAGCTTAGCGGTGGTGACGTGAAGTCATGTGACCGTGCTGTAGTTCCTTTATAGCCCAACATTAGCCTCCTTTAGCTTAGCGGTGGTGACGTGAAGTCATGTGACCGTGCTGTAGTTCCTTTATAGCCCAACATTAGCCTCCTTTAGCTTAGCGGTGGTGACGTGAAGTCATGTGACCGTGCTGTAGTTCCTTTATAGCCCAACATTAGCCTCCTTTAGCTTAGTGGTGGTGACGTGAAGTCATGTGACCGTGCTGTAGTTCCTTTATAGCCCAACATTAGCCACCTTTAGCTTAGCGGTGGTGACGTGAAGTCATGTGACCGTGCTGTAGTTCCTTTATAGCCCAACATTAGCCACCTTTAGCTTAGCGGTGGTGACGTGAAGTCATGTGACCGTGCTGTAGTTCCTTTATAGCCCAACATTAGCCTCCTTTAGCTTAGCGGTGGTGACGTGAAGTCATGTGACCGTGCCGTAGTTCCTTTATAGCCCAACATTAGCCTCCTTTAGCTTAGCGGTGGTGACGTGAAGTCATGTGACCGTGCTGTAGTTCCTTTATAGCCCAACATTAGCCTCCTTTAGCTTAGCGGTGGAGACGTGAAGTCATGTGACCGTGCTGTAGTTCCTTTATAGCCCAACATTAGCCTCCTTTAGCTTAGCGGTGGTGACGTGAAGTCATGTGTCCGTGCTGTGGCGTTAGGGTGGATTCTCAGCTGCTAAATATGTAAAACTGAAGTAACAACAAGCGAGTATTTGTAATAGAGTGAATTTGTCCGTGAAACGTTGTGCTCTCGAGGTATTTATGACTATCTGAAATGTGTCAGGAACGCAGAGCTCAGTCGGCCTCTTTATGTGCAGACGACCTCCATCGCTAAACCTGAAATACTTACCGTCTAAAGACAGTCTTTGGAAACTGAAGCACATTCAATGATCTAGTATTTAAAAGTAAACCTGTGTATCATTACGTTACTAAACGTTGTGACAGTGGAGCTCCGACTTCTCACAGGCTCTCCCTCGTGATTCAGAAACCCTGCACATCATCTTTACAATAATTCGCGGTTGTATTAATTATTAAAGGACGTTTGATATCAAGCAGGTCAATTAACTCGTTATGGTACAATTATGTTGCTGCTTGCTACCAAAGGAAAACCTCTCATGTCAGGGGAACTCAGTGAGTGGCAGGCCGGCCCCGCCCCGCTGGTCTGCAGACCATCCACACACCGGAGAACGTGAGCGAGGACAGGAGCACAGGAGGACATGAGGACAGGAGGAGAGGAGGACAGGAGGACAGGAGGACAGGAGGAGAGGAGGACAGGAGGACAGGAGGACAGGAGCACAGGAGGACATGAGGACAGGAGGACAGGAGGACAGGAGGACAGGAGGAGAGAATGAAAGCCGCATCTGGAACCACTGTGGGTCCAGAGGGTTCTGCTCCTCTTCGCAGACCAACCCGCTGATCTGAGGGGAAGCCGCCCGCACCATCATCACACGTTAGATCATGACTTAAGGCAGGGGTGTCAAACTCGAGGCCCGGGGGCCAAATCCGGCCCACGACTTCATTTTATGCGGCCCCGCAAGAGCTTGCAAAGAATATAATACGTTTATTATACGGTTACATGCCGCTTTACAGAAGCAGGTGGCCCACAAACTACATGTCCCACAATGCATCTCGTTTGCGCACTGAAGAGACTTGCAATTATTTGCCCTGGATTTCTGCTTTCAGACGTAGTTAGTTATTACCCTATCCGATAATAATCCAATTAGAGGCAGTAATGTCATGTAACACATTATATTATATATATATTATATATTTATATATTTACATCCGGCCCTTTGAGCGCAACCATAATGCTAATGTGGCCCGCGATGAAATTGAGTTTGACGCCCCTGCCTTAAGGCACGACGGGTGGACCAGGTGAGATGCAGACGTCCGTGCCTCAAATCCTTCATCCGGTGAAATACGGTTACAGAAACGCAATATATACGGCAGCGAAAAGAAATATCGCAATGTCAGTTTTTTTCAATATCGTGCGGCAAATGTTACTGAACGTGAACACACACACACACACACACACACGTCACACACACACACACGTTCAACACACCAGATATTATGGATATTTGTTGTTTTGTAAAAGTTTCTTTAAAAAAATATGTTTCCTGACTTTTTGTCATCGAAAAACAGTCTCAGGAATAACGACGTGTGTGTGTGTGTGTGTGTGTGTGTGTGTGACGTGTGTGTGTGTGTGTGTGAGAGACGTGTGTGTGTGTGTGTGAGAGACGTGTGTGTGTGTGTGTGTGTGTGTGTGTGTGTGTGTGTGTGTGTGTGTGTGTGTGTGTGACTGTGTGACTGTGTGACTGTGTGTGTGAGTGTGTGTGTGTGCTGCAGTACCTCGGTAAAAGGAGGCGGGGTCACGCAGGCCGTCAACTGGAAGTCTGAGGAGAGAGGTCGTATGATGTCATTGCTTCTTCTTCTGCGCTTCTAATCAATGTCAATAACACACACACACACACACGTCTCTCACACACACACACACGTCACTCACACACACACACACACACACACGTCACACACACACACGTCACACACACACACACACACACAGTATTTTAAAAGCTCACAGATGATGTTATCTTATTATTTCTTTATCAGTACTTTCCTGCCGTTATTATCTTTGACTTCCTGTCGGCGAAGATTACGGAACATTTAGGAAATAAAGTCTTGGTTTCTGAATGAACACTGAACATTAGTGTGGGTTGGACCGGCCTGCGACCTCTGACCCTCTGGCCTTCAGGCCTGCGACCTCTGACCCTCTGGCCTGCGACCTCTGACCCTCTGGCCTGCGACCTCTGACCCTCTGGCCTTCAGGCCTGCGACCTCTGACCCTCTGACCTGCGACCTCTGACCCTCTGGCCTGCGACCTCTGACCCTCTGGCCTTCAGGCCTGCGACCTCTGACCCTCTGACCCTCTGGCCTTCAGGCCTGCGACCTCTGACCCTCTGGCCTGCTACCTCTGACCCTCTGGCCTTCAGGCCTGCGACCTCTGACCTCTGACCTTCTGCTCACACACCGTGGAGAGAGACCCAGAAACCCCGTTTTATTATTAAATCAGATGAATCTTTTTGGAGCATTCCCTCCAGAGAGCTGGAGAGAAGCAGCTGCTCCTCCTCCCGATGAGCACGAGGTCAGCTGGCAGGACGCGGTGTGAGCACAGAAACATCAGAGAAACTGAGCGGGACTTCTTTGGGAGGAAAGAGGCGGGACCGAAGGACCCGTGTCCCTGCTGCTCTTTAAGGAGCTCCAGCGCGCCTGAAGTCCTTCCAGAAAAGCGTCGCTTTAGAACTCTCTTCCGGTTCTCTTCACAGAGAACGGATATAATGAGCAACTCAAAGCCTTCTCCCAACAGCAGGGACATACTCTTTGAATCGGCATGTAAACAAAGGACCAACGAGCTCTACATCGGAGGAAATCTCCACGTTCCCAAGAGCCTCGCGGCGCTCAGCAGGGAGGACCGTGCATCTGCGGCTGACCGTGGGTTGTGAAAGTGGACGTTTTACTAAAGTAAACGTGTGTTTTCTGCCACAGTGTGTGCGCCGAATCAACGACGGGATGCGTCTCAACGAGCAACACCACTCGGTTTTATTCAAACATTTGCATAATTTAGCAAACTTCACAAAAAGGGTTTAAATTGCGGGTTTTCGCTGTTCTCCCCGTGCAGAGCGATGTGGCTGCTAAACGTTTCGATCAGATACACGGACCCTTTCTGGTGCCGTGTGCACACCGAATCAACCGCGAGACGCTAGCTGGCATGCAGCTCTACTCCGATATATTTAAATAAGTGTATAATTCAAAACATTTCACAATAAGGTTTCAAAAGAGCTTTTTTCAAAGGGGTTTCGCACTCAACGTGAAGACGTGTAAAAGTGGACGTTTTACTAAATTAAACCGCCTCTTCCCGGAACAATAAGTCAGCCGAATTAACGAAGGGATGCCTTTCAACACGCAAAACTACTCCGATATATTTAAACATTTCTATAGCTTAAATCATTTCAACAAGATATTTTAAATGACGTTTTTTTCAAAGGGGTTTCGCTCTGTTGTGTGTGCTCAAATGAACTTGTATTTTCTGGAGCAGTCCGCGCGCAGAATGAACTCAAAGATGCTAATTAATATGCAAAACTGCTCGGATATATTTAAGTGTGTACTTTCAGCAGGAGCGAGTGTCTGATGGACAACAGCAATGCAGAGGGTCCTTCAGAGGGTCCTTCAGAGGGTGCTCACCGCAGCTCTACTGATCCGGGAAACTGCTCCTCCGCACCGGGGAGGATTCCTCCGGTTCCCCCGGTGGGTCCATCGACCGGTAACGGGCAGATGTTTCTGTTTACTGACCGGAGAGGGAAGCGGTTTTCCGGGTTAACATCCCGGTAGCTGCGGAGGTGCAGCAGCTCCGGTTTCTGGTTCTTTGTATTCCTCTTCTTTCTCTTTTGCAGCTTTTCTCCGTGTTTCTCTGGCGGCTGGTTGACATTAGTTTACGTTCTCCACGGTGACTTCGACTTCCGCATCGCTGAGGGGACGTCACGGGGACGTAAGGCGACGTCAGAGAGGAACGACCGGAAGAACATTTTTGTAATGAAAAATATATAATAGTTTAATTTAAAAAAAAGGATACATTTAAAAAAAAAGTATTTAAAAATGATCTGTTATTATTTGTAATATTCTTATTTTAATTCTGCATCCTTTCTCTGTGTTATTTTGTTGCCTGGTTTCATTAGTTTACTCCTGGTGACGTAACCCCAACAGTGACGTAAGGTGACGTAACACAGGACGGACCGATGAAAAAAATAAACAAGCTTAGAAATACACACACACACACTCACACACACACACACACACACACACCACACACACACACACGGTCACTGAGGTCTGCTGAGAACTATTTACCCTCCAGGTTTTTAAATCTCGTTTAAAGCCCTCTCCCCCCCTCTACAGACCAGCTGACTTGTTATCTTCCTCGTGGTGTGTATTGTTGTGCGCAGCAGGGTTCCCAGTCTGCGGCTTCTCATCTGGTTTCATCGTCTCGTGTTTCTCATTGATTCACGCTGTGTTGTCATACAGCTGATGAGCACACTGTTCAACTCTGTCGTTGTTAAATGTGCTATAGACATAAATGGATTGGGTAATTATCAATATCCACATATTTCAGAAGAGGAGCATTAACATCAGACCAGAATGCCTTGTCCCAGAGAGGGGACGTGTATTGTGTCACAGGAAAGAGACAAAGACAGCTTGGTATTCATTCAGAGTCATCCTTAAAACTATCGGATCAAAGTAGAAAGGACACCGGGCTGTCACTGTGCTCTGTGTGCCCGGCACGCGGGACCGTTGCACGTGCTGCCAGTCTGCTCCTGAAGGTAGTAATGTAATACATTACAGTTATTCACAGAAGGGGAACTTGTCTGGATTGTTTAAATCTAACAGCGCATTCTTTATGTTGGTGTTTGATGTAAGCTTTGCTCTGTCTCGTGTTTGTTTTGATATATTTATGAATGCTTGATGTTTCACGAGGATCTTCTGAAGCCTCCTCTGTGCAGTTTCACTTCATGCCCAGCAGGTGGCAGACACGTGCTTTACGGAAGTCAAAATAAATATATTTGTAATGTTTTAAATAGTTTTATTTTATAATTTAGATCTTTTTTTAAACAGATTTGTTTGTATGTTTATTAAATTCTGCCGTTTATATGTTTTAATTAAAGTTATGAATCCTTGATGTTTCCTGATACTGAGTTAAATGAGTCCGCAGCAGAGATGCTGCTAATCTTGCTTTTTAAATGATCTCCATTCAAGTGTTAAAGTGATAAATGAAAGGTCCCCCATCATCATCCTCCTCTTCATCAGTATCTCACAGGGCTCAGGTATATCCAGAGCCTGTCTCTGATTGGCTGAAACACCAAACAGATCATTGCAGCATTACCCATAATCCCCTCTGTTTCAGCCCTGTTTCCAAAGAGCTGATTCTCTGTCTGTGACTTCAGATGAAAATAAGGAGACGTGGAGAAGAGGGGACACATGTTGATGTAGAAGAGACATGGAGAAGAGGGGACACATGTTGATGTAGAAGAGACATGAAGAAGAGGGGACACATGTTGATGTAGAAGAGACATGGAGAAGAGGGGACACATGTTGATGTAGAAGAGACATGAAGAAGAGGGGACACGTGTTGATGTAGAAGAGACATGGAGAAGAGGGGACACATGTTGATGTAGAAGAGACATGGAGAAGAGGGGACACATGTTGATGTAGAAGAGACGTGGAGAAGAGGGGACACATGTTGATGTAGAAGAGACGTGGAGAAGAGGGGACACGTGTTGATGTAGAAGAGACATGGAGAAGAGGGGACACATGTTGATGTAGAAGAGACATGGAGAAGAGGGGACACATGTTGATGTAGAAGAGACGTGGAGAAGAGGGGACACGTGTTGATGTAGAAGAGACGTGAAGAAGAGGGGACACGTGTTGATGTAGAAGAGACATGGAGAAGAGGGGACACATGTTGATGTAGAAGAGACATGAAGAAGAGGGGACACATGTTGATGTAGAAGAGACATGGAGAAGAGGGGACACATGTTGATGTAGAAGAGACATGAAGAAGAGGGGACACTTGTTGATGTAGAAGAGACATGAAGAAGAGGGGACACATGTTGATGTAGAAGAGACATGAAGAAGAGGGGACACATGTTGATGTAGAAGAGACATGGAGAAGAGGGGACACATGTTGATGTAGAAGAGACATGAAGAAGAGGGGACACATGTTGATGTAGAAGAGACATGAAGAAGAGGGGACACATGTTGATGTAGAAGAGACATGAAGAAGAGGGGACACATGTTGATGTAGAAGAGACATGGAGAAGAGGGGACACATGTTGATGTAGAAGAGACATGAAGAAGAGGGGACACTTGTTGATGTAGAAGAGACATGAAGAAGAGGGGACACATGTTGATGTAGAAGAGACATGAAGAAGAGGGGACACATGTTGATGTAGAAGAGACATGGAGAAGAGGGGACACATGTTGATGTAGAAGAGACATGAAGAAGAGGGGACACATGTTGATGTAGAAGAGACATGAAGAAGAGGGGACACATGTTGATGTAGGAGAGACATGAAGAAGAGGGGACACATGTTGATGTAGAAGAGACATGAAGAAGAGGGGACACATGTTGATGTAGAAGAGACGTGAAGAAGAGGGGACACGTGTTGATGTAGAAGAGACATGAAGAAGAGGGGACACGTGTTGATGTAGAAGAGACGTGAAGAAGAGGGGACACGTGTTGATGTAGAAGAGACGTGAAGAAGAGGGGACACGTGTTGATGTAGAAGAGACATGAAGAAGAGGGGACACGTGTTGATGTAGAAGAGACGTGAAGAAGAGGGGACACGTGTTGATGTAGAAGAGACATGAAGAAGAGGGGACACGTGTTGATGTAGAAGAGACATGAAGAAGAGGGGACACATGTTGATGTAGAAGAGACGTGAAGAAGAGGGGACACGTGTTGATGTAGAAGAGACGTGAAGAAGAGGGGACACGTGTTGATGTAGAAGAGACATGGAGAAGAGGGGACACATGTTGATGTAGAAGAGACATGAAGAAGAGGGGACACATGTTGATGTAGGAGAGGGGACACATGTTGATGAAGAAGAGGGGACACATGTTGATGTAGGAGAGGGGACACATGTTGATGAAGAAGAGGGGACACATGTTGATGTAGGAGAGGGGACACATGTTGATGTCGGAGAGGGGACACATGTTGATGTAGGAGAGGGGACACATGTTGATGTAGGAGAGGGGACACATGTTGATGTAGGAGAGGGGACACATGTTGATGAAGAAGAGGGGACACATGTTGATGTAGGAGAGGGGACCCATGTTGATGAAGAAGAGGGGACACATGTTGATGTAGGAGAGGGGACACATGTTGATGTAGGAGAGGGGACACATGTTGATGTAGGAGAGGGGACACATGTTGATGTAGGAGAGGGGACACATGTTGATGAAGAAGAGGGGACACATGTTGATGTAGGAGAGGGGACACATGTTGATGTAGGAGAGGGGACACATGTTGATGTAGGAGAGGGGACACATGTTGATGTAGGAGAGGGGACACATGTTGATGAAGGAGAGGGGACACATGTTGATGTAGGAGAGGGGACACATGTTGATGTAGGAGAGGGGACACATGTTGATGTCGGAGAGGGGACACATGTTGATGTCGGAGAGGGGACACATGTTGATGTAGGAGAGGGGACACATGTTGATGAAGAAGAGGGGACACATGTTGATGTAGGAGAGGGGACACTTGTTGATGTAGAAGAGACATGAAGAAGAGGGGACACATGTTGATGTAGGAGAGGGGACACATGTTGATGTCGGAGAGGGGACACATGTTGATGTCGGAGAGGGGACACATGTTGATGTAGGAGAGGGGATACATGTTGATGTCGGAGAGGGGACACATGTTGATGTCGGAGAGGGGACACATGTTGATGTAGGAGAGGGGACACATGTTGATGTCGGAGAGGGGACACATGTTGATGTAGGAGAGGGGACACATGTTGATGTCGGAGAGGGGACACATGTTGATTTCGGAGAGGGGACAGAGAAACCGGTTCGTCCACCCGAGCAGGAAATGTGAAGAACTTCAGTATTTAGTTATGTTCTCTTTTCGCTCAGACTTTGAGAGCTGCTACTCTGTTGTCTCTACTGACCCTAACCCCTAACCCCTAACCCCTAACCCCTAACCCTAACCCGAACCCCTCGAACCCTAACCCTAACCCTAACCCCTAACCCCTAACCCCTAACCCTAACCCGAACCCCTCGAACCCTAACCCTAACCCGAACCCCTCGAACCCTAACCCTAACCCCTAACCCTAACCCCTAACCCTAACCCCTAACCCCTAACCCTAACCCGAACCCCTCGAACCCTAACCCGAACTCCTCGAACCCTAACCCTAACCCGAACCCCTCGAACCCTAACCCTAACCCCTAACCCGAACCCCTAACCCCTAACCCTAACCCGAACCCCTCGAACCCTAACCCCTAACCCCTAACCCTAACCCGAACCCCTCGAACCCTAACCCTAACCCCTAACCCCTAACCCTAACCCGAACCCTAACCCAACCCCTCGAACCCTAACCCTAACACCTAACCCCTAACCCTAACCCGAACCCCCACCCTAACCAGGGTCTGCATCCTCTTCCCTACCCACACTCCCACCCTGATTTTCCCCACCCAAACCAGGCTCTGCATCCCACCCCCCTCCTCCCTAACCCTAACCCTAACCCTAACCACCTGGACCAATCCCCCACCGACACCCCTACCCCACCTAGCCCTAACCCCAACCACCCCCCACCTGATCCTAACCCTAATCCCAACCCCATGGGATCCGTCCAAGGTCTGCACCACCCATCTACTAATCAGCCTCCACCTCCGGACCCTAACCCTAACCATCCCCCACCTGACCCCAACCCCAACTGTCATCTCATTCCATTTGTCTCCACCTTCTCCCACACCATCACAGGATTCCACCGGACTGTAAAAAATAACTTTTCCCTCCTCCAGTCACAACCCTACTTCTCCAACCACAGGGTTATTTCAGCTTACAGGAAAAATCCCAGTTTACACAACACACTCATACATTCCAAGTTTAGCAGCAACAGAGCCCCACCACATACGCAACATAGTCACCGCTACATCAACAGAAAATACATACATAACCAATACAGTGGAGCAGCCTTCCCTGCCCTTGGTTCATTCTCCCTTAATAACAGCAACATAGTCTACATCATCACATGCAACACCTGTAAAAAACACTACATAGGAGAAACCAAACATAGCATACTCATTCGTCTCAAACAGCATTTATATAACATTGGGGAAGGTCGACTCCCAACCCCCCTGGTCACCCACTTCCAACTACACTCGTCAGATCAACTACTCATCTCAGGCCTGGAAACCAATGACCGGTGGACCATCGGGCAGAGGAAGAGGGCGGAAACATCATGGATCCAGAAACTAGGGACAACCACACCCAGGGGACTCAACGACGCCTAAGACAAATCTCCTCTGGATCCTCCCTCTCCTCTGCCCACCAGTCCCAGGGATGATCTGACCCACTCATCCTCCTTGGCCCATGGACCCCAACACAAACAGACAGACACCCTCACAACACCCATCCACAGACCCCTAGGCCAGTGCAACCTAGTCCCACACCGGATTACATAACCCTACCTCTAACTCAAACCTAACCCTAACCCTAACCCTAACCCCGAACCCCTCGAACCCTAACCCTAACCCGAACCCCTCAAACCCTAACCCTAACCCGAACCCCTCGTAAAGTTACTGACACAAAGAAGCTAAACGGAGGGTTCATTAACATTACCATTACGAAATAAAATAATATAGATTACTTTAGGGCTGACGAGAAAACATACCAGAACTGATGGAGGGCAAATTAAAACATGACTGACCTGCTTGGAGCATCAAGCTAACTGAAGGTGGACGCAGACGTGCAACAGCGAAATACACCCCCGGGTACAAAATAAGGAACCAATTTACATATGAAAAGAAATATCATTTTGGTGAAGTTCACAATAACAGAAAATATAGATTTTCAAGTATACAAGTAACCAAAATAAAGAAGTTATAGAATAGCAATTTTAATTTAATTTTAAAAATCAAAAAATTTAAACTTTTTTTTTGGTGCTATTTATTGGGGGGGGGACATTTTGAGTGTATCTGAATATTGGGGGGGATGTGTCCCCCCCAATGTATATGGTGAATACGGCCCTGCATTATAATACATCTTAATATTGAATCAACATTTTACAAATAACATTGAAGTCATTTAAAAGAGACGGGAGACAGAAGGAAGCAGGTGTGTCCTGTAAGCCCCGCCCCCTGCTAATAGGCTTTAATTGGGAGTGTGCGGCAGGTGAGCAGCCAGACAGACAGCACGGGACGGAAGCTCAGGACTCACAACACAACTCTCCGTCTCGAGCACCTGCCTTTGAACACGCTGTCGCCATGGAGCTTCTGCAGCAGCTGAACGCCTCCGAGCTGCTGCTGTCCGAGTGGAGCTTCGAGAGGAGGTTCGACGAGAGAGGAGCCATTCGGTGGATGCAGGCCAACTGGTAACTTATTGATGTATCAGCATGATATCTAACGAGTGTGCTTCTACTGAGGCTTTGCATCCCCGCGAACCGTTCAGGGGAGGAAGCGGAGACAAGTGTGCTTTATTCTACCGAGCAGGACAGAGAGAGACTTCTTGGTGATTCTTTACATATAACTTTGTTTAAAATTATGTTTTGTAACAAATCTGAGGAAAGTGGTATTTAAACCCCTCTTTGCTGAGGACATGTTGAAGTGTGTAGCGGAAACTGAGATGTTTGCCCTGACTTTAAACCTTTAATAGCTGATGAACAGAGAGTCGAAATGCCCCCGGTAGCTGTGGTGGAAGCTGCGCGCCAAACTCCATTGAGGAAACTAGCTGTTTTTAATAGAAGTCTGTACTGTGAGAGTACGAGTTGTTTTAAACGTGTTTGAATGCGGTTTCTGGAGGGTTTGGATCCAGTCTTTGTTTCGGCATACATCAACTAAACTAAAAACACACACACACCCTCTTTAACCGGGTGGATCGATACTAAGTGCCCCACCGAAAGGGGAGCAAACGGCGATGGGCGCTAAAAAAAATCAAATCACCTCAAATACATTTTCTGTTTTTAGGTTAATAAAAAGCGGGTTTTTTAAAATGTTTTCCTGCCGAATGGACAAGCTTTCATGCCTTATTCTAGAAATACATAATGTTTTTTGTATCCAACTCGTATGTCATTTACAAGGCAGATAACTTTAAAACACGTAAATTGTGAAAGAGATTTGCTGCGTTTTTTTTTAATGTGGGTCAAACTCGTATCGAGTGTTCTTGGGGTTACTAAAAGGACCAGGCTTGATCTCACGCAGGTGTACTACAGGTGAGGCACTGCAACGTCACTTATTTTTGGTAGGTTGCGCTATTTATTTTAAATCCGGTTCGTCCTGTTGAAGGCAGGCACTCCCAGGTGATGGCATCTCCAAGTATGCAGCAGAGAAATGTGAACTTTCACTGGAAAATAACTGTTTGACAAGTGTGATATTTTTAAACTGATTCATGATATAAGATCAGCCATTATGAGGATTTTATTTATCGGTTTATTCCACTGACGGCAATTTATTATAAAACAAAACATGTTCATTGTATGCTGCTTGAAAAAAATATAATACAAAATCAAAGGTCTGTCAATCAAAGCTGCTTGGAAGCACAGAGTGACATGACGACAACATTCAACACAACAACACAACTTATTTTAAATCTGATGTCGGCGGAGTGGGCTGATGTAATCCCCTGAAGGTGAACGGGTGAAGACACCTGGAGAGCAGGTCGAGCAGGTCGGCCTCTCACCTGCCGGAAAATGTAGATTTATTTTTTTGTGGAATTTTTAAGGTGTGGCTCAACGTAAACAAGTCAGTCAGCACGAACACAGATTTAAAATAACACGAGACACTGTAATGAAAACAACCCACTTTAAAGAGTCCTCTGGTGTTCAGGTGTATATCAGTATGTGGTGTCTCTACTTTAAAGAGTCCTCTCCTGCTGATGTTCAGGTGTATATCAGTATGTCGTGTCTCTACTTTAAAGAGTCCTCTGGTGTATATCAGTACGTAGTGTCTCTACTTTAAAGAGTCCTCTCCTGCTGATGTTCAGGTGTATATCAGTATGTAGTGTCTCTACT
Organism: Champsocephalus gunnari; assembly: GCA_036324595.1. Taxonomy (NCBI): domain Eukaryota; kingdom Metazoa; phylum Chordata; class Actinopteri; order Perciformes; family Channichthyidae; genus Champsocephalus; species Champsocephalus gunnari. Next base: position 39,669,811 of record CM070449.1, on the reverse strand, counting down.
TTAAAGAGTCCTCTCCTGCTGATGTTCAGGTGTATATCAGTATGTAGTGTCTCTACTTTAAAGAGTCCTCTCCTGCTGATGTTCAGGTGTATATCAGTATGTAGTGTCTCTACTTTAAAGAGTCCTCTCCTGCTGATGTTCAGGTGTATGTCGTGTCTCTACTTTAAAGAGTCCTCTCCTGCTGATGTTCAGCTGTATATCAGTATGTAGTGTCTCTACTTTAAAGAGTCCTCTCCTGCTGATGTTCAGGTGTTCATCAGTATGTAGTGTCTCTACTTTTAAAGAGTCCTCTGGTGTATATCAGTACGTAGTGTCTCTACTTTAAAGAGTCCTCTCCTGCTGATGTTCAGGTGTATATCAGTATGTAGTGTCTCTACTTTAAAGAGTCCTCTCCTGCTGATGTGCAGGTGTATGTAGTGTCTCTACTTTAAAGAGTCCTCTCCTGCTGATGTTCAGGTGTATGTCGTGTCTCTACTTTAAAGAGTCCTCTCCTGCTGATGTTCAGGTGTATATCAGTATGTAGTGTCTCTACTTTAAAGAGTCCTCTCCTGCTGATGTGCAGGTGTATGTAGTGTCTCTACTTTAAAGAGTCCTCTCCTGCTGATGTTCAGGTGTATGTCATGTCTCTACTTTAAAGAGTCCTCTCCTGCTGATGTTCAGCTGTATGTAGTGTCTCTACTTTAAAGAGTCCTCTCTTGCTGATGTTCAGGTGTATATCAGTATGTAGTGTCTCTACTTTAAAGAGCCCTCTCCTGCTGATGTTCAGGTGTATGTAGTGTGTAGTGTCTCTACTTTAAAGAGTCCTCTCCTGCTGATGTTCAGGTGTATATCAGTGTGTAGTGTCTCTACTTTAAAGAGTCCTCTCCTGCTGATGTTCAGGTGTATGTAGTGTCTCTACTTTAAAGAGTCCTCTCCTGCTGATGTTCAGGTGTATATCAGTATGTAGTGTCTCTACTTTAAAGAGTCCTCTCCTGCTGATGTTCAGGTGTATGTAGTGTCTCTACTTTAAAGAGTCCTCTCCTGCTGATGTTCAGCAATGTTTTCACTTTTTTTTCTCTCTTCAGGAGCAAGTCGTTTGTGTTCAGCGCTCTTTACGCCGCCCTGGTGTTCGGAGGTCAGCATTACATGAAGCTCCGCCCCAAGATGAACCTGCGCCTGCCGCTCGTCCTCTGGTCGCTCAGCCTCGCCGTCTTCAGGTAGAAACACGTTGTGTAAAGTCCGTAACTCAAATGATAATAATACATGTTATTTGTAAAGGACCTGTCATTGCTGAAAGTACCACGAGGGGTGGAATAATAATAACGTATAAAATAAGACGTTATGAGTCGGAACACGGTCTCATATTTACACCCCGCCCACATGGCCGTGATAACACTATTAAACACATGAACCTTTTTAAAGAACTTTCATCCGTTTGCATTTTGAAAATTATTTATCAATATATAATTCCATCGACTTGTAGACTCTTCTTGCACTATTTCTATTTTACTAGCTTTATGTATATTCATGTGTCTCTGTTGGAACTCTCCTGGTCCCCGGCTCGAGCCTCTGATCCGTGTGTCTGTGGTCCTCTCCAGAGGGGAGTAGCATCGCATACAGAGACTAGTTCCTTCACAGTGTCCTTCACAGTGTCCTTCACAGTGTCCTTCACATGCTGATATCCAAGAGAGGGAGTCACAGTCTCAAGATGGAGGAACAGAAAGCAGTATTCAATGTGTACTTCAGATTAGCTCCACGTCAGAAATGAGCATGCTTGATGCCTCTCTCCATAGAGGCTGAGTACATGATGTTTTAACTAAACGTGTGTGTGTGTGTGCAGTATCACCGGGGCGGTGCGGACCGGTTCCTACATGGTTCACATCCTGAGTCTCCAGGGCTTCAGACGCTCCATCTGTGATCAGAGCTTCTACAACGGGCCGGTCAGCAAGTTCTGGGCGTACGCCTTCGTGCTGAGCAAGGCCCCGGAGCTGGGTACGTTACATTCATTACACGTTTACGCTCAGCAAGTCGTTTATTTTACGATATTATCAGATTATAAAGTCATGATATTTATATTTTATGAAACCTCTCGTAAGGTTTGGTCGTCTTAAGGGTCTTTACCCGCATGTGTTCACTCGTGTTTCGAGTCACTCTTAACGTCGTGTTGGATTTGTTTCTGCAGCGTTCCCAAGTCTCAGGACCTCCTTCTAGACAAGTTGAAAGTGTGAATGACTCGTATGCAAAGAGCTGTGAGGGGTCGGACAGACCACCCGGTAACGGCTACGTTTCGCCCTGTGGACAAACGTAGCCGCTACACGGTTGTTGTGGACTGTGTTGAACAGACTGGGCGATGTGTGAGTGACCTCTGACCCCTCTGCCAGGCGACACGGCCTTCGTGGTGCTGAGGAAGCAGAAGCTGCTGTTCCTGCACTGGTACCACCACATCACCGTGCTGCTCTACTCCTGGTACTCCTACAAGGACATGGTGGCGGGCGGCGGCTGGTTCATGACCATGAACTTCACCGTGCACGCGCTCATGTACAGCTACTACTCTGCTCGCGCCGCCGGGCTGAAGGTCCCCCGGCCGCTCGCCGTGATCATCACCAGCGCGCAGATCGGCCAGATGGCGATGGGCCTGCTGGTCAGCGCGCTGGTCTACAGGTGGATGAACAGCGCCGACTGCCCCACGCGCATCGATAACATCGGCTGCGCCGCCGTCATGTACGGGAGCTACCTGATGCTGTTCAGCAACTTCTTCTACAAGACATACCTGCGCCGGTGCCAAGACCTGAAGAAGGAGTAGAGGAGAGGGGCATTGTGGGGGATCTCACGCCGCTACCAACTCGAATGATCCGGTGGTTCTACTTCAAGGTGGAACCGGCCTCTCGTTTGTTCCGATGCGACGGACTCGCCTGACTCGAGATGGAACCGGCCTCTCGTTTGTTTATGAAGTCGAGATCTTTAAACCTTCCGCTCGCTAAAATGAGGTTTGCTCTGACGCTACGAACTCTCACCTGACTCTGCATGGAAACTGTCTTTAGTTTGTTTAACGGGACAGATCTCTGACCTCCGAGTTTCTACTTCACGATGGAAACGGCCTCTCGTTTGTTTATGAAGTCGAGATCTTTAAACCTTCCGCTCGTTGAGATCGGAGGTTTGTTCTGACGCTACGAACTCTAACATGACTCGGAGTTTCTCTTCAGGGTGGTTTACCTGTCCTGTGTCCTGTGTCCTCTCCTGTGTCCTCTTCTGGGTCCTCTTCTGGGTCCTCTCCTGTGTCCTCTCCTGGGTCCTCTCCTGTGTCCTGTGTCCTCTCCTGGGTCCTCTCCTGGGTCCTCTCCTGTCTTTAAACCTCCTGCTCGTTGAGATCTGAGTTTCTCTTCAGGGTGGTTTACCTGTCCTTTGTCCTGTGTCCTTTGTCCTGTGTCCTTGTTGTCCATAAAACAAAGAACTTTAAAATAGCTCCCATAAGAATCAGATTTTTCCAAGTGACTCTCCGGGGAATCGGGTCATTGGGGGTTTAAGAGTGACGGACCTGTGAAACAAAGGAGTCCGTTTTCGAACTGTCTTCATCAGAACAGAAGTACCATCGACCGCCACTGATTTTAATTTCATATAGAAACGTTCATTTTAAAGTTTCATAACATTTTAGCCTGAAAACGATTCATGACCGAGAAATACCTGATTTTAGAAATCACGGATTAATCGTAAAGGTAATATTTCAATCTCAAATGTCAGAAAATGCTCCCAGATGTAATCTTTTGAAGTTACGAGAAATTCAAGTTTTAAATTTAACAGAAACAGTGGTTCTACATTCATCAGGAAATGGAATATTCTCAAAGATCATATTTACACATTGAAATAAAAAACGCTCATTATACAGAAAATGTAAAACTTTAACCTCGAAATTCCGTTTTCCCAACATGATGACCCCTCCCCCGCGGCTCCCTTTCCTCCCCTCAGATGTTCATTGTGGTCTAGATATTATTTGTATTTGAGTAAACCGACATTAAAGGGTTGTGATCTCACCAATGCTAAGCTAAATGTTGCTAACCTCTTCGTCTTCACTTTCTCACGTCATTGAGTTTCTGCACGGATTTAAAACCTCCTCACCGATCGAGCACCTTTGTTTACTTCTCTGCGACTTTGTGAAGTTTAACGCCGCCTTTTGAACAAATGTAAAGCTGCTGTAAGTACGGGGTTCATCTCGTGTCTTCGAAAACAAATTTGCAAACTACAATTTTTTTGTTTCATTTTTAGTCGTTTTTCCCACAATGCATTTTTTAAATTGCACAAAAAAACCAAGTCTTTCATTTCTGAAATATATAGAACATGTTACCTTAACGATTCTTCTGTGGTTAAATCCCCGCTCTGACTTACCTGTAATCTCTCTCCCCCTCCTCGTTAACCTGACCATGTGTCTCCCCTCCTCGTTAACCTGACCAGGTGTCCCCCTCCTCGTTAACCTGACCAGGTGTCTCCCCCTCCTCGTTAACCTGACCAGGTGTCCCCCTCCTCGTTAACCTGACCAGGTGTCTCCCCCTCCTCGTTAACCTGACCAGGTGTCCCCCTCCTCGTTAACCTGACCAGGTGTCCCCCCCTCCTCGTTAACCTGACCAGGTGTCCCCCCCTCCTCGTTAACCTGACCAGGTGGCCCCCCCCTCCTCGTTAACCTGACCAGGTGTCCCCCCCCTCCTCGTTAACCTGACCAGGTGTCCCCCCCTCCTCGTTAACCTGACCATGTGTCCCCCCTCCTCGTTAACCTGACCAGGTGTCTCCCCCTCCTCGTTAACCTGACCAGGTGTCCCCCCTCCTCGTTAACCTGACCAGGTGTCTCCCCCTCCTCGTTAACCTGACCAGGTGTCCCCCCCTCCTCGTTAACCTGACCAGGTGTCCCCCCCTCCTCGTTAACCTGACCAGGTGTCCCCCCCCTCCTCGTTAACCTGACCAGGTGTCCCCCCCTCCTCGTTAACCTGACCAGGTGTCCCCCCTCCTCGTTAACCTGACCAGGTGTCCCCCCTCCTCGTTAACCTGACCAGGTGTCTCCCGCTCCTCGTTAACCTGACCAGGTGTCTCCCGCTCCTCGTTAACCTGACCAGGTGTCTCCCCCTCCTCGTTAACCTGACCAGGTGTCTCCCCCTCCTCGTTAACCTGACCAGGTGTCCCCCCCTCCTCGTTAACCTGACCAGGTGTCCCCCCCTCCTCGTTAACCTGACCAGGTGTCCCCCCCCTCCTCGTTAACCTGACCAGGTGTCCCCCCTCCTCGTTAACCTGACCAGGTGTCCCCCCTCCTCGTTAACCTGACCAGGTGTCTCCCGCTCCTCGTTAACCTGACCAGGTGTCTCCCGCTCCTCGTTAACCTGACCAGGTGTCCCCCCTCCTCGTTAACCTGACCAGGTGTCCCCCCTCCTCGTTAACCTGACCAGGTGTCCCCCTCCTCGTTAACCTGACCAGGTGTCCCCCCTCCTCGTTAACCTGACCAGGTGTCCCCCCCCTCCTCGTTAACCTGACCAGGTGTCCCCCCCCCTCCTCGTTAACCTGACCAGGTGTCCCCCCCTCCTCGTTAACCTGACCAGGTGTCCCCCCTCCTCGTTAACCTGACCAGGTGTCCCCCCTCCTCGTTAACCTGACCAGGTGTCTCCCCCTCCTCGTTAACCTGACCAGGTGTTTTCCATCCAGAAGTTTCAGCTAAATAAAATCTATTTATTGATTTAGTATTTATTAGACGTATGACAGCGGCCCGTCGCCCGAGCGTCTCCAAACTATTCCACTAAATGTTTTTTATTCACTCGCCTGCTGAATATTTATCTTTTTGTACGTTTTATATTGAGTTTTCTAAAAAGCGTTAAGAAATGTTAAATCTGTGCTTTATCATCTAAAGTGTGCGATGGAAGCAGACGGATATTAAAGATGATGACTTTCTGTGTGAACACACTTTTATATGAACAAGAACACATGAAGACATTCAAGTTTAACATATTTGTATTTATTGTTTGAAATAATAAAATAAAGAAGCTGTTTTATACATTTGTGAGAAGTTTCTTTTTAAAAAGTCCTGGTGTTCAGGTGTATATCAGTGTGTAGTGTCTCTACTTTAAAGAGTCCTCTCCTGCTGATGTTCAGGTGTACATCAGTATGTAGTGTCTCTACTTTAAAGAGTCCTCCCCTGCTGATGTTCAGGTGTATATCAGCATGTAGTGTCTCTACTTTAAAGAGTCCTCTCCTGCTGATGTTCAGGTGTATATCAGTATGTAGTGTCTCTACTTTAAAGAGTCCTCTCCTGATGATGTTCAGGTGTATATCAGTATGTAGTGTCTCTACTTTAAAGAGTCCTCTCCTGCTGATGTTCAGGTGTATATCAGTGTGTAGTGTCTCTACTTTAAAGAGTCCTCTCCTGCTGATGTTCAGGTGTACATCAGTATGTAGTGTCTCTACTTTAAAGAGTCCTCTCCTGCTGATGTTCAGGTGTATATCAGTGTGTAGTGTCTCTACTTTAAAGAGTCCTCTCCTGCTGATGTTCAGGTGTACATCAGTATGTAGTGTCTCTACTTTAAAGAGTCCTCCCCTGCTGATGTTCAGGTGTATATCAGCATGTAGTGTCTCTACTTTAAAGAGTCCTCTCCTGCTGATGTTCAGGTGTATATCAGTATGTAGTGTCTCTACTTTAAAGAGTCCTCTCCTGATGATGTTCAGGTGTATATCAGTATGTAGTGTCTCTACTTTAAAGAGTCCTCTCCTGCTGATGTTCAGGTGTATATCAGTGTGTAGTGTCTCTACTTTAAAGAGTCCTCTCCTGCTGATGTTCAGGTGTATATCAGGATGTAGTGTCTCTACTTTAAAGAGTCCTCTCCTGCTGATGTTCAGGTGTATATCAGTATGTCGTGTCTCTACTTTAAAGAGTCCTCTCCTCTGATGTTCAGGTGTATATCAGTATGTAGTGTCTCTACTTTAAAGAGTCCTCTCCTGCTGATGTTCAGGTGTATATCAGTATGTAGTATCTCTACTTTAAAGAGTCCTCTCCAGCTGATGTTCAGGTGGATATCAGTATGTAGTGTCTCTACTTTAAAGAGTCCTCTCCTGCTGATGTTCAGGTGTATATCAGTATGTAGTGTCTCTACTTTAAAGAGTCCTCTCCTGCTGATGTTCAGGTGTATATCAGTATGTAGTGTCTCTACTTTAAAAAGTCCTCTCCTGTCCGTCATGAAACACGCTGTGTACAAACAGTTCAAATATTTACTGATAAACTGCACAACAGTTAAAACTAGAGAATGCAATCTCTAAGAAATTGCTTTATGCTGAAATGTAATGTGTAAGAAGAAAGTGAATTTGGATTGAAATGAAACGTGAACACTGGGGGCTTGGATGTGTGATGAGAGAAGAAAAGAAAGTAAAAAGGCTTGGAAAAGAAGCAGAATATTTGAACTGCAAACTTCTGAACTAACTTGATGGCGAATGATCCGTCGCCATGGCAACGGCATTTTATGACACCCCATAATACGCTTAGATGCGTTGATGGTTGCATTGTTACCAAACCTGTGAAGTTTTGGAGCATTTTCTCTGAAGTTGGGAACCGTGTCTCATGGCGAGCATTGTGTTGCCATGGCAACGGCATTTGAAGAAATCCCACAACTGTCCAGTAGATGTCTTCACAGCTGGACTGTTAGCACACATGTGAAGTTTGAGCACTCTTTGAACATTTTCATAGGAGTTAATGTATAGCGACATAGTCTTTTATGGCGAGGGATGTGTTTCCATGGAAACGGCATATGACACCCCATAATTGACAGAGCTGTCTGAGGGCAGGACTATTAACCATTATCTGAAGTCTGGTGCTGTTTTGACCCTTTTCATAGGCGTTACGACAACATCGTGTTTTATGGCAAGGAATGCGTTTCCATGGAAACGGCATATGATGAGATCTCAGATTTGACATAGAGCTGTTGAGGCATGGAGAGGTGATATACAGGTGAAGATTGTGGGACGATTGGAGCTACAGAGACATCGTGTTTTATGGCGAGGGATGCGTTTCCATGGAAACGGCATATGATGACACCCCATAATTGATGTAGAGCTGTTGAGGGCTGCATTGTTACCAAACCTGTGAAGTTTTGGGGCGTTTGGAGCAGTTTCCCTGAAGTTATGAGAAAAGCGTGTTTCATGGCGAGCATTGTGTTGCCATGGCAAAGGCATTTGAATAAATCTCATAACTGTCCCATAGATGTCTTCACGGCTGGACTGTTGGCACAAATGTCAAGTTTGAGCACTTTTGAAACATTTTCATAGGAGATATTGCGACATCATGTTTTATGGCAAGGGATGTGTTTCCATGGAAACGGCATATGGTGAGATCTCAGATTTGGCGTAGAGGTGTTGAGGCATGGACCGGTGATATACAAGTGAAGATTGGGGGACGATTGGACCGTGTCGATTGGACTTACAGCCTCATCGTGTTTCATGGCAAGTGGTCTGTCGCCATGGCAACGGCATTTGATGACACCCCATACTACGCTGAGATGCATTGACGGCTGCATCGTTATCAAACCTATGAAGTTCTGGGCTGTTTGGAGTATTTTCACTGAAGTTATGAGAAAGCCGTGTTTCATGGCGAGCATTGTGTCGCCATGGCAACGGCATTTGAAGAAATCTCCAAACTGTCCCGTAGATGTCTTCACGGCTGGACTGTTGGCACACTGCTACCTGGAGTCTGCTGCTCTGAGCGGGTCAGCTGGAGCGATGACATCAGGTGTTTATAGTTGAGCTCACGAGGTGTCCAGAGATCACAGGTTTCCATTGTTCTGAATGAGAGATGAACCTCTTACATGTGAACGTTTTGTGGAAGAACCGTAACAGATATCTGTGAAATTTCAAAACGTGAAGCATGTCAAGGAAGTTGAGTATCTGAAGTGTAATTTGTGTAGTTTCGGGTTAATAATGTGGCCTTTTTGGCAGTTTAACTAAAGGTGTGCGGCTGCTGCCGTGAGGAAACATCTGCCTGAAATTGCAATGGGCTTCAATGGAGGAATTTTGAATGTTTTTGTCACTTCATGCCCTCAAGAGGCATTTTGTTGAATTATTTTTGCATAATTATTTGTCATTTTTCAAGCTACGAGATGTTTTCCTACGTTTGTCATGATAAATTATGTCTCAGGAATGTAGGGTTTGGGAATTATGGCAGTTTTAAAAAAAAATATGAAGGAGAATTTCAAGATTTCCTACACTCTAGCTGTGACATCACACACTATAGTTAATGTTACAATCTGAAGAAAACCTCGAAAACAAGGTCTGAACAAATGTTAATATTTCTAAAAGTAAGAATCAGATTTAAAAGTTGTTACATATTCGAATAATGTCAGAAAGATTTGTAACATTTTAAAGTTGGAATGAGGTTTCTGAGTGAAAGTATCAATGAACAGTTAGCAGTTGAAGTCGCATGAAGATTTGTTGAAGTCTGAAGATTTCCTCCATTGACTTCAATGTTAAAAATGGGATGTATTATGGGATGTGTCTCTGGAATTATTAATTAAGTTATGAATGAGAAAAGTAATAGCTGTAATGGAAACTTCTGTGCAGCAATGCAGTGGGAGTCCCCGACTCAGGAAGGAGACCGGGTGGAGCAGGAGCTTCGATGTCAAACACTGGAGGTTTATTTGGAGTTACGGCCGGAGAGTTCACATCATCACGGTCTGACTGCACGGGTGGTTGCCA
>CM070449.1:39652627-39655127 GCA_036324595.1 Champsocephalus gunnari | reverse complement strand
ATCTGACCGTGGCTGTCCTCTGTCTCCTGCTATCTGACCGTGGCTGTCCTCTGTCTCCTGCTATCTGACCGTGGCTGTCCTCTGTCTCCTGCTATCTGACCGTGGCTGTCCTCTGTCTCCTGCTATCTGACCGTGGCTGTCCTCTGTCTCCTGCTATCTGACCGTGGCTGTCCTCTGTCTCCTGCTATCTGACCGTGGCTGTCCTCTGTCTCCTGCTATCTGACCGTGGCTGTCCTCTGTCTCCTGCTATCTGACCGTGGCTGTCCTCTGTCTCCTGCTATCTGACCGTGGCTGTCCTCTGTCTCCTGCTATCTGACCGTGGCTGTCCTCTGTCTCCTGCTATCTGACCGTGGCTGTCCTCTGTCTCCTGCTATCTGACCGTGGCTGTCCTCTGTCTCCTGCTATCTGACCGTGGCTGTCCTCTGTCTCCTGCTATCTGACCGTGGCTGTCCTCTGTCTCCTGCTATCTGACCGTGGCTGTCCTCTGTCTCCTGCTATCTGACCGTGGCTGTCCTCTGTCTCCTGCTATCTGACCGTGGCTGTCCTCTGTCTCCTGCTATCTGACCGTGGCTGTCCTCTGTCTCCTGCTATCTGACCGTGGCTGTCCTCTGTCTCCTGCTATCTGACCGTGGCTGTCCTCTGTCTCCTGCTATCTGACCGTGGCTGTCCTCTGTCTCCTGCTATCTGACCGTGGCTGTCCTCTGTCTCCTGCTATCTGACCGTGGCTGTCCTCTGTCTCCTGCTATCTGACCGTGGCTGTCCTCTGTCTCCTGCTATCTGACCGTGGCTGTCCTCTGTCTCCTGCTATCTGACCGTGGCTGTCCTCTGTCTCCTGCTATCTGACCGTGGCTGTCCTCTGTCTCCTGCTATCTGACCGTGGCTGTCCTCTGTCTCCTGCTATCTGACCGTGGCTGTCCTCTGTCTCCTGCTATCTGACCGTGGCTGTCCTCTGTCTCCTGCTATCTGACCGTGGCTGTCCTCTGTCTCCTGCTATCTGACCGTGGCTGTCCTCTGTCTCCTGCTATCTGACCGTGGCTGTCCTCTGTCTCCTGCTATCTGACCGTGGCTGTCCTCTGTCTCCTCCTATCTGACCGTGGCTGTCCTCTGTCTCCTGCTATCTGACCGTGGCTGTCCTCTGTCCTCTGCGTTACACCCAACTCTGCCCTTACCCTAACCAAGTCTTCACCCTAAAAATAATGACCCCCCCTTATGGGGACCTCCAATTTGTCCCCATAAGGGAGGGGAGTCCCCAAACGTGGGTGTGTAAACAGATTTAGGTCCCCACAAGTATAGTAATGCTAGACACACTCACACACACACACACACACACACAGACACACTCACACACATACACACACACACAGACACACTCACACACACACACACACACACACACACACACACACACACACACACACACACACACACACACACACACACACACACCCTCTCACCTGCTCCAACAGGTCACCGTACGCCTTCACGGCGCTCTGCATCGTTGCCTCGGTGACGAAGCGACCCGGAAATGCTCCGATCATCCCAGTGCAGACGATCAGGTGGGAGTACTGGACCTCCTGGGGACACAACGTTATAAATAATAACAAAGAGGAAATAAAATAATTCAGATTAAAAAACATTAAGAAGCAAAACAAATACAATTGTGAGTAAAAAACATGTTATAATAATAATAACAACAACAACAACAACAGAGGAGGTGCCGCGCTGACCCGGCCGCCCTCCAGGACCACGGCTTGGTTCTCCGGGTCCACTTTCTGAACTCGACCCTGAACGAAACTTTCTCCAAACGTCTCTGAGAACGGGATGAAGGTCCTCTCAGCGAAGCCTGGAGGAGGAGGAGGAGGAGGAGGTGCTATCATTACTACAGGAGGAGGTGCTATCATTACTACAGGAGGAGGTGCTATCATTACTACAGGAGGAGGAGCTATCATACAGGAGGAGGTGCTATCATTACTACAGGAGGAGGAGGTGCTATCATTACTACAGGAGGAGGAGCTATCATACAGGAGGAGGTGCTATCATTACTACAGGAGGAGGAGGTGCTATCATTACTACAGGAGGAGGAGGTGCTATCATTACTACAGGAGGAGGAGGAGGTGCTATCATTACTACAGGAGGAGGTGCTATCATTACTACAGGAGGAGGAGGTGCTATCATTACTACAGGAGGAGGTGCTATCATTACTACAGGAGGAGGTGCTATCATTACTACAGGAGGAGGAGGTGCTATCATTACTACAGGAGGAGGAGCTATCATACAGGAGGAGGTGCTATCATTACTACAGGAGGAGGAGGTGCTATCATTACTACAGGAGGAGGAGCTATCATACAGGAGGAGGTGCTATCATTACTACAGGAGGAGGAGGTGCTATCATTACTACAGGAGGAGGAGGTGCTATCATTACTACAGGAGGAGGAGGAGGTGCTATCATTACTACAGGAGGAGGTGCTATCATTACTACAGGAGGAGGAGATGCTATCAT
>CM070449.1:39645127-39647627 GCA_036324595.1 Champsocephalus gunnari | reverse complement strand
GCAATAAATACCAGATTTTAAGTTCATTCAATGGCTGTTTATTCTTTATGTACAGGACACATAATTTATTATTAATGTTAAAACTTATGGAAATAAATTATTCAGAAAAAATAATGTATATTTTTCTATATTAAGAAAAATTGATCTATAACCACATTTGAACTCTTTAACATTTTTAAATATAGATTTACTTTAAAGCATTTTATTTAGTTATTTCTCGACATTATTACAGTACATTATTTTTATATTTATTAGTATCGGTCAAAAATATGACAAAAACAAACAAACCTTGATTTATTATATTATATATATTATTATAATTATTATTCTGTATTTATTATGATTATCATTAATATTATAATTATTAATTGACACACCTTATCTGTATTTTAAATGAATGATTTATAGTTATATCTGAGTGCAGCAGCGCCTTCTAGTGGCAGGTATCTCTCACGGCGTTGTCAAGTTGCCATAGAGACAAAGGAAAGACCGGAAAATATGCTTTTATCTTTTCAAAATAAGAGTTACTTCAAATATGTTGATAAACCCAGCACAATAATAACTTCCTTTAATTGTTTATAATTAATTATGTTGCTTGCTAATATAATCTTAACGTTAAATAAAATAAAGACATGTTGCATACTGTACATGCGAAGTACCCTGACCAATTTGCTGCCCGAGGCAAGATTTGAGCTGGCACAGTATTTTATACCTGTTTTTCACCTATTCTCTAAAGTATAATGATCATATAGAGGTGTGCCTCTACCTCACTGAGCTGAGGTTATCAGAGCCTCTCAGTCTTTCAGGAGAGAGCTCTCAAAAGCTCCCCGCTTACAATGTACATTTTTTGGGAGTTTGATTTATTTTAAATGAATAAATGCAATAAATGCGCCCCCTATGGGTTGATGCGCGCCGTAGCATTCGCCTATACTGCCTATGCCGAGGGCCGGCCCTGTGCGAAGGTTATAACAAGCACAGGTCTGGCGGGTAGCATTTTATTTTGAAAAGCTTGACCGGAAGTGTGTCTCCGGTGCTCTCAGGCTACGGGAGTCGGTGCTCCGTTACTCTCGGTCTCTCTCGGTGGTTTAACAGCGGACTGTCGGTGGTTTAACGGCGGACTGTCCGCAGCTGAAGAGACACATTCATGGGGAAAACGTGAAGAAACCGGAGAGGAACCGGGGAGGAACCGGAGAGGAGGAGCACTTTCATCCGCGGTAAGAAAACTAACTTATAATCAGTTACCGTTAACTTTTACTTAAGTCGTTAAAGTTTCCGTTAGTAGCGGAGCCGTTTCCCGTTCATATGTAAGTACTTTTAAATGTATTTTATTTATTTTATTTTGTGTGTGTGTTGTGGTTAGTCTGGCGCGAGCCTTTTGTTCCTCGCGGCACCGTTCCCATGGTGAAGCTTCATCAGCTCGCGAGACTTTACGTAGCACGTTTAGTGTTTATTTACGTAACGTCAACTGACAACCGTTGTTTTTTAAACCACATTTCTTCAACTTTTTTAAATGTTTTATTTATTTATTTTAGAATATATAATAGGCCTACATCCTTTATCTTATATAGCATAAAGCTCAAATCAGAGAAAGACATGTAAAGTATTAAATACATAGAAATACAGTTTCACATTTCATATTTAATATATAAATACACAATGTGCCTTTTTATCCATAATGTTTTGTGCTAATATATTGTTTAAATTCTTAGGACAAATGTATAAAATTAGGTCTGGAGTCCCATCTCTTTGTATGGATTATTATATTTCCCTAAAAATAAAATGAACTGTATTAAAAAAATCCATAATATCAGTATCTGTAAAACAGTGACAGTTTTAACGTTATTTATATCACATTATTGATTAAATCTCACCACGTTTCAACTGCTTCTCCTCTGTATTTTTAGTGTGTTGTCTTCTATGAATGTGTACAGGTAAAGTGTCTTACCATGAAAAGCGCTTTATAAATAAAATGTCATATTATTATTAAAACAAATGTCATTTTCAATAATGCTGTACTAGGAAGACTCACAATCAACAACAATCTAGAATCCAAATCTACTTTAAGTACCAAAAGTAAAAATAGTATACCCATTATGAAGAATTTTTACGTAAGTGTTTTTATTTACATTGCGTCAACGGACAACATTTTTTACTTTACTACTACTACTACTAGTACTACTACTAATACTACTACTACTACTACCACAACTACTACTACTAATGCTACTACTACTACTACTACTACTACTACCACAACTACTACTACTACTACTAATGCTACTACTACTACTACTACTACTACTACTACTACTACTACTACCACTACTACTACCACTACTACTAATGCTACCACTACTACTACTGCCACTACTACTACTACTACTACTACTACTACTACTACTACTACTACTACCACTACTACTACCACTACTACTAATGCTACCACTACTACTACTACTACTACTACTACTACCACTACTACTAATGCTACCACTACTAC
>CM070449.1:39633748-39638748 GCA_036324595.1 Champsocephalus gunnari | reverse complement strand
CGCCTCCTATCCGCTCAATGCGTCTCCTATCCGCTCAAAGTGTCTCCTTTCCGCTCAATGCGTCTCCTATCCGCTCAATGCGTCTCCTATCCGCTCAAAGCGTCTCCTATCCGCTCAATGCGTCTCCTATCCGCTCAATGCGTCTCCTATCCGCTCAAAGTGTCTCCTTTCCGCTCAATGCGTCTCCTATCCGCTCAATGCGTCAATGCGTCTCCTATCCGCTCAAAGCGCCTCCTATCCGCTCAATGCGTCTCCTATCCGCTCAATGCGTCTCCTATCCGCTCAAAGCGTCTCCTATCCGCTCAATGCGTCTCCTATCCGCTCAAAGTGTCTCCTATCCGCTAAATGCGTCAATGCGTCTCCTATCCGCTCAAAGCGTCTCCTATCCGCTCAATGCGTCTCCTATCCGCTCAAAGTGTCTCCTATCCGCTCAATGCGTCAATGCGTCTCCTATCTGCTCAAAGCGCCTCCTATCCGCTCAATGCGTCTCCTATCCGCTCAATGCGTCAATGCGTCTCCTATCCGCTCAATGCGTCTCCTATCCGCTCAATGCGTCTCCTATCCGCTCAATGCGTCTCCTATCCGCTCAAAGCGGCTCCTATCCGCCCAATGCGTCTCCTATCCGCTCAATGCGTCTCCTATCCACTCAATGCGTCAATGCGTCTCCTATCCGCTCAAAGTGTCTCCTATCCGCTCAAAGCGCCTCCTATCCGCTCAATGCGTCTCCTATCCGCTCAAAGTGTCTCCTTTCCGCTCAATGCGTCTCCTATCCGCTCAATGCGTCTCCTATCCGCTCAAAGCGTCTCCTATCCGCTCAATGCGTCTCCTATCCGCTCAATGCGTCTCCTATCCGCTCAAAGTGTCTCCTTTCCGCTCAATGCGTCTCCTATCCGCTCAATGCGTCAATGCGTCTCCTATCCGCTCAAAGCGCCTCCTATCCGCTCAATGCGTCTCCTATCCGCTCAATGCGTCTCCTATCCGCTCAAAGCGTCTCCTATCCGCTCAATGCGTCTCCTATCCGCTCAAAGTGTCTCCTATCCGCTAAATGCGTCAATGCGTCTCCTATCCGCTCAATGCGTCTCCTATCCGCTCAATGCGTCAATGCGTCTCCTATCCGCTCAAAGCGCCTCCTATCCGCTCAATGCGTCTCCTATCCGCTCAATGCGTCTCCTATCCGCTCAAAGCGTCTCCTATCCGCTCAAAGCGTCTCCTATCCGCTCAAAGCGTCTCCTATCCGCTCAATGCGTCTCCTATCCGCTCAAAGCGTCTCCTATCCGCTCAAAGCGTCTCCTATCCGCTCAAAGCGTCTCCTATCCGCTCAAAGCGTCTCCTATCCGCTCAATGCGCCTCCTATCTGTTCAGGAATTCCTTCAGATAATGTTGGTCTGTTGACATTACTGCTACGCACACACACACACACACACACACACACACACACACACACACACACACACACACACACACACACACACACACACACACACACACACACACACACACTCACTCATTGACCTCCCTGTGTTCCCTGCAGAGCCTGAAGTCTGACGAGGAGACAGGAAGTCAGAAGGAGAACGTCCTCGCAGCCTTTCCGTCTAAAGGTTTCAATTTATCATTTTATTATTTATTATTCTTTGCCCTCGGATGAAAAGTACAACCTGTGTGAGAGGAGCGACGGCGCCCTCTCACACCCGCACACAGGTACATGTGCACGTAGCAGCTCATGATGTAACACAAGACGATACGTAGAGAACGTCAGAGACCAGAGCGCCTGGTCCGTCCCGCCGCCGGGGGAAGGAGGAAGGAGGAAGGAGGAAGGAGGAAGGAGGAAGGAGGAAGGAGGAAGGAGGCGACGCACACGTTACACACAAAGCAACATGAAGCCATTGATCTCGATGCATCTCGAAGGTTCCGGAGTCGCTCGGGGCTCGGCTCGTACTCATGGAGTTATAGTAATCAAAGTGATATCTTAATGTCTGCAGGTGTTCAGCGGGAGGAGGCGGAGCCAGCAGGAGGAGGAGGAGGAGTCACACAGGTGAGACACAATGTTATATTATATTATTCCTGTCCGGGAACCTTTATTTTATTCATGTTTTATTTCTCTTTATATCTTAAGTAGATAGTGCCGAGGTGTCCCTGAGCGCTACGGGTCGCATGCAGAACGTAAATCTGTGGGGCCGTCAAGGTTCCCCTCCTCCTCCTGAGACTTCAGATCTTTGAGTCTGAAGATGTATTTCTGATTGAAACAGGAAGTGGACGAGCTGCTGGACGTCAGAGACTTCCAGAAGGTTAAGCGAGGCTCCGCCCCCTTCTCATGCTCCACCCCCCTGCAAGCAGCTGACCTGCAGAGGACGCCATACCGGGTCAGACTCACACGTCAGAGCACAGCGGACGAACACACTCAAAAGAGACAGTTAGTCCGTTCACACAAAACAAAGCGACTACGCAGACATGCAATCTGGACAGGGATGCAAAAAGACGAAGAAATAAAATGAACTAATACATGCACATATTCAAAGATAAAAGGCACCGCAGATCTTCTGGTTCTCATTTCTTCATCCTCAGATTTGAAACTGAACCAAAGAAATACAGACAAATATAAAAACTCTCCACTGTTTTTCCACTGAAGAGAGTTTCTGATTTAACGAGCAGTCCCTGAATGCAGCCAATCAGGAGGCTCTGCTGCAGCTGCCTGTCATCAGTGTGAACAGCTGAGAGGTGAGAGACAGACAGAGAGACAGAGACAGACGGACAGACAGAGAGAGAGTGGTGAGAGACAGAGAGAGACAGTGAGACAGAGAGACAGACGGACAGACAGGCAGAGGGAGACAGGTGAGAGACAGACAGGCAGAGAGACATACAGAGAGACAGACAGAGAGACAGGCAGGCAGGTGAGAGACAGGCAGAGAGACAGGTGAGAGACAGGCAGACAGGTGAGAGACAGGCAGAGAGACAGACAGACAGGTGAGAAACAGACAGAGAGACAGACAGACAGGTGAGAGACAGGCAGAGAGACAGAGAGACAGACAGGTGAGAGACAGAGAGAGAGAGAGTGGTGAGAGACAGAGAGAGAGAGACAGGTGAGAGACAGAGAGAGGCAGACAGACAGAGGGAGACAGAGAGACAGAGAGACAGACAGGTGAGAGACAGACAAAGAGACAGGTGAGAGACAGAGAGACAGACAGACAGGTGAGAGACAGGCAGACAGGTGAGAGACAGAGAGACAGACAGACAGACAGGTGAGAGACAGACAGGTGAGAGACAGGTGAGAGACAGACAGACAGAGAGACAGACAGGTGAGAGACAGAGAGACAGACAGGTGAGAGACAGAGAGACAGACAGGTGAGAGACAGACAGGTGAGAGACAGAGAGAGACAGACAGGTGAGAGACAGACAGACAGACAGAGAGAGACAGACAGAGAGACAGACAGACAGAGAGACAGACAGGTGAGAGACAGACAGACAGACAGACAGAGAGACAGACAGGTGAGAGACAGACAGACAGACAGACAGAGAGACAGACAGGTGAGAGACAGACAGACAGGTGAGAGACAGGCAGCATCATGTCCTGCTCCTCAGGTCTGATGTCAGGCTGTGGGCTGCTCTCCTGGGTGAAGACAGACAGGAGGACGGCCCTCACCAGAACCTGCTCCTCACAGGTGACCCTGAACGCACCTCTCACCTGAAACCAGAGCCCAGGCTGCTCTGATTGGTCAGCTGAGCGGCTCTGCTGTGATTGGCCAACCAAAACTAATAATAGACAATAAGACATTTAAAATTGCATTCAAAGATTTGGCAAATAAATGGTGAAAAGGGACTAATACTTTGCATTAATCGAGTTCATCCAAATCATTTAATGGCTGAGCACTTGAATTGCATTTAACACGAACAAAGAATACAAGATAAGAAGCAAGGATAAGAAAACATGCAAAGAAATGTTGCATTTAACTTTAAATCGTAAAAAAGGGAATTCAGAAACCCTAAAGCGGCATGTCGGTCCTGTGAGGGAAAGTGGGCTAATCCAGATTAACAGCCCCACCCCTGCAGCCGCCGCTTGGTACGACCCGAGGACTTTAAGCCTCTTTGTGTGCAGCTCCAGGTCTTCACATTAAAGCCATGGCCTCTCCTGATGCAGGGTGCCGCGGCGCTGGAGCAGCGCTCGGTCCAAAGGGACTGGAGACTGGGCTTTAACTATGCCTCAAGCTGTCAGTCCTCCTGAGTACTGGACCTGACTGCTGTCTGTCATCCTGAGTCCTGGGCCTGACTGCTGTCAGTCCTCCTGAGTACTGGACCTGACTGCTGTCTGTCATCCTGAGTCCTGGGCCTGACTGCTGTCAGTCCTCCTGAGTACTGGACCTGACTGCTGTCTGTCATCCTGAGTCCTGGGCCTGACTGCTGTCTGTCATCCCATCTAATACTTACAATGGAATAATAATGGCCTTCAGATCTTCACATCGAAACGTTATTGATTACTCGACTTGTTACTGCGCTCGATACTGGACTAAAGCTGGACTTTACTGAACTGGATACTGGATTCTTCTTCATGGGCTTTAAAGCCTGCAGAGCGGCTCCAGGTCTGTTCTAAACATCTCCTCTCCTGATGCAGGGTTCTGCGGCGCTGGAGGAGTGCTCGGTCCGCTCCGCCTCCCCCTCCCTGCTGACGGCAGCCGGGGGGGGGCAGCGGGTTCTGACCCGGCTGGACGAGGGCTCGGGGTGCACCGGCCCCGAGAGGGTGCTCAACCTGTGGAGAGAGGAGGGCATCAGGAACAGCCGGGACATCCTGCAGGTCCGTGTCTCACTGTTTCATACTGGACTCTATACTGGACTAGTTTCTAAAGTGTCTTGGGTCGGTCCTAGAACTGAACTTATACTGGATTCATACTGGACTTTATTAGACTTGAGAAAGCACTCTGTACTGGACTTATGCAAAACTTGAATCTGCCTTTTATTCTACTTAAAACTGTACTTTAACTCGACCTAATACTGTCCGTTATACTATTTAA
>CM070449.1:39626248-39628748 GCA_036324595.1 Champsocephalus gunnari | reverse complement strand
CCTGGGTTCCTCCAGCATCCTGCACCTTTCAGTGCATGTCAATGGTCTGCAGAGGCTCACATCCTGGGTTCCTCCAGCATCCTGCACCTTTCAGTGCATGTCAATGGTCTGCAGAGGCTCACATCCTGGGTTCCTCCAGCATCCTGCACCTTTCAGTGCATGTCAATGGTCTGCAGAGGCTCACATCCTGGGTTCCTCCAGCATCCTGCACCTTTCAGTGCATGTCAATGGTCTGCAGAGGCTCACACCCCTGGGTTCCTCCAGCGCACACAGAGGGTCGCACCGGAAGTTGATTTGTCTGCGCCATCTTGAGTAGCGCTTATTTCTGCCGGAGGAGCGAGGACCCGCCAGACCATCCTCCGATGAAATCCACAGACACTCGCCCCGCCCCCTTACTGTGTATTGCTCACTGATTGGACGAGGCAGAGCATGCACTGATCTGATGCTTCTTGACATGAGAGCCGTTTCCCAGCGGAGTCACAAACGGACGTCGCTCCACGCTCCGGAGGAAAGGACGTCCCATTGCTCTGGAAGCTCCTTCCCTGCCTCGTGGTTTCCTCTCTCCTTGCCTCTCGTGGTTTCCTCTCTCCCTGCCTCTCGTGGTTTCCTCTCTCCTTGCCTCTCGTGGTTTCCTCTCTCCTTGCCTCTCGTGGTTTCCTCTCTCCTTGCCTCTCGTGGTTTCCTCTCTCCTTGCCTCTCGTGGTTTCCTCTCTCCTTGCCTCGTGGTTTCCTCTCTCCTTGCCTCTCGTGGTTTCCTCTCTCCTTGCTTCCCTGGTGGGAGGGACTAGTCGCAAGGAAACGACGCAAGTGAGGGACGCAAGGAATCCATTTAACCGACCTGAGAAGGACACACACACACACACACACACACACACACACACACACACACACACACACACAGGTGTAAGGTAACTGGTCTCGGTGCAGCTGGTACATTATTGATGGCGGTTCGCTCTGACTTCCTTCGGTCTCCTCTCTGCGATGACTTCTGATCGCTGACTGTCTGTCGCTTTAAAACAATAAAGTTTTTTCTGACTTTGATTGACAGTTTCTTTAAACCAATGACGTGTTGGTTCCGATCCACAGTTTGGCAGTTTGGACCCGGCGGCCGCGGGTCTGAGCCACGAGGAGAGATTCTCTCAGGTCGTCAAAGACTGCGAGCTGCAGCTCCGGGTGAGATCTTTACTTTCATTCATGAAGTGCTTCTGGTTCCGCTTCACAGTATCATAGAATCACAAACTCAAGAACTCTAACGAGGCGTTGGTCGGAACTCTAACGAGGCGTTCTTGAGTTTGTGTTGGTTCAGAGTTAATGATAAAACCAGCTTTAAGACACGTCTCAGTTTAGGGTATTGTTAAAGTCAGGATTTTAAATATTCAGAAAGTCAGATTTTCTTTTAAAGCTCAGGATGTCAGAGTATTTCTCTCTTCAACGTATTCCACTATTTACTTCTGAGTTCTGAGAAAGGAGTCGGACATTTTTAGAAAGAAATTCTTTGGGAAGAATTTGGGAAAAAATTGAGAAAAAAGTCGAAATCTAAAAAAAGTCTGAATTCTGATTTCAAAAATCTGAAATTTGGGAAAACTTCAGATTAGCAAGTGTGTGTGTGTGTGTGTGTGTGTGTGTGTGTGTGTGTGTGTGTTTAGGAGCTGCGGGACAGGAACGATGAGCTGAACTCAGAGGTCGAGCTGCTGAAGAATCAGAGGAGCGAGAAGAAGAGCCGACGCTCAGCTGGAGACGCTCCTAACTGGACTCAACAACGCAACTCTGGTAACACACACACACACACACACACACACACACACACACACACACACACACACACACACACACACACACACCGAGTCAGACTCTGGTAACACACAAGGACACGAACTATATGTAAAACAATAAATGTTAGTGTGAGTGCAGTAACGTGTTTCTGACAGAAGGTGGCGCCACTCATTTGAGCACAGTATGAATAAAACGGAACAAAGAACAGACTCACGGCGCGTCCACACGGCGGCGTGCGCTGACGCTTGCCGGCGGGCGTGTCTGAAACTCGACCAACAACCAATCACATGAATCTCCCGCCCCTGACACACAAGCAGCGGTTTGATTGGCTAGAGCTCGGACCGGCATACGATTCGATTGGCTGCCGAGGCGTCAAAAGTTGAACATTGCTCAACTTTTGCAGCGAGCCACGCCAGCTACGCTCCTGAAAGCTTTTTATTTTAAGAAATGAAAATAGCGTGGGGAATACAAACGGATCAGTCAGCTGTGTTTATATTCTCTGGAGATAAAACTGTAACAAAAACACATCACGCATTTAGAGCAGGACGTCTGCATGTGGCATGAAATTAATATATTTAATAAAACTGTACGGGGCGGCTGAGGTGAGGACAGGAAGTCAGTTTCTGCTGAGCAGGTTAGATGTGTTCATAAGGACATGTGGACACACCCACACACACACACACACACACACACACACACACACACACACACACACACACACACACAC
>CM070449.1:39613748-39623748 GCA_036324595.1 Champsocephalus gunnari | reverse complement strand
CCCCTAGAGGAGGTGAGGTCCCCCTAGAGGAGATGAGGTCCCCCCTAGAGGAGGTGAGGTCCCCCTAGAGGAGATGAGGTCCCCCCTAGAGGAGGTGAAGTCCCCCCTGGAGGAGGTGAGGTCCCCCCTCGAGGAGGTGAGGTCCCCCCTAGAGGAGGTGAAGTCCCCCTAGAGGAGGTGAGGTCCCCCTAGAGGAGATGAGGTCCCCCCTAGAGGAGGTGAGGTCCCCCTAGAGGAGGTGAGGTCCCCCCTAGAGGAGGTGAGGTCCCCCCTAGAGGAGGTGAGGACCCCCTAGAGAAGGTGAGGTCCGTCCTAGAGGAGGTGAGGTCCGTCCTAGAGGAGGTGAGGTCCGTCCTAGAGGAGGTGAAGTCCCCCCTAGAGGAGGTGAGGTCCCCCCTAGAGGAGGTGAGGTCCCCCCTAGAGGAGGTGAGGACCCCCTAGAGGAGGTGAGGTCCCCCCTAGAGGAGGTGAGGTCCCCCCTAGAGGAGGTGAGGTCCCCCTAGAGGAGGTGAAGTCCCCCTAGAGGAGGTGAGGACCCCCTAGAGGAGGTGAGGTCCCCCCCTAGAGGAGGTGCTATAGACCCCGTGGATGTGCGTGATGTTTGTCTGACGTGTCATTTCCCAGGATGCAACGGGAGCGTGCGGATCTGGAGCAGAACTTCGCCCGGGAGATCGGGAACCTCGTGAAGAGTCTGAGAGACGAGAAGGACGAGCTGGAGGCGGAGCTGCAGCTGAAGATGGACCGCGAGACGATGCTGCTCAGGTGGGTGCTCACCTGTTACCCAGCATGCAACAGGAGCCCAGCTGTTACCCAGCATGCAACAGGAGCCCAGACAGAGGAGTCATATTTATAGAAAAGGAAACTGTCTGAGGAAAAAGTCAGAATTCTTTATTTTATTTATTTATGAATCTATGATTTAATTAATGTATCTTTTTATTATTCATTAATTAACACTGAGCTGCGTGACGCTCCCTGAGCAGGGAGGAGGAGGCGCAGCGCAACGAGGAGCAGAGAGCATTCTGGGAGAACCGGCTCGACCAATCGGAGCAGGAGACGAAGAGCCTGGAGGAGCAGCTCGACCAATCAGAGCAGGAGAAAAATATTCTGGAGGAGCAGCTCGACCAATCAGAGCAGGAGAAAAAGAGCCTGGAGGAGCAGCTCGACCAATCAGAGCAGGAGACGAAGAGCCTGGAGGAGCAGCTCGACCAATCAGAGCAGGAGAAAAATATTCTGGAGGAGCAGCTCGACCAATCAGAGCAGGAGAAAAAGAGACTGGAGGAGCAGCTCGACCAATCGGAGCAGGAGAAAAAGAGACTGAAGGAGCAGCTCGACCAATCAGAGCAGGAGAAAAAGAGACTGAAGGAGCAGCTCGACCAATCAGAGCAGGAGAAAAAGAGACTGGAGGAGCAGCTCGACCAATCAGAGCAGGAGAAAAAGAGACTGGAGGAGCAGCTCGACCAATCAGAGCAGGAGAAAAAGAGAGTGGAGGAGCAGCTCGACCAATCAGAGCAGGAGAAAAAGAGACTGGAGGAGCAGCTCGACCAATCAGAGCAGGAGAAAAAGAGACTGGAGGAGCAGCTCGCTATTTTAATGGAAGCAGTGCACGACTCACATCTGCTCCTCAGCCAATCAGAGGCCAGCACACAGGAGGTGAGAAGGAGGTGTAAAGAGTTAGAGGAGCATCTTAAAGCTTCTAGAAGGAGGTGTGAGGAGTTAGAGGAGGATCAGAGGAGGTGTGAGGAGTTAGAGGAGGATCTTAAAGCTTCTAGAAGGAGGTGCGAGGAGTTAGAGGAGGATCAGAGGAGGTGTGAGGAGTTAGAGGAGCATCTTAAAGCTTCTAGAAGGAGGTGCGAGGAGTTAGAGGAGGATCAGAGGAGGTGTGAGGAGTTAGAGGAGCATCTTAAAGCTTCTAGAAGGAGGTGCGAGGAGTTAGAGGAGGATCAGAGGAGGTGTGAGGAGTTAGAGGAGCATCTTAAAGCTTCTAGAAGGAGGTGCGAGGAGTTAGAGGAGGATCAGAGGAGGTGTGAGGAGTTAGAGGAGCATCTTAAAGCTTCTAGAAGGAGGTGCGAGGAGTTAGAGGAGGATCAGAGGAGGTGTGAGGAGTTTGAGGAGGATCTTAAAGCTTCTAGAAGGAGGTGCGAGGAGTTAGAGGAGCGGCTGAAGGAGGCGTGCCGTCAGCTGGAGGAGAGCATCGTCTTCCTGGAGTCTCAGGAGCTCCTAAACAAACGCCTGGAGGAGGAGGTGCGGGAGACGAGGAGCAGGGAGGAGGAGCAGATCCTGCATGAGTGCGCCTCCTCTTCGCTGACGGAGGAGAAATATTCCCTGAGGAGAGACCGCGCCCGGCTGATCCAGGATCTGAAGGAGCAGGCCATGGCTGTGGATCATCTGCAGGAGGCGCTGGACGGGAGGAGGAGCGACGAGGAGGCGCTGCAGGAGGAGGTGCTTCGTCTGAACCAGGAGAACAGGAGCTACTCAAGACTCGCTGATCAGCTGTCAGAGCAGATAGTAGAGATGGAGGAGGAGATGAGGAGGGAGGAGGAGGAGAGGGAGGAGAAGATGAGGAGGAGGAAGGAGGAGGAGGAGAAGAATAACATTTTTGAGGAGGAGAAGAAGATGTTTGAGGAGGAGATGAGGAGGAGGCAGCAGGAGTTTGAGGAGGCGAAGAAGATTTTTGAGGAGGAGATGAGGAGGAGGCAGCAGGAGTTTGAGGAGGTGAAGAAGGAGACGCAGCAGCATCTGGAGGAGATGGAGGCTCTGGTTCTGGCTCTGGAGGAGGTGATGGACTCCTCCTCTCCTCACAGGTTTGTGGAGCAGGAGGAGAAACCTGGAATGAAACACTAACTCCTCTGAGGAGGTGACTAACTGCATCCATCATGAGAAAGAACTGCATCCCCCACAATGCACTGCTCTAACCGTGACCTCATCTCTAACCCAATGACAGCATGCAGAGTTAATACGCCTGCTTTTATGACATCACAACATTTCCTTTGATCTCTGCTTTGATGTTTGAGATCCAACAGGAGATCGTTAACATGATGACGTTTTTCAGGAGATGGAAACAAATCACATTTAAATCTTTATAATCATTTCTTAAAGTGGAACTACCTTGCCGTGGAAACATATATATGTATATGTAGGGCCATGCCTCATACTGCTCATACCCCTCTATTCCAGCCCCGTTCCAAACGCTGATTCTGCTGCTAGCCACGCCCCTTTGTAGCTGCTGCTAGCCACGCCCCTTTGTAGCTGCTGCTAGCCACACCCTTTTGTAGCTGCTGCTAGCCACGCCCCTTTGTAGCTGCTGCTAGCCACGCCCTTTTGTAGCTGCTGCTAGCCACGCCCTTTTGTAGCTGCTGCTAGCCACGCCTCTTTGTAGCTGCTTTTGTAGCTGCTGCTAGCCACGCCTCTTTGTAGCTGCTTTTGTAGCTGCTGCTAGCCACGTCCCTTTGTAGCTGCTGCTAGCCACGCCCCTGTGTAGCTGCTGCTAGCCACACCCTTTGTAGCTGCTGCTAGCCACACCCTTTGTAGCTGCTGCTAGCCACGCCCCTTTGTAATTGCTGCTAGCCACGCCCCTTTGTAGTTGCTGCTAGCCACGCCCCTTTGTAGTTACTGCTAGCCACGCCCTTTGTAGCTGCTGCTAGTCACGCCCATTTGTAGCTGCTGCTAGTCACACCCTTTTGTAGCTGCTGCTAGCCACGCCCCTTTGTAGCTGCTGCTAGCCACACCCTTTTGTAGCTGCTGCTAGCCACGCCTCTTTGTAGCTGCTTTTGTAGCTGCTGCTAGCCACGCCTCTTTGTAGCTGCTTTTGT
The DNA here is from genome assembly GCA_036324595.1 of Champsocephalus gunnari. NCBI lineage: Eukaryota > Metazoa > Chordata > Actinopteri > Perciformes > Channichthyidae > Champsocephalus > Champsocephalus gunnari. Next base: position 39,619,939 of record CM070449.1, on the reverse strand, counting down.
AGCTGCTGCTAGCCACGCCCCTTTGTAGCTGCTGCTAGCCACGCTCCATTGTAGCTGCTGCTAGCCACGCCTCTTTGTAGCTGCTTTTGTAGCTGCTGCTAGCCACGTCCCTTTGTAGCTGCTGCTAGCCACGCCCCTTTGTAGCTGCTGCTAACCACGCCCCTGTGTAGCTGCTGCTAGCCACACCCTTTGTAGCTGCTGCTAGCCACGCCCCTTTGTAGCTGCTGCTAGCCACGCCCCTTTGTAGCTGCTGCTAGCCACGCCCCTTTGTAGCTGCTGCTAGCCACGCCCCTTTGTAGCTGCTGCTAGCCACGCCCCTTTGTAGCTGCTGCTAGCCACGCCCCTTTGTAGCTGCTGCTAGCCACGCCCCTTTGTAGCTGCTGCTAGCCCTTTGTAGCTGCTGCTAGCCACGCCCTTTTGTAGCGTCACGCAGCTTTCCCCTGCTACCGAGAGAGCTCAGCTAAACGTTGCGGTGATTAAATGCCACGTTATGCTCCTAACCACTTCAAGCATTATTTCTGAAACCGTATGGAGCTCAAACCTTTCTCTTTACCACAAGGACATTACACATATTCTCTCCAGTAGCCTACAGCGTTAGCTCAATGGTTAGCTCTTAGTGTTAGCATGCTTGCTAATGTAAACACACAGCATACTCCCAAAACACGCCGCAAATTGTTTCTGATAAAGCACATAGCCTGACATGTTCTTCATGTTTACCTCGAGAACAGAGCCATTATATATCACAACTTTCCTCTAAGCCTCCAGCAGACATCCTGCTGGACACACAGCTGCGACTGTATACGGAGACGATGGGTTGGGACGCGTCACGTGTGCCGGAGACGATAGGTTGGGACATGTCACGTAAGGCTGCTCAATTAATCGTATTTTAATCGCGATTACGGCTTGCAACGATTACAAAAACAACGTAATCGAAATAAATAAAACGAAGTTCAGGGTAATCAACTGTTAAAAACATACTGTTCACATTTTTTTTCTCCAATAAATTGCTGTTTTCAAAGTAAATGGATAATCGTTTTTAATAATCGTAATATCAATCATCGATCCAAATAATCGAGATTATGATTTTGCCATAATCGAGCAGCCCTAGTCTTCAGTACAGGTGGCAATATCGTCACCTGCCTGCGCTCATCTCTGATACCAGACCATGTGAACAGGCTGGTGTTTCTAGCAAAACATCTTTAAGAGATGACATGAGCAGCAGATGGGTTGGGACGCGTCACGTGTGCCGGAGACGATAGGTTGGGACGCATCACGTGTGCTGGAGACGATAGGTTGGGACGCGTCACGTGTGCAGGAGACGATAGGTTGGGACGCATCACGTGTGCTGGAGACGATAGGTTGGGACGCGTCACGTGTGCCGGAGACGATAGGTTGGGACGCGTCACGTGTGCCGAAGAATATAGGTTGGGACACGTCACGTGTGCCGAAGGATATAGGTTGGGACGCATCACGTGTGCCGGAGACGATAGGTTGGGACGCGTCACGTGTGCCGGAGACGATAGGTTGGGACGCGTCACGCGTGCCGGAGACGATAGGTTGGGACGCGTCACGCGTGCCGGAGACGATAGGTTGGGACGCGTCACGCGTGCCGGAGACGATAGGTTGGGACGCATCACGTGTGCCGGAGACGATAGGTTGGGACGTGTGCCGGAGACGATAGGTTGGGACGCGTCACGCGTGCCGGAGACGATAGGTTGGGACGTGTGCCGGAGACGATAGGTTGGGACGTGTGCCGGAGACGATAGGTTGGGACGCGTCACGCGTGCCGGAGACGATAGGTTGGGACGCGTCACGCGTGCCGGAGACGATAGGTTGGGACGTGACACATCTTTATGTATAAAAGACATCAAAAAGTGCATTTTGCATGATAGGTCCCCTTTAAGTTTAATTCAGTTTCAAATAATTATGATTTAAATCTCATAGAATTTCACAGGTTTTTTCTTGAAGATTTACAATTTCTGCCACTTTTCTCTCGTGAATATTCCTCTTTAATCTCGGAGAATAAACACGTAGCTTTCCTGCAAATGAACGACTTCACTGTCCGAAGTCTTGGCTCTCTGGCTCTCTCTGTGCGGCTCTGAGCCGCCGCGTGGCGTCAGGTGATAGAGGTGCTCGTCTCTGATTGGTCTTGTTTCTGCAGGACTCAGCTGGAGGAGGCGCGCTCGGAGAACGTCTCTCTGCAGGAGCGTCTGAGCGTCCGGCAGCAGGAGGTGCAGAGCCTGGAGGAGGAAGTCTCCAAGAGGAGGTGAGAAACACTCTGTTTTAAAGAGGCCCTATTCTCTTCTTCTGTGGTGTTCCCTCTGCTGTAGGGTGATCTGTTTCAAAGGGTGTTCAGTTGCAGCAAGAAGTTGATCCATATTGAATTAAGACATCAAAGTGGTCTGATAGATAAACCTCCTCCTTCTCCTCCTTCACCTCCTTCTCCTGTCGTCAGGAGGAAGCTGGAGGAGATGGAGTCGGACCACGAGAGGAGCAGAGAAGAAGAGGAGCGGCTGCACAAAGAGGCAAGAAGAGATTCTTGAGATTAAATCATCATTTATAGAGAAGAAGAAACACATGGTCTGACTCCTCCTCCTCCTCCTCCTCCTCCTCCTCCTCCTCCTCCTCCTCCTCCTCCTCCTCCTCCTCCTCCTCCTCCTCCTCTTTACAGAACTCTGGGTACCGTGAGGAGGTGCTGTTGCTAAGCAGCAGGAACCTGCAGCTTAGCAACGAGAACGCTGAGCTGAGTTCTCTTCTCCATGGAGACCAGGAGTCGGTCCGGATGCTGCGGGATCGCCTGGCAACCGTTGCTAAGGAGCAGGAAGATGGAGGGGCCACGGTGAGCGACGCTTTGAAAACTTAACTCTGGCACAGGTTTCCCATCAGAGGAAGTTACCTCGCTGCAGAGGATCAGCTCTGAGCGTGCTTTCAAGATCCAAGGGTTTAGGGGAGCTCAGCAGCTGCACCCGAAGGCTCCTCCAGCAGAGCAGCATGGAGGACATGAAACAAGTCAACTAGTGCAAGAGAAGGTTTTGAGATGTGCAAGTGCATACAAATAAAATAGAAATAGTTCCAGAAGAGTCTGAATACAAGTACATGGAAAATATATCGGATCAATAATTGTCTGCAAACAGATGGATGTTCGTCAGAGTTCAGGTGTTTAACAGTCTGTGGTTGCAGGTGCGGCGGCTGCAGGACGCGGCGCAGCAGCAGCAGAGAGAGACGATGCAGCTGCAGGCGGAGAGGAAGCAGGAGAGGAAGCTGCAGGAGACAGAGCTGAACAACTGCAAGGAGAAGGTGCTGCAAACACCACCATCTTTGATTTAAATGATCACCTGAGAGAGCGTGGTGACGTGAAGTCATGTGACCGTGCTGTAGTTCCTTTATAGCCCAACATTAGCCTCCTTTAGCTTAGCGGTGGTGACGTGAAGTCATGTGACCGTGCTGTAGTTCCTTTATAGCCCAACATTAGCCTCCTTTAGCTTAGCGGTGGAGACGTGAAGTCATGTGACCGTGCTGTAGTTCCTTTATAGCCCAACATTAGCCTCCTTTAGCTTAGCGGTGGAGACGTGAAGTCATGTGACCGTGCTGTAGTTCCTTTATAGCCCAACATTAGCCTCCTTTAACTTAGCGGTGGCTACGTGAAGTCATGTGACCGTGCTGTAGTTCCTTTATAGCCCAACATTAGCCTCCTTTAGCTTAGCGGTGGTGACGTGAAGTCATGTGACCGTGCTGTAGTTCCTCTATAGCCCAACATTAGCCTCCTTTAGCTTAGCGGTGGCTACGTGAAGTCATGTGACCGTGCTGTAGTTCCTCTATAGCCCAACATTAGCCTCCTTTAGCTTAGCGGTGGTGACGTGAAGTCATGTGACCGTGCTGTAGTTCCTTTATAGCCCAACATTAGCCACCTTTAGCTTAGCGGTGGTGACGTGAAGTCATGTGACCGTGCTGTAGTTCCTTTATAGCCCAACATTAGCCTCCTTTAGCTTAGCGGTGGTGACGTGAAGTCATGTGACCGAGCTGTAGTTCCTTTATAGCCCAACATTAGCCTCCTTTAGCTTAGCGGTGGTGACGTGAAGTCATGTGACCGTGCTGTAGTTCCTCTATAGCCCAACATTAGCCACCTTTAGCTTAGCGGTGGTGACGTGAAGTCATGTGACCGAGCTGTAGTTCCTTTATAGCCCAACATTAGCCTCCTTTAGCTTAGCGGTGGTGACGTGAAGTCATGTGACCGTGCTGTAGTTCCTCTATAGCCCAACATTAGCCACCTTTAGCTTAGCGGTGGTGACGTGAAGTCATGTGACCGAGCTGTAGTTCCTTTATAGCCCAACATTAGCCTACTTTAGCTTAGCGGTGGTGACGTGAAGTCATGTGACCGTGCTGTAGTTCCTTTATAGCCCAACATTAGCCTCCGTTAGCTTAGCGGTGGTGACGTGAAGTCATGTGACCGTGCTGTAGTTCCTCTATAGCCCAACATTAGCCTCCTTTAGCTTAGCGGTGGCTACGTGAAGTCATGTGACCGTGCTGTAGTTCCTCTATAGCCCAACATTAGCCACCTTTAGCTTAGCGGTGGTGACGTGAAGTCATGTGACCGTGCTGTAGTTCCTTTATAGCCCAACATGAGGACCAGGGAGATGCTGCCTTCAGGGACCAACACAGAATCCCTGTTAAAGCCTTTCTTATCTTATATATTCTGACTCCACACGTTCATATATTAACTTTATTTGTTGTTCCTCAGCTGGAGCGTCTGTCAGGACTTCAGTCTGAGCTCAGCAGTTTGACTCTGAAGCTGCAGCGGATGGAGGAGGATAAACACAAACTGCTGAAGGAGGCAGAGGAGAGGAACCAGAAGGTCAGATCTCAGACGCTGTAGGAAGAGAGTAATAGCTACAGCGACGGGAGGAGGAAATATAATCAGAAAACAAATGTGATGATTAAAATAGTTAATATAAGAGAAGAAAAACATAAATATGTTCTGAGATTAAAGTAGTATATATTGATATATAATATTTATATTAAAAAAACTTCATGTAAACGATAAAAATAGTATATATTTTAACCAACCAAACACATTCTCCTAAACATGCCGCTCTTAATGCTGCTGCTGCTCGCCTGCCCCAGCTTCCACCCCAGCTTCCACCCCAGCTTCCACCCCAGCTTCCACCCCAGCTTCCACCCCAGCTTCCACCCCAGCTTCCACCCCAGCTCCACCCCAGCTTCCACCCCAGCTCCACCCCAGCTTCCACCCCAGCTTCCACCCCAGCTTCCACCCCAGCTTCCACCCCAGCTCCACCCCAGCTTCCACCCCAGCTTCCACCCCAGCTTCCACCCCAGCTTCCACCCCAGCTTCCACCCCAGCTTCCACCCCAGCTTCCATCCCAGCTTCCACCCCAGCTTCCACCCCAGCTTCCACCCCAGCTTCCACCCCAGCTTCCATCCCAGCTTCCACCCCAGCTTCCACCCCAGCTTCCACCCCAGCTTCCACCCCAGCTTCCACCCCAGCTTCCACCCCAGCTCCACCCCAGCTTCCATCCCAGCTTCCACCCCAGCTTCCATCCCAGCTTCCACCCCAGCTTCCACCCAGCTTCCACCCCAGCTTCCACCCCAGCTTCCACCCCAGCTTCCACCCCAGCTTCCACCCCAGCTTCCACCCCAGCTCCACCCCAGCTTCCACCCCAGCTCCACCCCAGCTTCCACCCCAGCTTCCACCCCACTCCACCCCAGCTTCCACCCCAGCTCCACCCCAGCTTCCACCCCAGCTCCACCCCAGCTTCCACCCCAGCTTCCACCCCAGCTTCCACCCCAGCTTCCACCCCAGCTTCCACCCCAGCTTCCACCCCAGCTTCCACCCCAGCTTCCACCCCAGCTCCACCCCAGCTTCCACCCCAGCTTCCATCCCAGCTTCCACCCCAGCTTCCACCCCAGCTTCCACCCAGCTTCCACCCCAGCTTCCACCCCAGCTTCCACCCCAGCTTCCACCCCAGCTTCCACCCCAGCTTCCACCCCAGCTTCCACCCCAGCTTCCACCCCAGCTTCCACCCCCCCACCCCAGCTTCCACCCCAGCTTCCACCCCAGCTTCCACCCCAGCTTCCACCCCAGCTTCCACCCCAGCTTCCACCCCAGCTTCCACCCCAGCTTCCACCCCAGCTCCACCCCAGCTTCCACCCCAGCTTCCACCCCAGCTTCCACC
>CM070449.1:39603748-39606248 GCA_036324595.1 Champsocephalus gunnari | reverse complement strand
GAGAGTGCTCTCATACTTGTTTGATTCTGAAATGGTATATACATATATGTGTGTGTGTCCTCATCTGTAGCATGTTATCGTCTCATGACACCGCACTCAAGCCCGCCTTAACCTGCCACCAGGCCCTGGGGCTGATGGTGGCGTAGCCCCCTATTTAAACAGCAAATCAAAGTCATGTTTAGCCTCGGCAGGCTCTGAGACCGCACTGCTCCACTCTGCGCGCGCCTGGGCCTCTCCTCCAGGTCAGTGACGTGTCGGGCCTCCCTCGTGTATCTGTCTGGTTGCCGTGGGTTCCCCTCCACGTAGCGAGTCCTCGTCGTCCTCTCCTCCATCGCTGTCAGAACCAGACGGCCTAGCTCCGAGGCCCCGCTGCCGCTCGGTACAGAACTCATCCGTCCTTCCTCCTCATCCGTCCTTCCTCCTCATCTGTCCTTCCTCCTCATCCGTCCTTCCTCCTCATCTGTCCTTCCTCCTCATCCCTTCGACATGCTTTGTAACAGCTGCTCGTCTCCAAACTCCTTTTCCCGAGCGCCACTCTCAAACTTTCTCTTCTCCGACTTCTTCTCCTAAACAACCTTCACCCAATCACTCGCGATTTGAATAAGTCACATGTGAAACATATTCTCTTTCTGATTGGCTGTTGAGTGGTGCATCTCTGGAATCCATCGATCTGATTGGTTAGCGGAGCAAATGATCAAAGTAGTACAGAGGGAAGATATTTTCGTTTGGATTACTGGGCTGGGGGAAGCTCGCGAGTGTGTGTGTGTGTGTGTGTGTGTGTGTGTTTCTCTTCTGAATTCGCTGAAACAAGTGTCATGTCCTGAAAGCCGAGACTCTGTGTGTCTGAACCCAGATGGAAACAAACGGTAGCGGACCCTGCCGTGTGATCTGAGGACTGCAGGCTTACCTTCATCTCCGTCCCGTCACGAGCTTCAAACATGTAGCTATCGCGATTTTGGAAATAAAAGTTTCATATTCTGAAAGCCGAGACTTTGTTTATTTAAAAAAAATGTAAAACATCCGAAATAAAAAACTTTTTTTATTGGCTCATGATAGGCCCCTGACCTCCGTAGGCACCTGACCTCCGTAGGCCCCTGAGCTCCGTAGGCCCCTGACCTCCGTAGGCCCCTGACCTCCGTAGGCCCCTGACCTCCGTAGGCCCCTGAGCTCCGTAGGCCCCTGACCTCCGTAGGCCCCTGACCTCCGTAGGCCCCTGAGCTCCGTAGGCCCCTGAGCTCCGTAGGCCCCTGACCTCCGTAGGCCCCTGACCTCCGTAGGCCCCTGATCTCCGTAGGCACCTGACCTCCGTAGGCCCCTGACCTCCGTAGGCCCCTGAGCTCCGTAGGCCCCTGAGCTCCGTAGGCCCCTGAGCTCCGTAGGCCCCTGAGCTCCGTAGGCCCCTGACCTCCGTAGGCCCCTGACCTCCGTAGGCCCCTGAGCTCCGTAGGCACCTGACCTCCGTAGGCCCCTGAGCTCCGTAGGCCCCTGACCTCCGTAGGCCCCTGACCTCCGTAGGCCCCTGACCTCCGTAGGCCCCTGGGCTCCGTAGGCCCCTGGGCTCCGTAGGCCCCTGACCTCCGTAGGCCCCTGACCTCCGTAGGCCCCTGTGAATGAATCAAAGTAGATATAAAGTGGTCTTGAACAGGCTGTGCCTCCTGTCATCACTAATGGACGTCTCTTTAAACTGACCGCTCAGAGGAGAGGAGTTCTCCTTTCTCTCACCGCCTGCTGCTTCCCCTCCTCCCTCCTCCCCTCCTCTCTCCTCGGTTCCCCTCCTCCCTCCTCCACTAAGTCTCGAGCATAGGAGTCCATCCATCTTCTCCCGCGTATCCGTGGTCGGGTCGCGGAGGCATCAGTTCCAGCAGAGAGCCACACACTTTATTTCCCCTCATCAACCAGCTCTGACTGAGGGACCAAGGCGTGAGGGGGAGGAGTCGAGGAGGGGACTTTAGAGTATTGAGAAACCTCTCCTTGCTCCCCTGGTGGGAGGGACTAGTCGCAAGGATTCCATTTAATCGAAGTGAGACGCAGCCTCAGTCACGTTGAAGAGGAAGAGGATTTTAAACACACACACACACACACACACACACACACACACACACACACACACACACACACACACACACACACACACACACACACACACACACACACACACACCACACACACACACACACACACACACACACACACACACACACACACACACACACACACACACACACACACACACACACACACACACACACACACACACACACACACACACACACACACACACACACACACACACACACACACACACAGGAAGAACCGCCTGGAGGCGAAGCGTTTACAGAAATATCGTTTATTGTGATTTCATCAGCGTGTTGTGTTCAGGGAGTCGGGACGTTTGAGTGTCTCTCATCAGGACATCACGTGCTCCAGGACGCCCTGACGAATCAGCTGCTCACATTTCCACCGGGGGAGGAAGTGCTGCGGAGAGGCGTTCAGGGACATC
>CM070449.1:39571248-39596248 GCA_036324595.1 Champsocephalus gunnari | reverse complement strand
ACCGTCCATCAGAACGCACCGTCCATCAGAACGCACCGTCCATCAGGACGCACCGTCCATCAGAACGCACCGTCCATCAGAACGTCCATCAGAACGCACCGTCCATCAGGACGCACCGTCCATCAGGACGCACCGTCCATCAGAACGCACCGTCCATCAGGACGCACCGTCCATCAGGACGCACCGTCCATCAGGACGCACCGTCCATCAGAACGTCCATCAGAACGCACCGTCCATCAGGACGCACCGTCCATCAGACCGTCCATCAGAACGCACCGTCCATCAGGACGCACCGTCCATCAGGACGCACCGTCCATCAGGACGCACCGTCCATCAGAAAAACATTTGGATTTTTCAGTTTGGTTTTTGGTCAATGTTTAAAATGTTTCCTGAGGAAAGGATGCGTGTACTTCTACTTGAGTACAGGATGCGTGTACTTCTACTTGAGTAAAGGACGTGTGTACTTCTACTTGAGGAAAGGATGTGTGTACTTCTACTTGAGGAAAGGATGTGTGTACTTCTACTTGAGTAAAGGATGCGTGTACTTCTCCTTGAGTAAAGGATGCGTGTACTTCTACTTGAGGAAAGGATGTGTGTACTTCTACTTGAGGAAAGGATGTGTGTACTTCTACTTGAGTAAAGGATGCGTGTACTTCTACTTGAGGAAAGGATGCGTGTACTTCTACTTGAGTAAAGGATGCGTGTAATTCTACTTGAGGAAAGGATGTGTGTAATTCTACTTGAGTAAAGGATGTGTGTACTTCTACCTGAGGAAAGGATGAGTGTACTTCTACTTGAGGAAAGGATGTGTGTACTTCTCCTTGAGTAAAGGATGTGTGTACTTCTACTTGAGTAAAGGATGTGTGTACTTCTACTTGAGTAAAGGATGTGTGTACTTCTACCCGAGTAAAGGATGTGTGTACTTCTACTTGAGTAAAGGATGTGTGTGTGTACTTCTACCTGAGGAAAGGATGTGTGTACTTCTACTTGAGGAAAGGATGTGTGTACTTCTACTTGAGGAAAGGATGTGTGTACTTCTACCTGAGTAAAGGATGAGTGTACTTCTACCTGAGTAAAGGATGTGTGTACTTCTACTTGAGTAAAGGATGAGTGTACTTCTACTTGAGTAAAGGATGTGTGTACTTCTACTTGAGGAAAGAATGTGTGTAATTCTACTTGAGTAAAGGATGTGTGTACTTCTACTTGAGTAAAGGATGTGTGTACTTCTACTTGAGTAAAGGATGAGTGTACTTCTACTTGAGGAAAGAATGTGTGTAATTCTACTTGAGTAAAGGATGTGTGTACTTCTACTTGAGTAAAGGATGTGTGTAATTCTACTTGAGTAAAGGATGAGTGTACTTCTACTTGAGGAAAGGATGTGTGTACTTCTACTTGAGTAAAGGATGAGTGTACTTCTACTTGAGGAAAGAATGTGTGTAATTCTACTTGAGTAAAGGATGCGTGTACTTCTACTTGAGTAAAGGATGTGTGTACTTCTACTTGAGTAAAGGATGAGTGTACTTCTACTTGAGGAAAGAATGTGTGTAATTCTACTGAGTAAAGGATGTGTGTACTTCTACTTGAGTAAAGGATGTGTGTACTTCTACTTGAGTAAAGGATGAGTGTACTTCTACTTGAGTAAAGGATGAGTGTACTTCTACTTGAGTAAAGGATGTGTGTACTTCTACTTGAGTAAAGGATGAGTGTACTTCTACTTGAGTAAAGGATGTGTGTACTTCTACTTGAGTAAAGGATGTGTGTACTTCTACTTGAGTAAAGGATGTGTGTACTTCTACTTGAGTAAAGGATGAGTGTACTTCTACTTGAGGAAAGGATGTGTGTACTTCTACTTGAGTAAAGGATGTGTGTACTTCTACTTGAGGAAAGGATGTGTGTACTTCTACTTGAGTAAAGGATGTGTGTACTTCTACTTGAGTAAAGGATGAGTGTACTTCTACCTGAGTAAAGGATGAGTGTACTTCTACTTGAGGAAAGGATGAGTGTACTTCTACTTGAGGATAGGATGTGTGTACTTCTACTTGAGTAAAGGATGTGTGTACTTCCACTCGAGTAAAGGATGTGTGTACTTCTACTTGAGGAAAGGATGCGTGTACTTCTACTTGAGGAAAGGATGTGTGTACTTCTACTTGAGGAAAGGATGCGTGTACTTCTACTTGAGTAAAGGATGCGTGTACTTCTCCTTGAGTAAAGGATGCGTGTACTTCTACTTGAGGAAAGAATGTGTGTACTTCTACTTGAGGAAAGGATGTGTGTACTTCTACTTGAGTAAAGGATGTGTGTAATTCTACTTGAGTAAAGGATGAGTGTACTTCTACTTGAGGAAAGGATGTGTGTACTTCTACTTGAGTAAAGGATGAGTGTACTTCTACTTGAGGAAAGAATGTGTGTAATTCTACTTGAGTAAAGGATGTGTGTACTTCTACTTGAGTAAAGGATGTGTGTAATTCTACTTGAGTAAAGGATGAGTGTACTTCTACTTGAGGAAAGGATGTGTGTACTTCTACTTGAGTAAAGGATGAGTGTACTTCTACTTGAGGAAAGAATGTGTGTAATTCTACTTGAGTAAAGGATGCGTGTACTTCTACTTGAGTAAAGGATGTGTGTACTTCTACTTGAGTAAAGGATGAGTGTACTTCTACTTGAGGAAAGAATGTGTGTAATTCTACTGAGTAAAGGATGTGTGTACTTCTACTTGAGTAAAGGATGTGTGTACTTCTACTTGAGTAAAGGATGAGTGTACTTCTACTTGAGTAAAGGATGAGTGTACTTCTACTTGAGTAAAGGATGTGTGTACTTCTACTTGAGTAAAGGATGAGTGTACTTCTACTTGAGTAAAGGATGTGTGTACTTCTACTTGAGTAAAGGATGTGTGTACTTCTACTTGAGTAAAGGATGTGTGTACTTCTACTTGAGTAAAGGATGAGTGTACTTCTACTTGAGGAAAGGATGTGTGTACTTCTACTTGAGTAAAGGATGTGTGTACTTCTACTTGAGGAAAGGATGTGTGTACTTCTACTTGAGTAAAGGATGTGTGTACTTCTACTTGAGTAAAGGATGAGTGTACTTCTACCTGAGTAAAGGATGAGTGTACTTCTACTTGAGGAAAGGATGAGTGTACTTCTACTTGAGGATAGGATGTGTGTACTTCTACTTGAGTAAAGGATGTGTGTACTTCCACTCGAGTAAAGGATGTGTGTACTTCTACTTGAGTAAAGGATGTGTGTACTTCTACTTGAGTAAAGGATGTGTGTACTTCTACTTGAGTAAAGGATGAGTGTACTTCTACTTGAGTAAAGGATGAGTGTACTTCTACTTGAGGAAAGGATGTGTGTACTTCTACTTGAGTAAAGGATGTGTGTACTTCTACTTGAGGAAAGGATGTGTGTACTTCTACTTGAGTAAAGGATGAGTGTACTTCTACTTGAGGAAAGGATGAGTGTACTTCTACTTGAGTAAAGGATGTGTGTACTTCTACTTGAGTAAAGGATGTGTGTACTTCTCCTTGAGTACAGGATGTGTGTACTTCTACTTGAGTAAAGGATGTGTGTACTTCTACTTGAGTAAAGGATGTGTGTACTTCTACTTGTGTAAAGGATGAGTGTACTTCTACTTGAGTAAAGGATGTGTTGTGTTGTGTTGTGTTGTGTTGTGTTGTGTGTCTGTACTCACGTTGAAAGCGGGCAGCTGGCCCTCGTTGCTCCGCTGCAGCTCTCGGATTAGCTCCATCGCTTTCTCACAAAACATCCTGGAGCAGAAAGAGAGGAAATGTGACAGAAGATAGAGAATAAAAACCACTCGGATTCACCCCGTGGACGCAGACTGGATTTCGCGGGAAAACATCCGAGTGTTATGATCACGTGATGCAGTGACGTCACGCTCCGGAAGCCACGCGAGCACACATTTCCTTAGATATATATTTGATTTTATTACGTTTTATGATATATAACAATGCCTTGAGGAGAGTGAAGTGTGCAGACAGAAGGATTAGTACAAAAAAACGTTGTCAAAACATAAAAAAGTAAAAATAAATAAATTGAAGAACAAGATGATCACGTGGTAGAGTGACGTCATGCTCCGGTGGCTGCGATGGGACACATTTCAAAGTCGCGCGAAGTGCCTCCACTCAAGATGTTTATTGGTTTGTTACTTTAAACGTCTAACCGGATATATATGTTCTTTAATGCCATATTCTTCTGACGTTTGTAACATATCTTTATATTTTGGAAATCTTTGGAAGTATTTTCAGACTTTTTTTATTTTTCTTACATGCATTCAAAATAAAATGTATTCCATATATTTTCCATATATTTAGAAACATTTTGAACATTTATTTCTAGCCTTTTAAAAAAATAATCTGATTCTTAAAAAAATAATAATTCAAGATGTTTTGGGAAAAGTGCACTTTTGTATTTACCCTGCAGCCTGACTTCCGGTTATACAGCCGGGTAAAAATAAACCCGACTGACAGCTTCCCCTCCCGGCAGAGACGCTCCGCGGACCGGCTCCTTGCGTGCCCTTAAACTCAGAACAGGATCCACTTTCATATTGAACTCTTTGGTTTCTCTCGGGCACGCCACGAGTCCTGCGATGGGACCACGCGAGAGGAGCGAGGGTCCCACAGGGTACGCTGCTTTGGGTTGGGGACGTTGTGTTTTGAGTTCAACAACAGACTGAGGAGGGAGGAGAAGTACTCAGATCTTGTAGTAAAAGTAAAGTACTCAGATATTATACTCGAATAAAAGTAGAAGTACTCAGATCTTGTAGTAAAAGCAGAAGTACTCAGATCTTGTAGTAAAAGTAGAAGTACTCAGATCTTGTAGTAAAAGCAGAAGTACTCAGATCTTGTAGTAAAAGTAGAAGTACTCAGATCTTGTAGTAAAAGCAGAAGTACTCAGATCTTGTAGTAAAAGTAGAAGTACTCAGATCTTGTAGTAAAAGTAGAAGTACTCAGATCTTGTAGTAAAAGTAGAAGTACTCAGATCTTGTAGTCAAATTAGAAGTACTCAGATCTTGAAGTAAAAGTAGAAGTACTCAGATATTGTAGTCAAATTAGAAGTACTCAGATCTTGTAGTGAAATTAGAAGTACTCAGATCTTGTAGTAAAAGTAGAAGTACTCAGATCTTGTAGTAAAAGCAGAAGTACTCAGATATTGTAGTAAAAGTAGAAGTACTCAGATCTTGTAGTAAAAGTAGAAGTACTCAGATCTTGTAGTAAAAGTAGAAGTACTCAGATCTTGTAGTAAAAGCAGAAGTACTCCGATCTTGTAGTAAAAGTAGAAGTACTCAGATCTTGTAGTAAAAATAGAAGTACTCAGATCTTGTAGTAGAAGCACTCGGATCTTGTAGTAAAAGTAGAAGTACTCAGATCTTGTAGTAGAAGCACTCGGATCTTGTAGTAAAAGTAGAAGTACTCAGATCTTGTAGTAAAAGTAGAAGTACTCAGATCTTGTAGTCAAATTAGAAGTACTCAGATCTTGTAGTAAAAGTAGAAGTACTCAGATCTTGTAGTAAAAGTAGAAGTACTCAGATCTTGTAGTCAAATTAGAAATACTCAGATCTTGTAGTAAAAGTAGAAGTACTCAGATCTTGTAGTAAAAGTAGAAGTACTCAGATCTTGTAGTAAAAGCAGAAGTACTCAGATCTTGTAGTAAAAGCAGAAGTACTCAGATCTTGTAGTAAAAGCAGAAGTACTCAGATCTTGTAGTAAAAGTAGAAGTACTCAGATCTTGTAGTAAAAGTAGAAGTACTCAGATCTTGTAGTCAAATTAGAAGTACTCAGATCTTGTAGTAAAAGTAGAAGTACTCAGATATTGTAGTCAAATTAGAAGTACTCAGATCTTGTAGTGAAATTAGAAGTACTCAGATCTTGTAGTAAAAGTAGAAGTACTCAGATCTTGTAGTAAAAGCAGAAGTACTCAGATATTGTAGTAAAAGTAGAAGTACTCAGATCTTGTAGTAAAAGTAGAAGTACTCAGATCTTGTAGTAAAAGTAGAAGTACTCAGATCTTGTAGTAGAAGCACTCAGATCTTGTAGTAAAAGTAGAAGTACTCAGATCTTGTAGTAAAAGTAGAAGTACTCAGATCTTGTAGTAAAAGCAGAAGTACTCCGATCTTGTAGTAAAAGTAGAAGTACTCAGATCTTGTAGTAAAAATAGAAGTACTCAGATCTTGTAGTAGAAGCAGAAGTACTCAGATCTTGTAGTAAAAGTAGAAGTACTCAGATCTTGTAGTAAAAGTAAAGTACTCAGATATTATACTCGAATAAAAGTAGAAGTACTCAGATCTTGTAGTAAAAGCAGAAGTACTCAGATCTTGTAGTAAAAGTAGAAGTACTCAGATCTTGTAGTAAAAGCAGAAGTACTCAGATCTTGTAGTAAAAGTAGAAGTACTCAGATCTTGTAGTAAAAGCAGAAGTACTCAGATCTTGTAGTAAAAGTAGAAGTACTCAGATCTTGTAGTAAAAGTAGAAGTACTCAGATCTTGTAGTAAAAGTAGAAGTACTCAGATCTTGTAGTCAAATTAGAAGTACTCAGATCTTGAAGTAAAAGTAGAAGTACTCAGATATTGTAGTCAAATTAGAAGTACTCAGATCTTGTAGTGAAATTAGAAGTACTCAGATCTTGTAGTAAAAGTAGAAGTACTCAGATCTTGTAGTAAAAGCAGAAGTACTCAGATATTGTAGTAAAAGTAGAAGTACTCAGATCTTGTAGTAAAAGTAGAAGTACTCAGATCTTATAGTAAAAGTAGAAGTACTCAGATCTTGTAGTAAAAGCAGAAGTACTCAGATCTTGTAGTAAAAGTAGAAGTACTCAGATCTTGTAGTAGAAGCACTCAGATCTTGTAGTCAAATTAGAAGTACTCAGATCTTGTAGTAAAAGTAGAAGTACTCAGATCTTGTAGTAAAAGTAGAAGTACTCAGATCTTGTAGTAAAAGCAGAAGTACTCGATCTTGTAGTAAAAGTAGAAGTACTCAGATCTTGTAGTAAAAATAGAAGTACTCAGATCTTGTAGTAGAAGCACTCGGATCTTGTAGTAAAAGTAGAAGTACTCAGATCTTGTAGTAGAAGCACTCGGATCTTGTAGTAAAAGTAGAAGTACTCAGATCTTGTAGTAAAAGTAGAAGTACTCAGATCTTGTAGTCAAATTAGAAGTACTCAGATCTTGTAGTAAAAGTAGAAGTACTCAGATCTTGTAGTAAAAGTAGAAGTACTCAGATCTTGTAGTCAAATTAGAAATACTCAGATCTTGTAGTAAAAGTAGAAGTACTCAGATCTTGTAGTAAAAGTAGAAGTACTCAGATCTTGTAGTAAAAGCAGAAGTACTCAGATCTTGTAGTAAAAGCAGAAGTACTCAGATCTTGTAGTAAAAGCAGAAGTACTCAGATCTTGTAGTAAAAGTAGAAGTACTCAGATCTTGTAGTAAAAGTAGAAGTACTCAGATCTTGTAGTCAAATTAGAAGTACTCAGATCTTGTAGTAAAAGTAGAAGTACTCAGATATTGTAGTCAAATTAGAAGTACTCAGATCTTGTAGTGAAATTAGAAGTACTCAGATCTTGTAGTAAAAGTAGAAGTACTCAGATCTTGTAGTAAAAGCAGAAGTACTCAGATATTGTAGTAAAAGTAGAAGTACTCAGATCTTGTAGTAAAAGTAGAAGTACTCAGATCTTGTAGTAAAAGTAGAAGTACTCAGATCTTGTAGTAGAAGCACTCAGATCTTGTAGTAAAAGTAGAAGTACTCAGATCTTGTAGTAAAAGTAGAAGTACTCAGATCTTGTAGTAAAAGCAGAAGTACTCCGATCTTGTAGTAAAAGTAGAAGTACTCAGATCTTGTAGTAAAAATAGAAGTACTCAGATCTTGTAGTAGAAGCAGAAGTACTCAGATCTTGTAGTAAAAGTAGAAGTACTCAGATCTTGTAGTAAAAGTAGAAGTACTCAGATCTTGTAGTCAAATTAGAAGTACTCAGATCTTGTAGTAAAAGCAGAAGTACTCAGATCTTGTAGTAAAAGTAGAAGTACTCAGATCTTGTAGTAAAAGTAGAAGTACTCAGATCTTGTAGTAAAAGTAGAAGTACTCAGATCTTGTAGTCAAATGTAGAAGTACTCAGATCTTGTAGTAAAAGTAGAAGTACTCAGATCTTGTAGTAAAAGTAGAAGTACTCAGATCTTGTAGTAAAAGTAGAAGTACTCAGATCTTGTAGTAAAAGTAGAAGTACTCAGATCTTGTAGTAAAAGTAGAAGTACTCAGATCTTGTAGTAAAAGTAGAAGTACTCAGATCTGTAGTAAAAGTAGAAGTACTCAGATTTGTAGTAAAATAGAAGTACTCAGATCTTGTAGTAAAAGTAGAAGTACTCAGATCTTGTAGTAAAAGTAGAAGTACTCAGATCTTGTAGTAAAAGTAGAAGTACTCAGATCTTGTAGTAAAAGCAGAAGTACTCAGATATTGTAGTAAAAGTAGAAGTACTCAGATCTTGTAGTAAAAGTAGAAGTACTCAGATCTTGTAGTAAAAGTAGAAGTACTCAGATCTTGTAGTAAAAGCAGAAGTACTCAGATCTTGTAGTAAAAGTAGAAGTACTCAGATCTTGTAGTAAAAGTAGAAGTACTCAGATCTTGTAGTCAAATTAGAAGTACTCAGATCTTGTAGTAAAAGTAGAAGTACTCAGATCTTGTAGCAAAAGCAGAAGTACTCAGATATTGTAGTAAAAGTAGAAGTACTCAGATCTTGTAGTAAAAGTAGAAGTACTCAGATCTTGTAGTAAAAGTAGAAGTACTCAGATCTTGTAGTAGAAGCACTCAGATCTTGTAGTCAAATTAGAAGTACTCAGATCTTGTAGTAAAAGTAGAAGTACTCAGATCTTGTAGTAAAAGTAGAAGTACTCAGATCTTGTAGTAAAAGTAAAAGTACTCAGATCTTGTAGGAAAAGTAGAAGTACTCAGATCTTGTAGTAGAAGCACTCAGATCTTGTAGTAAAAGTAGAAGTACTCAGATCTTGTAGTAAAAGCAGAAGTACTCAGATATTGTAGTAACAGTCGAAGTACTCAGATCTTGTAGTAAAAGTAGAAGTACTCAGATCTTGTAGTAAAAGCAGAAGTACTCAGATCTTGTAGTAAAAGTAGAAGTACTCAGATCTTGTCGTAAAAGTAGAAGTACTCAGATCTTGTAGTAAAAGTAGAAGTACTCAGATCTTGTAGTCAAATTAGAAGTACTCAGATCTTGTAGTAAAAGTAGAAGTACTCAGATATTGTAGTCAAATTAGAAGTACTCAGATCTTGTAGTAACAGTAGAAGTACTCAGATCTTGTAGTAAAAGTAGAAGTACTCAGATCTTGTAGTAAAAGTAGAAGTACTCAGATCTTGTCGTAAAAGCAGAAGTACTCAGATCTTGTAGTAAAAGTAGAAGTACTCAGATCTTGTAGTAAAAGTAGAAGTACTCAGATCTTGTAGTAAAAGTAGAAGTACTCAGATCTTGTTGTAGAAGCACTCAGATCTTGTAGTCAAATTAGAAGTACTCAGATCTTGTAGTAAAAGCAGAAGTACTCAGATCTTGTAGTAAAAGTAGAAGTACTCAGATCTTGTAGTAAAAGTAGAAGTACTCAGATCTTGTAGTAAAAGTAGAAGTACTCAGATCTTGTAGTAAAAGTAGAAGTACTCAGATTTTGTAGTCAAATTAGAAGTACTCAGATCTTGTAGTAAAAGTAGAAGTACTCAGATCTTGTAGTCAAATTTAGAAGTACTCAGATCTTGTAGTAAAAGTAGAAGTACTCAGATCTTGTAGTCAAATTAGAAGTACTCAGATCTTGTAGTAAAGGTAGAAGTACTCAGATCTTGTAGTAAAAGTAGAAGTACTCAGATCTTGTAGTAAAAGTAGAAGTACTCAGATCTTGTAGTAAAAGTAGAAGTACTCAGATCTTGTAGTCAAATTAGAAGTACTCAGATCTTGTAGTAAAAGTAGAAGTACTCAGATCTTGTAGTAAAAGCAGAAGTACTCAGATATTGTAGTAAAAGTAGAAGTACTCAGATCTTGTAGTAAAAGTAGAAGTACTCATATCTTGTAGTAAAAGTAGAAGTACTCAGATCTTGTAGTAAAAGCAGAAGTACTCAGATCTTGTAGTAAAAGTAGAAGTACTCAGATCTTGTAGTAAAAGTAGAAGTACTCAGATCTTGTAGTAAAAGTAGAAGTACTCAGATCTTGTAGTCAAATTAGAAGTACTCAGATCTTGTAGTAAAAGTAGAAGTACTCAGATCTTGTAGTAAAAGTAGAAGTACTCAGATATTGTAGTAAAAGTAGAAGTACTCAGATCTTGTAGTAGAAGCACTCAGATCTTGTAGTCAAATTAGAAGTACTCAGATCTTGTAGTAAAAGTAGAAGTACTCAGATCTTGTAGTAAAAGTAGAAGTACTCAGATCTTGTAGTAAAAGTAGAAGTACTCAGATCTTGTAGTAGAAGCACTCAGATCTTGTAGTCAAATTAGAAGTACTCAGATCTTGTAGTAAAAGTAGAAGTACTCAGATCTTGTAGTAAAAGTAGAAGTACTCAGATCTTGTAGTAAAAGTAGAAGTA
The DNA here is from genome assembly GCA_036324595.1 of Champsocephalus gunnari. Classification (NCBI taxonomy): domain Eukaryota; kingdom Metazoa; phylum Chordata; class Actinopteri; order Perciformes; family Channichthyidae; genus Champsocephalus; species Champsocephalus gunnari. Next base: position 39,585,667 of record CM070449.1, on the reverse strand, counting down.
CTCAGATCTTGTAGTAAAAGTAGAAGTACTCAGATCTTGTAGTAAAAGTAGAAGTACTCAGATCTTGTAGTAAAAGTAGAAGTACTCAGATCTTGTAGTAAAAGTAGAAGTACTCAGATCTTGTAGTAAAAGTAGAAGTACTCAGATCTTGTAGTAGAAGCAGAAGTACTCAGATCTTGTAGTCAAATTAGAAGTACTCAGATCTTGTAATAAAAGTAGAAGTACTCAGATCTTGTAGTAAAAGTAGAAGTACTCAGATTTTGTAGTAAAAGTAGAAGTACTCAGATCTTGTAGTAAAAGTAGAAGTACTCAGATCTTGTAGTAAAAGTAGAAGTACTCAGATCTTGTAGTAAAAGTAGAAGTACTCAGATCTTGTAGTAAAAGGAGAAGTACTCATATCTTGTAGTCGAAGCACTCAGATCTTGTAGTCAAATTAGAAGTACTCAGATCTTGTAGTAAAAGTAGAAGTACTCAGATCTTGTAGTAAAAGTAGAAGTACTCAGATATTGTATTTAAGTAAAAGTACCACAGTGTAGGAATACTTAGGTAAATAGATTTTTTTAAACTAAAAGCGCTTAATCGTGATCCTGTTCCATAATTGTCCTTAACGAGGTGCACTTGAAGGTACCATGCGCTAGTTTTGTTTTGGTCGTCGTTTCTCCCACGCTCTCCAGAGGCCGTGGATGCAGCACAGTGTTCACTCGTGCTGTTGTTTCTGCGCTCTGATTGGCTGCTGATCAGCTGCTCTCTGCGGATCTTCAGTTCTCCCACAGCGGGCATCGAGCTCCGTCCTCCCCGGCTTTAGAGCTCTGTGACCCGGACAACTAACGGCCTGCTCGGCGCTGACAGGCCCGTAGTAACGGTCGTTTTTCGGTCGGTTAACGTGTGTTTGTGTCCCCAGTGATGAGAAAGCGGAACAGCTCTGAGGACCGAGGGACCACCGGCTCTCTGCTGGACAGCGACCCGGACCTGAAGCAGCGGCCGGACAGAGAGGCACCAGAGCCCGCAGAGAGAGCACCGCAAGGCCCCGGGGGAGAGATGGGGAAACCGTTCAAGAGGTGAGCAAATCAACAACAACATGAGAACTAAACGATTATTGTTGTCACATAACGGAATAAATAATAATACAAAATAAATGTAATAATTGTTGTAATATTTAAAAGAGTTAAAACTATAAAAGAACATGAGAAAAATAGAAATTAAAATGAAAGAAATAATCTAAAAAAATGTTTTGAATAATTAGTTAATTATAATTAATATTATTAATTCTAGTTCAGAAAAAAACATGATAAAGATTTCAATTGAAAAAAGTAAAAATTATGAAAATAAAGTGAAATAAAAAACGAAATAAATGCAAAAACTGGTTTTAAGACAAAAAATAAAATACAATATATTTATATTAATGTATCTACTATATTGTTGTTTACCTTTGTTTAAAAAGTATTAAAACATTTACATTAAAACCCTTTGACCCCAAAGTGATTGACATTTCCCGTTGAGGTCAAAGTCAGCGTTTATGCAACATTTTAAGAATTTCCTCAAATCGTGCTGACGATAACGAGACCCGTTCAGACGACAGGAAAACATCATGGAACACATACGAGGAAGAAATACGATATTCATAAAAAGTCCCCACAACAGTCCTCTCCTGCTGATGTTCAGGTGTATATCAGTATGTAGTGTCTCTACTTTAAAGAGTCCTCTCCTGCTGATGTTCAGGTGTATATCAGTATGTAGTGTCTCTACTTTAAAGAGTCCTCTCCTGCTGATGTTCAGGTGTATATCAGTATGTAGTGTCTCTACTTTAAAGAGTCCTCTCCTGCTGATGTTCAGGTGTATATCAGTATGTAGTGTCTCTACTTTAAAGAGTCCTCTCCTGCTGATGTTCAGGTGTATATCAGTATGTAGTGTCTCTACTTTAAAGAGTCCTCTCCTGCTGATGTTCAGGTGTATATCAGTACGTAGTGTCTCTACTTTAAAGAGTCCTCTCCTGCTGATGTTCAGGTGTATATCAGTATGTAGTGTCTCTACTTTAAAGAGTCCTCTCCTGCTGATGTTCAGGTGTATATCAGTACGTAGTGTCTCTACTTTAAAGAGTCCTCTCCTGCTGATGTTCAGGTGTATATCAGTATGTAGTGTCTCTGCTTTAAAGAGTCCTCTCCTGCTGATGTTCAGGTGTATATCAGTATGTAGTGTCTCTACTTTAAAGAGTCCTCTCCTGCTGATGTTCAGGTGTATATCAGTATGTAGTGTCTCTGCTTTAAAGAGTCCTCTCCTGCTGATGTTCAGGTGTATATCAGTACGTAGTGTCTCTACTTTAAAGAGTCCTCTCCTGCTGATGTTCAGGTGTATATCAGGATGTAGTGTCTCTACTTTAAAGAGTCCTCTCCTGCTGATGTTCAGGTGTATATCAGTATGTAGTGTCTCTACTTTAAAGAGTCCTCTCCTGCTGATGTTCAGGTGTATATCAGTATGTAGTGTCTCTACTTTAAAGAGTTCTCTCCTGCTGATGTTCAGGTGTGTATCAGTATGTAGTGTCTCTACTTTAAAGAGTCCTCTCCTGCTGATGTTCAGGTGTATATCAGTATGTAGTGTCTCTACTTTAAAGAGTCCTCTCCTGCTGATGTTCAGGTGTATATCAGTATGTAGTGTCTCTACTTTAAAGAGTCCTCTCCTGCTGATGTTCAGGTGTATATCAGTATGTAGTGTCTCTACTTTAAAGAGTCCTCTCCTGCTGATGCTCAGGTGTATATCAGTATGTAGTGTCTCTACTTTAAAGAGTCCTCCCCTGCTGATGTTCAGGTGTATATCAGTATGTAGTGTCTCTACTTTAAAGAGTCCTCTCCTGCTGATGTTCAGGTGTATATCAGTATGTAGTGTCTCTACTTTAAAGAGTCCTCTCCTGCTGATGTTCAGGTGTATATCAGTATGTAGTGTCTCTACTTTAAAGAGTCCTCTCCTGTTGGTGTTCAGGTGTATATCAGTATGTAGTGTCTCTACTTTAAAGAGTCCTCTCCTGCTGATGTTCAGGTGTATATCAGTGGCGTCTCTTCTTTGATCCGTATTATCAGATTAACGGACGCTTAGCAGCCGGATTAGAGTCAGAGAGCAAAGCAGGTTTCGTCCTGGAATGAAAATATATTGTAATAATGAATATAATCAGCAATGTGAATAAAAGCCAGAAATAAAACCTGAATCAATCTTTAGATAAAAGGACAGAAAATGGATTAAAATACATTTTGTGAGTCAACAGTCTGTAATGTTTCTTTAAAGTTCATTCAGAGTCAGCGTCTGAAACCACTTCCTGTCCCACTTCCTGTCCCAGCTGGTGTCTCTGCACGCATGCATCTGTCTGGCTGTCTAAGCCCTGTGTCTGTGGAGCAACGGGGAGATGTGCGCGTAATGAAACAACGTAAATAGCAGATTCCACATGGTAATCCAAAGTGACCATACGACACCAAAGAGGAAGCCGGTTCTGTTGACAGCCGGACTCTGGGTTCTAATTTATAATATGTTCTGATTTCTCTTTAAACCGTAATCTCATAATCTGAATGTATGGTGTTGCTATCCTCCATCTGCTGCAGCTCACCTCTGAGCGACCGTGAGCTGCCACTAGTCATACTGTGTGTGTGTGTGTGTGTGTGTGTGTGTGTGTGTGTGTGTGTGTGTGTGTGTGTGTGTGTGTGTGTGTGTGTGTGTGTGTGTGTGTGTGTGTGTGTGTGTGTGTGTGTGTGTGTGTGTGTGTGTGTGTGTGTGTGTGTGTGTGTGTGTGGTGTGTGTGTGTGTGTGTGTGTGTGTGTGTGTGTGTGTGTGTGTGTGTGTGTGGTGTGTGTGTGTGTGTGTGTGTGTGTGTGTGTGTGTGTGTGTGTGTGTGTGTGTGTGTGTGTGTGTGTGTGTGTGTGTGTGTGTGTGTGTGTGTGTGTGTGTGTGTGTGTGTGTGTGTGTGTGTGGTGTGTGTGTGTGTGTGTGTGTGTGTGTGTGTGTGTGTGTGTGTGTGTGTGTGTGTGTGTGTGTGTGTGTGTGTGTGTGTGTGTGTGTGTGTGAGTGTGTGTGTGTGTGTGTGTGTGTGTGTGTGTCCTCCCCAATGTAACTGAATCCTGCTCAGGTCTGAAGGACACTGTGCTTCATGCAGGTGTGTGTGTGTGTGTGTGTTAATGTAAAGTGTCAGTATCGTGTTTCCTCCTGAGCTCTTACATTACATATTAAAGCTCTCACTCTCTCCTCAACGTGAAGAGGGGGAAGTGTGCAGAGGATCAGGAACATTATGCACAACACAGATAAACGTGAAACATATTTGTGAACAGCATTATAAAAAGTAACACATGTATTTTTTGGGATAAATATCTGAGTAATTGTCTAAAGAATTGTTGATAAAACGTGAAAAAGTATTAGAATAATATTTTGGATGTGCTAAAAATATAACAACCAAGCTTTAATGGCATCATAAACAGACGATCCATGCACTACTGTCCGCGGAGAAATACACATCATTAATAAGACAATATTTAGGGCTGAATGTAAATAATTATTTAAATATTCTAAGGTTTGTTTTTTAAGCTTTTTGGGCGATAGTATTTATAATTAAAGCTGCAAGCAGCGTTGAGCGGGTCTTCGACGTTCCGCAGGCTGTTGTCCGCACGTCGACGTGTGTGTCTAGGTGTCTCGAGGACTTGGCCGTTGGCAAACGTGGGAAGTTTCAGGCCGATCAGACAAGTTACATGGGAGTTACAGCAGTATCATAAACATTGTGTTTGACGGCGAGTGATCTGTCGCCATGGCAACGGCATTTGATGACACCCCATAATATGCTTAGTTGTGTTGAGGGCTGCATCGTTATCAAACCTGTGAAGTTTTGTGCCGTTTGGAGCATGTTAACTGGAATTATGAGAAAACCATGTTTCACGGCGACCATTTTGTTACCATAGCAACGAAATTTGACGAAATCTCAAAACTGACACATATATGTCTCGAGGGCTTGACGGTTAGCACGCATGTGACATTTGAACAGTGTTTTACCATTTACACAGGAGTTATAGCAATATCGTGCTTAACAGCAAGGAATGCGTTGCCATGGCAACAGCTTTTGAGGAAAACTCACTATTGTCATATTGAGCTGTTGAGGGCCGGACCATTAATGATAGTCTGAAGTGTGATGCGGTTTGGACGATTTTCCATTGAATTAGGACAACACCGTGTTTCATGGCGAGGGAGGTGTTGCCATGGCAACGGCATATGAGGACATCCCATTATTGGTGTAGAGCTGTTGAGGGCCGGACTAGGAGCCATCATATGTAGTCTGGTGCCGTTTGTACGATTTTCCATTGTATTAGGACAACACCGTGTTTCATGGTGAGGGATGCGTTACCATGGCAACGGCATATGATGACATCCCATTATTGGTGTAGAGCTATTGAGGGCCGGACCTTTAATGATAGTCTGAAGTTTGGTGCCGTTTGGAACCTTTTCCATTGAATTAGGACAACACCGTGTTTCATGGCGAGGGACGCGCTGCCATGGAAACGGCATATGATGACATCCCATAATTGGCGTAGAGCTGATTAGGGCCGGACCATTGATGATAGTCTGAAGTCTGGTGCTGTTTGGACGATTTTCCATTGACTTACAACAACATCGTATTTTTTGGCGAGGGATGCGTTGCCATGGCAACGGCATATGATGACATCCCATTATTGGTGTAGAGCTGTTGAGGGCCGGACCATTAGCCATCATATGAAGTCTGTTGCCGTTTGGACCATTTTCCATTGACTTACAACAACATCGTAATTTTTGGCGGGGGATGCGTTTCCATGGAAACGGCATAAATTGAGATTTCAGATTTCACGTAGAGCTGTTGAGGCATGGACCGGTGATATAAAAGGGAAGATTGGGGGACGATGGGACCGTGTCCATTGGATTTACGGCGACACCGTTGTTTATGGCGAAGGATACGTCGCCATGGTAACGCCAACTTAAGTAACATCAGATTTGACCTGGAGCTGTTCAGGGCTGTAGTGTTAACCATCACGTGAAGTTTGGTGGCATTCTGAGTTTGTCAGTTTGAGTTATGACATCATCGTGTTCCATGGCGAGGGACCGCCTAGCATCGATGTTCACAAGTCTTTGGCCACGAGTCCAAGTCAAGTCTCAAGTCTTTGGTCACGAGTCCAAGTCAAGTCTCAAGTCTTTGGCCACGAGTCCAAGTCAAGTCTCAAGTCTTTGATCACGAGTCCAAGTCAAGTCTCAAGTCTTTGGCCACGAGTCCAAGTCAAGTCTCAAGTCTTTGGTCACGAGTCCAAGTCAAGTCTCAAGTCTTTGGTCACGAGTCCAAGTCAAGTCTCAAGTCTTTGGTCACGAGTCCAAGTCAAGTCTCAAGTCTCTAACGAATAAAAGTCTCAAGTCTCTTCTGGTTGTAATCAGCCTTCTATCGTCTGCTGCTATCCCGTCTGTTCAGAATACTGCACGGCTATATCTAAGAAGTTCAAAGCATGTACTGTGTTATTATCACTCCTCTATCTATTAGCATACAGTATCAGTACTGATTAGCTGTTTGTTATATGATCACTTTAAACAGGCTATTGCAATATGAGGACAACATCACACTTTAGCTAAATGCAAACAACTTGTAAGCAAAACACACAGAATCAGAAACCAGTATCACAAATACTTTATTAATCCCCCGCAGGGAAACTGTTAAAAGAACTTAAAAGCGGGTAATGATTAACGTTACCGACCTTTTGTATGTCATGTCGAGAGTTGGATGTCAACGCCACTCAACTCAAACAAGTGTGACAAGCAATTCCCTAATCTTTTCAGATATTCAGTTACAAAGCTAGCAGCAAGCTAAGCTAGCATCACGCTGATGCTGAGCTAACCATGTTTCGCTAACCGTCCATGCGTTAATGTGACCGACCTCTCCGGGTGACTTTTCAAGTGCCTGATGAAATTTGACGTTGTTGCGCCAGCATCCTTGATTTTGATATTGCAGACTTTGCAGTGTGCGCTCCTTGTGTCGGTGCCGCCGGCGTTTTGTTCGAAGTGTTTGTAGTTGAACCTAATTACAAGCGGTACAGCGCAGGTGTGCCGCCGGTCGCCATGGTGTTACTACGAGGTAGTAGCGAGGTGCGCACGTCTGCGTGATGAGCCCGGCTAAAGTAACTGGATGGCCTACCTGCCTGTCAGCCTTCCATCTGGGCACACACTGATCTCTGCCCTCATTGGTCATGTGCGCGTTCGTGTGTGTTGGAGGAGGCGGGCTCTATAAGGAAGTAGCAGCCTCTAGCAGATTATCTCCGGTTGTGTATTTTCAAATTCTAGCGATCTCGAGCCGGTTTCTCTCAGATGTACCTCCCCCACCTTTAATACGCCACACATAGAAAACACAATGACTGTTCACGAGTCCCAACACACGAGTCCAAGTCGAGTCTGAAGTCTCTGTGTGTGCGACTTGAGTGCGACTCGAGTCCGAGTCGCAGACTCGAGTCCCCATCTCTGCCGCCTAGCATCGAACGAACGCGAACTTTGGCGCCAAATAACGGCTACGCCGTGCGAAAGAAAAAACACTTCCGTGATAACTTTAGATTGCCCATGTCTCGAGAAGCTACCCGACGAATTTCGAGTCGTACGGATAAAGTCCCTATAAATTGCGTTTTTTCCGACACAAAATTCAAAATGGCCGACTTCCTGTACGTTATTTTATACCAAGAGGCTTTTTGGTTCGTCTCCGTACCCTAGATATGCGTAGCGAGTTTCGTTTGTTTACGTGAAAATTAAAGTAGGGGGAGTTAACGTTAAAAACGGAAGTGGGCGTGGCCTACGCAATTTTTGACGCAAAGTTCCGGAACCAATTACACATCGCAATTTTCACCACTTCTGATGCGCTTGCAACATTTGGTGAGTTTTCACATATGTTGCGGCGGGTCAAAAGTGCACGCAATGTTCTAAAATAATAATCATAACAAATAATCGGTCCAATCTCAATCATGTGCGGTTTAACATGGAGGTGGGCTACGCCCTCACTGCGAGCGACTAAGTTGATTGTAACGATATCAATTATGCGAGTTGCAGTCACGCGGCCCATCAGCCGTCATTATTTCCGAACATTTTCTGTGCTTTTGCCGGTTTTCCCTGTTTTTGGGTGTTTTTCGCAGGTTTATCGGCCGACCCTCTCAGACCCTAATTATGGTTCAAAATGATGTGAAACTGCGTATTGTAGTTTACATATATTTATAAAGGTTGTCATTGGTCGACGGCTTAGTGATGTCCCGCCCCTTAGCCTATCACGTACAATGTGTTGGAGCGCTAGCCAATAGGAGCGTGGGTGTTACACAGTGATGTCACTATGTTCCGGAAGTAAACAAAGGAGTCACATTTCCAGATTATTTTTAACCAATTCTTTCCAAACTGTGTGTGTGTGTGTGTGTGTGTGTGTGTGTGTGTGTGTGTGTGTGTGTGGTGTGTGTGTGTGTGTGTGTGTGTGTGTGTGTGTGTGTGTGTGTGTGTGTGTGTGTGTGTGTGTGTGTGTGTGTGGTGTGTGTGTGTGTGTGTGTGTGTGTGTGTGTGTGTGTGGTGTGTGTGTGTGTGTGTGTGTGTGTGGTGTGTGTGTGTGTGTGTGTGTGGTGTGTGTGTGTGTGTGTGTGTGTGTGTGTGTGTGTGTGTGTGTGTGTGTGTGTGTGTGTGTGGTGTGTGTGTGTGTGTGTGTGTGTGTGTGTGTGTGTGTGTGTGTGTGTGTGTGTGTGTGTGTGTGTGTGGTGTGTGTGTGTGTGTGTGTGTGTGTGTGTGTGTGTGTGTGTGTGTGTGTGTGTGTGTGTGTGTGTGTGTGTGTGTGTGTGTGTGTGTGTGTGTGTGTGTGTGTAGGTTGGGGTTGGGGGCGAAACTGAAGAGGTTGATGTTTTGGCTTCTCGTCATCTACGTCTCGATCCCCTTCATCGTCAAACTGTGCCCGTCGATCCAAGCCAAGATCGTCTTCCTCAACTTCGGTGAGTTTCCTCTTCGTAAGGAAACAAAAGTAAAAACTGAAAAATTAAATAAATAGTTAAATATAAACAAATATTTGTGAAAATAATCAAGAATGTTTTAGAAAGATTGCACATTTTTTGTAAAAAACTTAAATTGTCGATTAAACCACGTGCTGTAAAGAAGTGAAACCTGTCTCTGGGGACAGGAAGTGTGTGTTACAGACAGGAAGTCATGTGACCTCTCCCCCCCGCCCCCTTTAGTCAGGATGCCCTTCTTCATCGACCTGAAGAGACCCCAGGACCAGGGCTTGAACCACACACACAACTTCTACCTGCAGCCGGAGAGCGGGGTCAACATCGGAGTCTGGTAACGCACGCACGCACACACACACACACACACACACACACACACACACACACACACACACACACACACACACACACACGCACACACCTGACTGTGCAGAAAAAGACAGCTCTGAGTCAAAGGGTCAGGCTGGGTCAGCACCACTCGTCCCCGAATGCCAAAATACAATTTAAATCCACACACACTTTACCCACTAGATGGCAGTAGAGGGACACCTGAATAAGCATCACAATGTCTTCTATTCAAATCTAGAAGACATTTAAAAAAAAATATATATATAAATAGTTAAGACTAATTTGTAAGATAATATTCTTTGCACTGTCGTTGGTCACGATGGACGACCTGTCCTGGTTTGTGTTGAAGGCACACGGTTCCCGACCAGCGGTGGAGAGACGCTCAGGGGAAACACGGAGACTGGTACGACGCCACGCTAAGCTCCGCCCACTCTGCCATCCTCTATCTCCATGGAAACGCAGGGACCAGGTAACCCCACACACACTCACTCACTCGCTCACTCACAGACACACACTCACACACACACAGACACACACACACACAGGTCTGTGCAGAAAACACAAATCTGAGTCAAAGGTCAGACAGAAGGATTTTCACAATAAAAGCACAGATTGAACTCACACACACTTTACCCACTAGAGGGCGATAGAGAGTCACACTGTCTTTTACTGGTTGTTTGGAAATAGAGAATAAATAATAAATGATATTTAAAAGCATTTAATTGTTTTTAAGGATACATATTTAATATAATTTAATACGTGTCCTTAAAACAGGGGGGTCAAACTCAATTTCATTGTGGTTGCATTACGGCTGCTCTCAAAGGGCCGGGTGTAACTTTAAGACTATATAAAAATACATATACAAATATTTAACATATATAAAATAAAGTATTATATTACATGATTGCCTCTGCATTGGATTATTATCGGATAGGGTAATAACTTCATAATTAACTACGTCTGAAAGCAGAAGTCTGGGGCGAGTCTCTTCAGTGAGAACGTCACAAAATGATTTAAAAAGGAAAGAAAAAGGAAAGAAAAAGTCAACTTCAGATGCATTGTGGGACATGTAGTTTATGGGCAACGTGCTTCTGTAAAGCCGTATAATAAACACATTATATTCTTTGCTCTTATGGGGCCACATGAAATGAAGTCGCGGGCCGGATTTGGCCCCCGGGCCTTGAGTTTGACCCCCCTGCCTTAAAAACTATTAAAAGCTTTTAAATATCTTATCAAGACATATTTAAATGCGTTTGATAACGTTTAATACAAATATATTAAAAATAATACTATTTGTCCTGTTTGTCTGCAGAGGAGGAGACCACCGGGTCCAGCTGTACAAGGTGAGTTCACCTGTTTCCATCCACCTGTTTAAGGTTCCCTGTTTCAATCTACCTGTTCTCCTTCAGGTCCTCAGCTCCTCGGGGTACCACGTGCTCACCTTCGACTACAGAGGTGAGTAATCTGATTACATCGTGTGTTATTTTGTATTTATTGTTTGTTGTGCTGTTATTATTTATTTGTGTCTTTAATGTGTGCATATGTACACACGTGTCTGTATATATATATATATGTATATATACATATACATATTGTTATACATATTTTTATATTTCTTTGTCATCGGGATTGTGGGAAACGGGATTTTGACACAAACTGACAGATTGACTGTGTGTGTGTGTGTGTGTGTGTGTGTGTGTGTGTGTGTGTGTTGTGTGTGTGTGTGTGTGTGTGTGTGTGTGTTGTGTGTGTGTGTGTGTGTGTGTGTGTGTGTGTGTGTGTGTGTGTGTGTGTGTGTGTGTGTGTGTGTGTGTGTGTGTGTGTGTGTGTGTGTGTGTGTGTGTGTGTGTGTGTGTGTGTGTGTGTGTGTGTGTGTGTGTGTGTGGTGTGTGTGTGTGTGTAGGGTGGGGGGACTCGGACGGCTCCGCCTCTGAAGGGTTGATGACATCAGACGCTCTCTTCGTCTACGATTGGCTGAAGCGGCGGCTGGACGCCAAAACGCCGCTTTACATCTGGGGACACTCTCTGGGGACGGGGTAACACACACTCTCTCTCTCTCTCACCTCACACACACACACACACACACACACACACGTGTTTTATAAAGTGTTTTAAAAAAAATATATAATTTCAATTTGATTGTATCGGTTTTCAGAGTTGCCACCAACCTGGTCAGACGTCTGTGTGAAAGAGGTTAGACACACACACACACACACACACACACACACACACACACACACACACACACACACACACACACACACACACACACACACACACACACACACACACACACACACACACACACACACACACACACACCTCTGTCCCTTAACTCGTCTTCCATCGGATTGACTCACTCACGATCTCCTCTAGTCAGGTCAGGATTAAAGAAACATTCATCTGGTTGATTTTTATGTTCAGGATGGAATGTTCAGACCACGGCCTCAAACCTGGCCTCGTGAGAAAGTGACTGATATAGAAACCAAGTGTAATATCGGTTTGCCTCTAGAGTCGAGCTGCCACGAGAACAATCAGATCCATGTTCCACAATCCGCCACTAGATGTCGCTCATTGCACCGATACGGTTTATATAGTAACATATTATTCTCGTGGCTGGCTTTGGCAAACGCCTGATCCCTACAGGCAGCCCTCAGTAATAACACGTCCCATCATGTGTGGTGCTGTCTGCAGTGCTCCGTCTCATTGTTGTTGATGTCATCTCGTTTCCACAGAGCTGTGAACATGAACCTCCCCCTGGGGACAATACATCTACTCTAATTTAATATTCAATCCCACACGTGGCGATGAGAACATACATTCGTCCTATATCCATATAACATATATAACATATCCTGCGGGCGGGCACAACCCGGTTACTCTGTTTTTACTGACATGTAACATTTGATTTCACCTTGCTCTATGTTTTTTAACACACACAAAAACGGGAACATTTTCGGGAGCTTGAACCGGGTACCGGCCACCGGAAACGGGGACGGGGACGTTTTGGTCCCCCATCCCACTGTGTTTACAGCTAGCACACGCGCTAACATTAAGACTACAAGCTCACTCGGGTTGAGGCTTGTGTACACGTTGCTTGACCCAAACATCTGATCCAAACGCAGTAGCGTGTCTTGGGGGAAATAATTATTTAAAGTTATTTAATAATTGTGACATTTATTGTACTTGTTGATGGAGGAATGATGCTCAGGTGAGGCTCAGGTCTGACTGGCACACAGCACAGGCAGAAGGATTTTCACAATAAAAGCACAGATTTACCTCACACACACTTTACCCACCAGAGGACGATAGAGGGACCTCTGGATGAACATCGTACCGTCTTTTACTGGTTGTTTGGAAATATAGAATACAAAATGAAGTACCAGTCTGATATTGTAATATATTTGGGAGGACATTCATATTTCTTGTGTCATCAACAGGAAGTCCTCCTGACGCTCTGATCTTAGAGTCTCCGTTCACCAACATCAGAGAGGAAGCCAGGAGCCACCCTTTCTCCATGGTAACACACACACACACACACACACACGCACACACACACACACACACACGCACCACCACCCACGCACGCACGCACGCACGCACACATACACACACACATTAAAGGCGTGTGCATTAAATGAACTAGTAGTTCATTTTCAGTACTGCAGAGGCTTCAGTCTAAAATGTTATTTAAAAAAAAAGCAATTAGTGTGTGTGTGTGTGTGTGTGTCAGGTGTACAGATACCTGCCTGGATTTGATTGGTTCTTCCTGGACGCCATCACAGCCAACAACATCCACTTCGCCAGCGACGAGAAGTACGTGAGCTTTTTAAATATTCATATTCACAAAAAAATAAAAACGTCTTTCCAGGTGAAAGGACTGATGCTGAACTCACTAAACTCTGGTTTGTCATGTCCCTGAATGCATCACTAAACTCTGGTTTGTCATGTCCCTGAATGCATCACTAAACTGCGGTTTGTCATGTCCCTGAATGCATCACTAAACTGCGGTCGTGTCATGTCCCTGAATGCAACACTAAACTGTGGTTTGTCATGTCCCTGAATGCATCACTAAACTGTGGTCGTGTCATGTCCCTGAATGCATCACTAAACTGTGGTCGTGTCATGTCCCTGAATGCATCACTGAACTGTGGTCGTGTCATGTCCCTGAATGCATCACTAAACTGTGGTCGTGTCATGTCCCTGAATGCATTACTAAACTGTGGTTTGTCATGTCCCTGAATGCATCACTAAACTGTGGTTGTGTCATGTCCCTGAATGCATCACTAAACTGTGGTCGTGTCATGTCCCTGAATGCATCACTAAACTGTGGTCGTGTCATGTCCCTGAATGCATCACTGAACTGTGGTTTTGTCATGTCCCTGAATGCATCACTAAACTGCGGTTTGTCATGTCCCTGAATGCATCACTAAACTGCGGTCGTGTCATGTCCCTGAATGCAACACTAAACTGTGGTTTGTCATGTCCCTGAATGCATCACTAAACTGTGGTCGTGTCATGTCCCTGAATGCATCACTAAACTGTGGTCGTGTCATGTCCCTGAATGCATCACTGAACTGTGGTCGTGTCATGTCCCTGAATGCATCACTAAACTGTGGTCGTGTCATGTCCCTGAATGCATTACTAAACTGTGGTTTGTCATGTCCCTGAATGCATCACTAAACTGTGGTTGTGTCATGTCCCTGAATGCATCACTAAACTGTGGTCGTGTCATGTCCCTGAATGCATCACTAAACTGTGGTCGTGTCATGTCCCTGAATGCATCACTGAACTGTGGTTTTGTCATGTCCCTGAATGCATCACTGAACTGTGGTCGTGTCATGTCCCTGAATGCATCACTGAACTGCGGTCGTGTCATGTCCCTGAATGCATCACTGAACTGTGGTCGTGTCATGTCCCTGAATGCATCACTGAACTGTGGTCGTGTCATGTCCCTGAATGCATCACTAAACTGTGGTCGTGTCATGTCCCTGAATGCATTACTAAACTGTGGTTTGTCATGTCCCTGAATGCATCACTAAACTGTGGTTGTGTCATGTCCCTGAATGCATCACTAAACTGTG
>CM070449.1:39556248-39566248 GCA_036324595.1 Champsocephalus gunnari | reverse complement strand
TGAATTCCAGAATACACAAGAGGAAATATATTTCAAAAATAAAACTGTAAATACTGAACACAAAAAGTAAGATCGTGACATGCTGGGTAAGTTTATTCATGAGTCATAGCTTTTTCATTGTCTATATACTTTCTGAAGGTATGATGAACTCTAGTTAGTACATTCCCCTCAGAGCCACAGTGCTTAGGGGGAATGGCTCATTGCGGCTCTTCCCAGTCCTACACATGACAGTCACACTATGTAGTATATTCCCTAGTAGTTAGAGGCTAATTAGGGTCCTAGCACCAAGTGTTTTCCTGCAGATCATTATTATTTCGACCAGCTACCAGTTCCGATACAAAAAACCCTCAAGAACCCGTAAGCTCTGCCTACTTAGATGTTTTGCAAATTAGCATAATGCGAAAACATTAAAATATTTACCTACATTCCAATTTTGAGTCCATCAACCCCGAAATTGGTATCCAGTATCGGCGGAGGGTCATGCACATTATCAGAGGAAATGAGCATGATCGGTCGAAAGATATGGCCGCCATTAATCAAAACGTCTTTGCCAAAAACACCACACATTTATAACTAAAGAACGGATGGACAGAATTTTACGAAGATGTATACACATACTCTGGGGGTGAGTATAAATTGAGAATTAAAGTGTTGCAATGACTGACGAATGTGGGCGTGGTTTCTAACTTTTTTTTTATTGCGATGAGCTACTAACGCAGAACTTGAGACACATGTCACAGCCCAGGACCTTTTTGAGAATGTAAAATAGCTCAGTAGCGCCCCCTATTTTGTGGTAGTCGCATACAGTATTTCCAATTGGCTTCCAGTTGCCCGCCCCCCCAGAAGTTGGTCATTTTGAACAATTTGCATTTTTCATTTATGTTAAGCACACTTTTACTAACTCGGAAATGATCGGAAAAATTTCAATTCAGGATAAGTTAAGCGCATATCCAATTTGATGCTAAATTGCAACAAAAAAAGGAATAGTTGATAATTCGGGAAGGTTGTAAGCTAACGTAGAATGTTTCATTTTTGATGATTTTTATGTGACAAGTTAAACACATTTAACTTGTCACATAAACTACTCCACACTACTCAACTATAGTATGTCGGATATTCACGAAATGCTGTATACACATTGCTCTTATGATTGCGAACATATTTCAAATATGCTTTGATTGGCCCCGCCCACCCGGAAGTTGGAAATATTGAGACATTTTCATTTTTCACTGTGGCTGGTCCCAGGCCCACACATAGCAGTCTCACTGTATTGTATTTTACGCTCAAAGACAACATTTCAATCGACCGCATGTTTATTTATTTTTTGCTGAATTTGTGTTTAAACAATGAAATAATGATAAACTGTAGTTAACGGAAATAATATATATTGTTGATTGATTATCAACAAAGACTTTTACACTTCTATATGTGCCCCATGTTATTTTAAATGCATTTGTTACATTTACAATATGAGCGGTTAGAGTTTGCTCAGATGAAAAATGAAATACAATCCTATCCACCATAATTAACCAATTAATTAGCAGATCATTATTATTTCGACCAGCTACCACTTCCGATACAAAAAAGCCTCAAGAAAGAAGATGTTTTTCAAATTAGCATAATGTGAAAACATTCAAATATTTACCTACATTTCAATTTTGAGTCCATCAACACCGAAATTGGTATACAGCATTGGCGGAAGGTCATACACATTATCATAGGAAATCATTATGATCAGTCAAAGAATATGGCCACCATTAATCAAAAACATTTTTGCCAAAAACACCACACATTTATAACTCAAGAACGGATGGACAGCATTTTACAAAAAAGGCAGGTTGATGGCATTAAAAGAAAACATACAAGAGCACAGAAGCACAGAAAAACCCACAACAGTTTCACTATATAGTAAATTCCCTTCAAAGCCACAGTTCTTCGGGGAATGGCTCACTGTGGCTGGTCCCAGGCCGACACATAGCGGTCTCGGTGAATTGTATTTTCCCCTCAAAGACACCATTTCAATTGATCGCATGTTTTTTGCTGCATTTGTGTTTAACCTGTTCAGCCCTGAGCCTGTTTTTCAGGCTCAGGCTAAAAAATGACATTCCCAGAACAAATGACCGTATCTTCCCTCCCTTCTAAAAGAGTTAAATTAATAATCTTTTTTCTCAAAGTAAGGATAAACCTGTGAGTTGGATGTAGAAGAGTCAGAATCAATATAGATGTTTTTTATTTTAAAGAAAATTCAGATTGAACATAATAAAAAACTGTAAATTATTGTGTCCGTCCAAACATTCTTTTTTACTTATAGTAAAAACTACCCTTGGATGATGGTAAGGTAGACTAAAAGCTTTAGGAATCCAAAGTACAACATATAGTAAGTACCCTGTATCAAGACTGATACAAAACAAGTGACATTTGACCTTTTTAGAGAGATTTAGCAAAAAAGAAAACACTTCTGGGGTCATTTGGGTGGATTTTCCATATCTCTGACCCCCCTTTGTCGATTTTAACGAATGGAATCTCTTTCTGACAATTAGAGCCAATAGAATCAAAGGGGGGTTTCCACAGACATGGTAAAACCAAAAGGTGGGGGCTTCGCGCATGCAGTTTTGCTCCAGAGTGAAGCTGTCTGTAGCTCTGACATCTGGAAACCGAAAAGCAGGTTTATTGCTTATGGATTATCAGAAATCATTCAAAGGGACACAGACACATTGGATTAACCTATGGATTAACTTCAGCAGCGTTTTTATCGTTTTAATGCCATTAAAGATAACTTTTGACCAGACTACGACATAGGTAAGCCATGTTAGCGTTTTTAGCTACCTAGCACCACATGTTTTGATGTCTGTTTTTGTTTATAAAGTCGCAAGTTCGTATCATTGAGTGATGATGTCTGTACCCATCGATTCGGTGTCATCTCACGATCAGACCGATGGGTTGGATGGGCAGAATGGATCAATAATAAGGTTTTATGAGTGAGTTTCGGTGCAGTAAATCTGTTAGCATTTTTCGCTCGTTGCTAATTCAGAGGCTAAGCATTAGCATTGTGTTTACAAAAAAAAATACAAATAAATGATCAGTTAGATGAGTTTCTTCCCGTTACATGGATATAAAACATTCATAGTTTTTTCAATGAACATGCCCTCAGACACTGTTTCCTGCAAGATGTTGCGGGAGGGCCCCGGTACCGGGATCAACAGGTTAAACAATGAAACAATGATAAACGGTAATAATAGATATGGTTGAATGATTATCAACAAAGAGTTTTACACTTATATGTGCCCTATGTTATTTTAAAAGCATTTATTACATTTACAAAATGAGTGGTCAGAATTTGCTCAGGAAATCTGCAACATCATACATGTATAAGGACTGTTTAAAATGAAATATATAAAATATCATCCACCATAATTAACCGTGCATAAATCCCCCAAATTAAACACAAAATCAGATTCATCCGTTTCTTCTTGTGATTGAGAATTTTCCAACCTTGTTTTTGTCTTAAATTCCCCCGAATTCAGGAATTGCACCACAGGAGTGCATCACTGTTTTTATTGAGTGTTGTCCTTGTTTTCTTGTGTAGCATTAAGGGACTACACCTTCATGTTGTGCAACCCTGTAATGAAGGATTACAATAAATGATCCTTTATTATTTGTGGATCCGTTTGGTGATGTATTGTAGTTGGTTGGCTTGGTTAAAGTCATCTCTTATTTTGATTGAATTCAGCTGGGATATTGTCCAGTCCAGTTTACTGTTTGACATTTTGTTATGTTTGTACTTTTGTTTCACTTCCTCCCAACATCCTTTGCTCTTCCCTCAGCCTCCCCTTCCTCCTCTATTACAGTACACTCATCAGGCTGGTCCTAACTAACATCAGCTGTGATCCTGAACAGACTGAACTCTCTGGGCAGCAGGGAGGAAGTCTCTGGAACAGGAGGAGACTCTTCCTCCTACAGAGGACACAGAGACACTGAGGAACCAGAGCTGAACCCAAAGCCAGCGTAGAGAGGTTCAGTGAATGTGGTTCTGGAGGTGTGGAGGTGGATCAGTGTGGAGGAGGAGACTCTGTAGAAGGAGAGAGAGCCAGCAGGATGATCCAGATACACTGCTACTCTACCAGAGGAGGAGGAGGAGGAGGAGGAGGAGGAGGAGGAGGTCTGTGTTCTTCTCTTATTGTGCCAGACATAGTAACCACCATGAGAGCACTCCAGACTCCAGGACTGATCATTCTCTCCAAACACACAGTCCTCTCTGTTTCCTCTCCTCCTGATTCCTCTGTAAGTCACTGCTATATCAACCTCTCCTCTCCACTCGACCTCCCAGTAGCAGCGACCAGTCAGAGCTTCTCTGCACATCAGCTGAGGCCAGCCATCAAACCTCTCTGGATGATCAGGATATGGCTGCTCCTCTCTCACACATGTCACCTTCCTGTCGTCCTCAGACAGTTTGAGCTTCCTGTATGCTGTGTTTGTGTCGAGTGAGAGTTCACAGGAATCTGAGGAGAGGAACAGCAGCAGTTATTCATCTATCAGCTGTTCATGTATTGACTCTTTGATGATGAAGGTTACATTTGAAGATGGAGGCTGCTTTGTTTTCATGAATCAAATGAAACCACACTCACACTTCCTCAGACCGGGTCTCAGCCATCGGACTCCAGCAGGCTCCATCCTGAAAGAGAGGGGGGGGGGTCAGAGCAGCATGGAGACATGGACATCACATCACTCTCACACTCAGAGCTTTGTTATTCTCCACAGATGAACCTACATGTTCACATTGAGTACCTGTTATTAATCAGACTATATTATTTTAGGTTAGTGCGTTAGTCAAACATCTTATTAGCCGATAATTTAAGCTATTATTAATTAATTAATTAACTTCAATTATTATTTATCAGAAAATAAGATATGAAGAATGTATCAGTGTTAGTGTCAGTTAGTCGATGATGTCTACTCAGCATCTCCTAGCACAGTGGTTCTCAACTGGTCAGGCCTCGGGACCCACTTTTTTCTTTTGTCAATAAATCGCGACCCGACATTATTTAAAAGGCTATTTTGAAATATTATTTATTACATATATATTCTCCATACCTAAGAGTGTCCAGTCTCCAGAGAGGATCCTCCAGTCCAGCAGACAGCAGCTTCTCTCCTGAGTCTCCTGGATGATTGTAGCTCAGGTCCAGCTCTCTCAGATGGGAGGGGTTGGAGCTCAGAGCTGAAGCCAGAGAAACAGAGCCTTCCTCTGAGACCAGACAGCCTGACAGACTGCACACACACACACACACACACACACACACACACACACACACACACACACACACACACACACACACACACACACACACACACACACACACACACACACACACACACAGAAACAAAAATACGACACCATTTATTCTTCTGATAATTGAAGAGTTTTTTTACTCACAAGAGTGAGTAAAAAAACATAAAGAAATGTTTATGGAAGCAGATGCAACTAACGGATATGAGTTTAGCCATTATTAATGTAAATCATAATTTCACTGGCTATCAGTTGAACGTGTTGATGAATCCTGACCTGAGAGTCTCCAGAGTGCAGTGTGGACTCTCCAGTCCAGCAGACAGCAGCTTCACTCCTGAATCCTGCAGGTCGTTGTTACTCAGGTCCAGCTCTCTCAGACTAGAGGACTGGGAGCTGAGGACTGAGGACAGAGCTGCACAGCTTCTCTCTGACAGCTCACAGTCACTCAGTCTGATAAAGGAAAGACACGTAATATGTTAAAATAATGAACTGAATATTTAAGTCATGATGTATGAATGTTTCTGTACTCACAGAGCCTTCCTGGAGGCTTTGACCACTGGCAGCAGCCTCAGAAGAGCCTCCTCTGAAGCAGAGTATTTCTTCAGGTCAAACACGTCCAGATCTTCTCCTGATGTCAGTAAGATGAAGACCAGAGCTGACCACTGAGCAGGAGACAGACTATCTGTGGAGAGACTTCCTGACCTCAGGGACTGTTGGATCTGCTCCACTAGAGAACCATCATTCAGTTCATTCAGACAGTGGAACAGGTTGATGCTTCTCTCTGGAGACAGATCCTCATCCATCTTCTTCTTCATGTACTGGACTGTTTTCTTGTTGGTCTTTGAGCTACTTCCTGTTTCTGTCAGCAGACCACGTAGGAGTTTCTGATTGGTCTCCAGTGAAAGACCCAGGAGGAAGCGGAGGAACAAGTCCAGGTGTCCGTTTGGACTCTGTAAGGCCTGGTCCACAGCACTCTGGTAGAGATGTGTTAGTTTAGGTTTGGGTCTGAAGACTTTAGGCAGCCAGGAGGTTGTTGGTTCTTCTGACAGCAGGTTGACTCCAGAGGTGATGAAGGTCAGATGGACATGAAGAGCAGCCAGAAACTCCTGAACGCTCAGATGGACGAAGCAGAACACCTTGTCCTGGTACAGTCCTCTCTCCTCTCTGAAGACCTGTGTGAACACTCCTGAGTACACTGAGGCTGCTCTCATATCGATGCCACACTCTGTCAGGTCGGACTCATAGAAGATCAGGTTGCCTTTCTGCAGCTGCTCAAAGGCCAGTTTCCCCAGAGACTTCATCATCTTCCTGCTCTCTGGACTCCAGTGTGGATCCGTCTCAGCTCCTCCATCATACTTGACGTTCTTCACTTTGGACTGAACCACCAGGAAGTGGATGTACATCTCAGTCAGGGTCTTGGGCAGCTCTCCTCCCCCTCTGGTTTTCAACACCTCCTCCAGAACTGAAGCAGAGATCCAGCAGAAGACTGGGATGTGGCACATGATGTGGAGGCTTCGTGAGGTCTTGATGTGGGAGATGATGGTGCCGGCCTGCTCCTGATCTCTGAACCTCTTCCTGAAGTACTCCTCCTTCTGTGGGTCAGTGAACCCTCGGACCTCTGTCACCATGTCCACACACTCAGGAGGGATCTGATTGGCTGCTGCAGGTCGTGTGGTTATCCAGAGGCGAGCCGAGGGAAGCAGCTTTCCCCTGATGAGGTTTGTCAGCAGCCGGTCCACTGAGGTGGACTCTGTGACATCAGTCAGGATCTCAGTGTGGAGGAAGTCCAGAGGAAGTCGACTCTCATCCAGACCGTCAAAGATGAACACGACCGGGAACCGATCGAACCTGCAGATTCCTGCGTCTCTGGTTTCAGAGAAGAAGTGATGAACGAGTTCCACCAAGCTGTACTTGTTCTCTCTCACCACGTTCAGCTCTCTGAAGGTGAATGGAAATATGAACAGGATGTCCTGGTGGGCTTTGCCTTCAGCCCAGTCCAGAGTGAACTTCTGTGTTAAGACTGTTTTCCCAATGCCAGCCACGCCCTTTGTCAGCACTGCTCTGATTGGTGCATCTCTTCCAGGTGAGGCTTTAAAGAGGTCTTCTTGTCTGATGGGTGTTTCTGGTCTGTCTGGTTTCCTGGATGCTGTTTCAATCTGTCTGACCTCATGCTCAGCATTGACCTCTGCAGACCCCCCCTCTGTGATGTAGAGCTCTGTGTAGATCTGGTTCAGAAGGGTTGGGTTTCCTGCTTTAGCGATGCCCTCAAACACACACTGGAACCTCTCCTTCAGGTTAGACTTCAGTTCACGCTGACACTCTGCAGAACGACTTCCTGAATGAACACACAACAAAGCAGATCAATGAGTCAGATGAATCTTTAAAGAACGAGGATCTCAGTATATTTTGTTCCATCTCTTGAGACGTTAGTCAACATTTATCCAGCTTGTTAAATCTCTATAGAAACCCTCTCACTGCTCTGCAGACGCTCAGCCAGCTCCTCCTGCTTCATGCTCCTCAGGAAGTGCAGTGAGATGTTCAGAAATGCCTCTCTGCTGCTCCTCCTCTGCTCTTCATCCTCACCGTCCAACACCTCCTCATCCTCCCTCTGGCTCTCTAAGCATTCTGGGTAATCTGAACTCAGAGCCTTCTGGAACTTCTTCAGCTCGTTCTTCACAAAAGTGACGATGTGGTCCTCCAGCAGCTGGAACAGAATACACGAACAACACAATCAAACTAAGAACTTAATCAGATCCATGTTGGACAGACTGAGAATCTACGAAGGATGAAACAGAATCTGATTACGTTATTTGTAAAAAAGCACAATCGATGCACCTGAAACAGAAATGTTTTCGACCCAAGGTTTCTCTTTGTTACATGGTGGGGAAGGGGAGCCATGGTTGGCAGCAATAGCTCAGTCCATTGGGACCCTGTTTGGGAATCAAAGTCGCAGTTCAAGCCACCAAATAAGGAGTGCAGAATGTTCACAGAGACAGCTTGCCTCTTGGGCACTGCCTAGACACCCTTGAGCAAAGCACCACCCCAACACTCCTAAACCAAATAGAAAAAAGATTGTTCAATATATTGGACGTCTTGGCCACCGACAGCTCAGTGGTTGCCGGTGGTTCAAGTATGCTGGTTCAACTCCAGAGGCCGCTAAAGGTTCAACTCCAGAGGCCGCTAAAGATTCAAGGTCACCCCCTCTGTCTTGATCTACAAAGTGCACCATAGAAATGATCGGACAGAACAGACGTAGAGCAGCTGTAGTTCATGTACAGACCATAAATGTGGAGTCCAGCTGAGTCTGATGCTGCTGGGAAGACTGACCTCTGGGAACCTCTGAGCTCTGCTGGTCCTCTCTGTGAGGAATCATGAAGACACAACTCACATTATGTTTCAACAGACTTTTCACACAGAGACACACAGAGCAGATAGTAATATATGTCAGGATACATCATCATCAAACCCAGATGCTAACAACACTGATTAAAGACCAATTCTGAATCTGACTGAGGATCAGAACCACCAGCTCTCCAGTTTCTATTAACAGTTTCAAACACTTACAACGGGTCATAAGAACGGCTTCCTTCTTTGAATTCTATCAGAGCATCCTTAGACCGATCGCTCTTCAGGGACACACAGCTGGGTCCAGGAGACGCTTCTCTCTGCTGCTGGGAGCTAATAGAAAGACAACAATGTACAGAAGCAACAAGATGATATCTCTGCTTTCAGTGTTTTCGACAGGTAAAGACCCTTGATCTCACAACTAGTCCCAGATCTCTGCAACTGAACCCGAGCCACTGCAGCTCCCTCCCAGATATCTGCAGTCGTGCCTGAAACTCCAGCTAATACCTAAATCCCTGCAGCCATTACCAAGACCTCTCTGCAAACATTGGCTCCTTTAAAAACATTACTCTAAAAACACCTGGTCATTGAGTTCATATTAACAGAGTGGAAATAATCATCCTCTCCATCAGAGCACTTTGACCAACGAGGCCTCAATGAATATGAAATGGGAGCCTTCGTAAGATGAGAGAAGTATCAACGTTATGAGTCAATGTTCAGGAGAAAAAGCAGGAAAACAAGTCTTCCTGCTATGGTATAGAAGGCTTCTTTTACCGAGCCTGTCCGACACGTTACACTCTGGCTTCAGGCTGAACCCACCTTGGCAGACCCTCCCTCAGCTTCAATAAGAAGCCTCTGTTCTTCAGTAACAACATGTTTTCTACTGCTGCTGAGATAATGAAGTCACATGACGTCCACTTACCCTGTCTCTGAAGGGCGGCCTTTAAAATAGATTGGGTCAGCGATAGACCGGTCACTCTTCATGGACACACAGCTGGGTCCAGGTCCAGGTCCAGGTCCAGGTCCAGGTCCAGGTCCAGGTCCAGGTCCATGCTGCTGCTCTGGGCTTCAACACAAACACACAGAGCTTTGAGTGTGAGTAATGCCTGCTGAGCTCTGGAGAAGAGGACAGTCAGAGGTCTTCATCTCACCTCTGAGCTTTGGTGAGGCGTTCAGGGTCCCCTTTCAGAGCGGGTTCAGTGTCCTCACAGGGATTCATAGCAGGGCTCGCACCTTCACACACACACAACCACCTGCTGGAGAACCACACATTATCTCATCAGGACACACACAGAGAGTTCTCACACAGCAACACAGTTCAAACAGTCAGAGGAAACTTAGTGTGTGGAATGTAAAGCAGAAGTTTGTTAG
>CM070449.1:39536248-39553748 GCA_036324595.1 Champsocephalus gunnari | reverse complement strand
ACAGAATCCTCTCTCAGTATCAGATTCAGATCAGTGGAGAAATCACGAGGATTGTAAAGAGTAGCTCTGACTGCAGATCCTGTTGTTCAGACCAGACAGTCTAGAGCAGGGGACAAACCCATTTCAGTTCATGGGACACAGTTTGATCTCCAGTGGGCGGGACCAGAAATACCTTTGCATAATAACCTATAAATAGCAGCAACATTCTGTGCGTGTGAGGAAGTACATTCTGGAGACATTAGATAATAACCCTTCATTGGATGATCAGCCAGAGATGAGTCACTGAACACACACGGCTGTTTCCTCAAACCTGCCAACAAGTCATTTATTCTAAATAACACTGCAAGATATCCAGAACTGCGCTGCCCGCCGCCTCACCCACACGCGCTCCAGAGACCACATCAGCCCGTCCTTCAAAACCTGCCCTGGCTCCCTGTCCGTCAACGAATACACTTCAAAATCCTTCTGCTAACACACAAAGCTCTCAATCACCAGGCCCCCCCTCACCGACCTGATCCACCACTACACCCCTTCCCGCAGCCTTCGCTCATCAGAAGCGAACCTCCTCCCTATCCTCATCTACATGTATTTAATCCCTTTAGTTTCTTCACAGATGTGGATGAAGGATGTGAAATATAATCAAGTGTTGAATCAGACTTTAGTTCCACCTGGAGTAAATCCACCAGCTACCCTGCAGTCTACAAAGTACTTCAGACTAGCTGCACCTCCACCAGCTACCCTGCAGTCTACAAAGTACTTCAGACTAGCTGCACCTTCACCAGCTACCCTGCAGTCTACAAAGTACTTCAGACTAGCTGCACCTTCACCAGCTACCCTGCAGTCTACAAAGTACTTCAGACTAGCTGCACCTCCACCAGCTACCCTGCAGTCTACAAAGTACTTCAGACTAGCTGCACCTCCACCAGCTACCCTGCAGTCTACAAAGTACTTCAGACTAGCTGCACCTCCACCAGCTACCCTGCAGTCTACAAAGTACTTCAGACTAGCTGCACCTTCACCAGCTACCCTGCAGTCTACAAAGTACTTCAGACTAGCTGCACCTCCACCAGCTACCCTGCAGTCTACAAAGTACTTCAGACTAGCTGCACCTTCACCAGCTACCCTGCAGTCTACAAAGTACTTCAGACTAGCTGCACCTCCACCAGCTACCCTGCAGTCTACAAAGTACTTCAGACTAGCTGCACCTCCACCAGCTACCCTGCAGTCTACAAAGTACTTCAGACTAGCTGCACCTCCACCAGCTACCCTGCAGTCTACAAAGTACTTCAGACGAGCTGCACCTTCACCAGCTACCCTGCAGTCTACAAAGTACTTCAGACTAGCTGCACCTTCACCAGCTACCCTGCAGTCTACAAAGTACTTCAGACTAGCTGCACCTTCACCAGCTACCCTGCAGTCTACAAAGTACTTCAGACTAGCTGCACCTTCACCAGCTACCCTGCAGTCTACAAAGTACTTCAGACTAGCTGCACCTTAGGCTTGACTATTTTTTCATACCTAAAGCTGACATACATTCCATACTGTCTTGTGACATTGGGAGTGTAATTATATCCGACGATGTCGCCGTGGTTATGGACTTAAAGCTGAAGAATCCAATAAAGCAGCCTAGGCAGTGGAGACTGGATAGTGTTATACTGAGACACAACACCTTTATATCCTATTTTATAACTGAATTCAAAGTATTCCTGTCGATGATGAACCTACCATCAACGGACAATCCATCACTTTTGTGGGAAACCTGCAAAGCCTACGCCAGAGGCCTGATTACATCTTATACATCCACTAAGAGGCGCCAAAAACATAGAGCAAAAATAACTTAGCAATTGAACTGACAGACAAGGGAAAAGCTTGTATCAACTCACCATCACCTACTTTATGGGAAGAAACATCTGCCTGTGTCCTTACTACAGAGGCAGAGAAGAACATTAGAGATGTTAAGCATGTTTGATGAACATGGTGACAAACCAGGGAAATGTCTTGCATACCTTGCCACAAAAAGCAGAGTCCCATTCCATAGCTGCCATTGTTGATTCAGAAGGCAACAGAATATATGAAAATAGATTCATAAATGACTGCTTCAAAACATTTTACACGGATTTGTATTGTTCAGAGCAGACAAGTGACACGTCTCATTTAATGGAGGACTTCTTTGCTAAGATTAATCTTCCAACACTATCAGAGGAACAAAGAAGCCTCCTTCATGGCCCAATCGCAAAAGAGGAACTTGTCAATGCCATTAAAAATCTCCAGAGTGGAAAGTCACCAGATGGACTAACCTGTGAATTGTATAAAGAATTTAGCAGCCTGCTTCTAGAACCATTACTCAAAATGCTCAATCGTTCATTTACTACGACAGAATTACCGCAGACTTTGAGAGAAGCAAACATATCTCTTACATTAAAAAAGGGGAAATGCCCAGAATCGTGGGCCTCCTACGGGCCAATAGCACTCTTGAATGTAGACCGGAAATTGCTTTCTAAGATTCAAGCAACTCGTTTGGAGGACCTTTTGCCTCTACTAATTAGAGAGGACCAAACTGGTTTTATAAAAGGCCGTGATTCTACAAACAATGCAAGACGTCTTTTGAACATTATGCAGGCCTTTGAAAAGGATTCTATCGATGGATTGGTGCTTTCCATGGATGCAGAGAAGGCATTTGCCCGTGTCGAGTGGTCCTTCCTATTCTACACATTGGACACATTTGGTCTTGGCAATACCTTTTTGAAATGGGTGAGAGTACTGTACACCAACCCACAAGCGGCTGTTGTAACTGACGGATTAAGATCAGAGTACTTTCCAACACATCGAGGCACCAGGCAGGGCTGTCCACTGTCTCCTCTTTGCGCTAGCCATTGAGCCACTGGCTGAGATATTAGAGCCACGCCTTCCATGCATGGCTTGCAGCTTGGAGAGATATGTCATACAATAAGTTTATATGTGGGCGACGTCATAGTGTTTTTATCCCAGCCTGAGATATCAGCCCCAGCTCTCATTGAGAGGGAAGATTGGTTTAGTCCTTTTTCTGGGTGTAGGAGCCAAAATGCTTGTTTTTGCCTTACTTATTATTTGTATTATTATCTTGTATTTCTGTTTGCATCGCGTTTCATTCTTATTGTTTATCACTTCCGGCAATGGTCACATGGGTGTGGTTTATTGGTATTTAGTCACCTGTTGGATTCCGGTTGGGAGGATATGATGTAGGAAGAGGGTGAATTTGCTCCGATACTTTCTGTTGACCATCAGGTCTCGAGTCGTATATTGTTTGTTTTCGTTTTATTAAACACAATGGACTACAAATGACTACGGACTCTTACATGGAACGCGTCACAGCAAAGAGCATCTTTTAGCCTCTCAGCAGCTAACTCATAGGGAGATATTGCCACTACAATGATATTTGATTTGATATACTTTATTAATCCCCGTGGGGAAATTGTTTCTCTGCATTTGACCCATCCTAGTGTTAGGAGCAGTGGGCTGCCATTTTGACCGGCGCCCGGGGAGCAGTGTGGGGAACGGTGCCTTGCTCAGGGACACCTCGGTAGCACTTGGTCTTGCCGGGACTTGAACTAGTGACCTTCCAGTTGCCAATCCAAGTCCCTATGGACTTCACCACCACCGCCCCAATGGGTGAAAGATCAACCTAAATAAATCCGAAGCTATGCCTCTGGGTAGTCTTAGGACTATACCAAATACAATGCCATACTTTCCTTTTAATGGACTCCATCCGCTTTTGTATATCTAGGTATATTTATTACGCCGTCATTTAATCAACTGTTCAAAGCCAATTTTACTCCATTATTTGGTAAGGTAAAACAAGATTTACATCGCTGGACCTCACTCCCTGTCTCCTGGCTTGGGCGAATAGCTCTAATTCAAATGAATGTATTACCCAGGTTGCTTTATCCCATTCAGATGATTCCTATTTTATTTTCAAGCAGGGTGCTTAAGGGTCTGAACAGCTGGCTTGGCTCTTTCATATGGAACAAACGTAGAGACTAAACATGTCGGTGCTGCAGCTGCCTGGCTCTATGGGTGGCTTAGACCTGCCAAATATTAAAGTGTATCAGCTCTGTGCTCACCGGACAGCAATATCTCAATGGATAACGAATGATGTCTCTTCTACATGGTTGGATATTGAAGCCTCATTTTCAAAATGTGCTCTTCAGGACTTACTGTATTTTGGGAGTTTTAAAAACATAAAAGAAACATGTACCAACCCAATCCCAATGAATGCTTTGAAAGCATGGCGGTCATCTCGCCGTATGGAAGGGAGGCTCAAATTGACTTCCATGTTCACCCCGATAACCAACAACCCAGACTTTTTGCCAGGAGTAATGGCCCCTAGCTTTCAGCAGTGGCGTAACAAAGGCTTCACTACATTGGGGGACTTGTTCAATGACAGTTGTCTCATGTCATTTGATCAATTGAGGACAAAGTATCAGCTCTTCTTCTTCTTCTTCTTCTTTCGTTTTTTGCAGATCAGGCATTATATCACCAAGAATACAACCCTTATAGATCACAGGGAGGTATCTGTCATTGAGAAATGCCTGTACCGTCAACCAGGGAGATTGTCTCTCAGTTTGTTTTATGAAGTAATGCGAGGCATGACTCCTAATAATACGCAAAGAGTCAAAGGGGCTTGGGAGAGGGCATTGTCGGTGACTATCGATCAGGAGACATGGGAAGATGTCTGGAATTATGCCAAAAAGATATCCATATGTGCCAGAGCAAAAGCAATACTGTTGAGAATTACACACAGGATACATATATCCCCTAATCGCAGGCACTGCTTTAAGCCCTCACTCTCCCCCATGTGTCTAAAATGTAAAATAGAAATAGGAACCCTGACCCATTGCTTCTGGTCATGCTGCAAACTTTAGAAATATTGATCTGACATATTAGTTGAAATGGAGAAGATATTTCACAGACATTTAGATATGAACCCGCTGTCTTTGATTTTAGGTCTACCAGTCAAATCACTACCTACTGCTGCGAACAGAAGATTATATAATGTCCTTACTTTTGCTGCTAGGAAAAATATTTGATTACAGTGGACTAAGGATCAGGTCCCATCTCTCAAAGGCTGGCGCAACATTATATTTGAGTTGGTTCCCCTGGAATATCAAATCTGGCAGCCTTACTTAGATTTCCTTGGACCTGAATTGTCGGCTATTATTGTTAAAGGAATCTCATGAATCTCCTGTCATCATAAATTCATCATCAATCATAAATGTGAGACTCCTGTAACGACCTACATGTGTATGTTTGAGACTGAGCTGTTTTTTTTATGTTGTTTTTTTTGTTGTCATGTTTTGTCTTTTTGCTTTGTAATTATGTACTTGTCATGTATGTGCTACGTCATTATTGTGTTGTGAAAATTGAAAAAATCAATAAATATATTGTTTATGTTGCACCTTTACCAGCTTTGAGAACACTTAATGCATCAATAATTATAAGAGTCAATAAGGACTCTCTTGAAAAAGAGATTTTTAATCTCAATGAGACCGATCCTGGTTGAATAAAGGTAAAATAAAGCTAAAATCATTATAAAACACATCATATATTATTCTGAATTCTGGTTACGCTTCCCTGTAGGTCTTTGTTTAAACTTAAGTAAGGCAAAAGTCAGCCTTATGGACAGAGGTACCGTGGGACTTGCCCTTCAAATGTACGCGTGTCCGCTCAATGGAAATGCGATGTCAACTTCCGATGTCAAGTCCCTGCCAGCGGCTGGACAAATGTTACCAGTGTTTACCAGTGTTGCCAGGGGCACGAGAATATCCTCCCCTTCACTGGAGGGTGGGTGCTGCTGCTGTGAAGAAGGCCCGAATATCGGAGCCGATGAGCGGACGATAAAGCACCGCAAAATACACCACCTTTAAGTGTTGCCAGGGGCACGAGAATACCCTCCACTGGAGGGTGGGTGCTGCTGCTGTGAAGAAGGCCGAATATCGGAGCCGATGAGCGGACGATAAAGCACCGCAAAATACACCACCTTTAAGTGTTGCCAGGGGCACGAGAATACCCTCCACTGGAGGGTGGGTGCTGCTGCTGTGAAGAAGGCCGAATATCGGAGCCGATGAGCGGACGATAAAGCACCGCAAAATACACCTCTTTTCTGAGTCACCAGGGGCATGAAGTTCTGGAGGGTGTGAACATCTGGGTTTAGTCCGTTGGGGAGTGCTTAATTCCGGGGGTCAGGGGTCTCATGTTATGTAAGTATGGATGATTTTCGAAATTCTCGAAAAACGGCTAAGTGCCAACGGGGGAGGGGGTCAAGTCTTCGGCGCTTCGAAACGAAGCCCCGGAGACTTTTGCACTCCCCCGTTGCAATTTACAACGGAGAGGGGAAACGAGACCTCCCTTCCCCCGTCCAAAAAATGCATTCATCTTTTCCAAGCTACCATCTGCACGAAATCGGAAACTCGGTTTTTGAGAGCACGCTAAAATGGTTGCCTGGAGGACCCCAGTCATGGTTCTCACAAAACGTTACGTTTTCGAACTGGTCTCTGGAGGAATTCAAGGGGAGTTGTCACAGAATAACGAGCCACTATTTTCGGCTAAAATGTTGCCTGGAGGACCCCCAATCATGGTTCTCACAAAACTTTAAGTTTTCAAACTGGTCTCTGGAGGAATTCAAGGGGAGTTGTCACGGAATAACGAGCCACTATTTTCGGCTAAAATGTTGCCTGGAGGACCCCCAATCATGGTTCTCACAAAACGTTACGTTTTCGAACTGGTCTCTGGAGGAATTCAAGGGGAGTTGTCACGGAATAACGAGCCACTATTTTCGGCTAAAATGGTTGCCTGGAGGACCCCAGTCATCCCCCTGGGGGACGGAGCGCCCGGAGGGTACTGTTATCCCCACGTTGTCGTACCCGAAACTGTCGGGTATCCTTTGGGAGAACCAGACTCTGGAGGAACGTGAGGGGAGTTGTCAGGGGACTCTACCCGCCTTATGGAACACTATTTTCGGATACTTTTTTTTGACTTTCATGCATCTTTCCATGGATGAATTATTGTATTTATTTTTAACTTTTTGGTCAATTTCATCCAGTTTTGGACCCCGCCTTGCCTGGATGATAAGACCAAGAGATGACAGGGATCTCTGCCCGCATAACGAGTGCCTAAATGGGACACCGCACGATGATGCAAATGAAAACAAACACTGATTTGAAAATAAGTGCACCTTTCTTCAGTCTTTTCACGCTTCCTTCTTTTTCGCCCCCGGTTATATACCTTCTACTGGTGACATTTCCCGGTACCGAAATGCTCAAGAATACAGGTCGGATGGCGGTCCGTTGTCCGATCTGTAATAGTTCCTACCGTGTCCTGAGCAAGCACCTGCAGAGGCACCATGGTGTGCGTAACTTGGTTGAAAGAAAAATTCTGCTGTTGTTGGCCAACGGACGGACCAACATTAGGCTCCATCCCTGTCCCATTGCAGGATGCGAGTACCGCGGCACAAGGCTGGATCGCCACTTTGACAGAGACCATGTTGAGCTGTCCCGGGAGGAAATACATGTGGTTCAAAATAAACTGAAAATGACAGTGGCAAAGAAGGAGCTTTATGAACTCCGAATGACAAACCCCACGGTAGAAATGATTACCTCTTGGGCTGTTGATATGGTGGAAGACGACGATGTACTGTCACAACCTCCACCCTTGTCCCCGGTGAATGAATGTGACAACCCGGACTGTAAGGAATGGAGGATGGAGGCAAACATAGTGAGGGCTCAGCGGGACAGATATGCTGCTGAGGTGAAATCCCTGCGCTGCAAGTTGCAGCAGAGGATAAAACACAAGCGACAGAGGATGGATCAGCGGGCCGGGGACATGCCCGTGTTCGATGGGGAGGAACGAGAGCGGGTCATTCTAAAGAAACGACCCCGAACAGAGTCGACACCAACGAGGCTGTCCAAGTCGAAAGGTCCCTCCTGCAGCAAGTCTCCCATTCCCGCCTGCAGCAAGTCTCCCATTCCCGCCTGCAGCAAGTCCCCCACTGGCTCTCACACACATTCATCCAGCTCCTCAGAACCTGCATCCATCCATACCGAGGCCTCGTCAACCTCCCCTCCCATACATTCCCCCTGGTTCCGCGGCAGGGGCCGGGGAAATATAATGCGGGACATCACATTCCCACGGATCATGGGTAAGTGTGTTGAATATGTGACAAATGCAGTTTCTGTGATACACCATGTGTTGTTATTAAAGTACTGTTTTATATTTCACAGAGGAGTATCTGCAAGGATACCGGGAGCATTATGTAGGTATCGACCCACCAGTGAGGCTCCAAGAAAACACAGTCTCCAAACTAAGCAGAGTGAAGTCGTTCCTAAGTTTCATGGCTCACGGTTTCAATCGCCTGTCTGACTGGCTCTTTTTGAGGGATCTCAAGAGGATACGCGGGTGGTCCCGGAGCCTGATAAAGTCAAGCCTTCAGGTCACGACCTCCGACTTCTATATCAAAAATATATCACACTTTCTCAAGTACATGGCCGACACACCGTGCAAGGGGAGCAGGCTCAGCCAAACCGACATGATTTTAATCAAACGGGAAGTAGTTGCCATCCTGAAGTCCCTGAAGAGAAAAGTACTTATCCACCAGATGCAAGTGAAGCGTGACAAGATGGAAGGTCTGCCGAGCCATAACGACATCATGACATGCTTGACTTCGACCAACACTCGCATCCCTCAGCTCCTGGATGTGATGGCCAGCAATCCGACTACCGCAACCCGGATACTCCTCTATGGGTACATGACACTCCATTGGAGCTGTATTTACGGCCACCGTCCGGGGGTCTACTCCAACATGACCAACGCCGAGGTCCGAAATTCGGATACAACTGGCACTGCCTTCGGCTACCTCATCCATGTAAGTGCTATTAAGCAATGCATTTATTCTGGCAGTTATATGCATGATTGATATTGTATTGACACTCTCTAACTCTGTCATAACAGGTAAGCAACCACAAGACGGCCAACGCGTTCGGGGAAGCGCAGCTGTACCTCACCGTAGAAGAATTTGGATGGATGAAGAGGTGGCTGGAAATCAAGGGTACGCTGACCTGCACCCAGAGCCGCTACTTCCTATACACAGCGGGGAAGAACCCGTCCAGGAACCTTGCCTACTCCCTGAGGTTGGCATGGGCTGATGTGGGGCTACACGGTCCCATTAACTTCACCGACCTCCGCACCGTCCACGCCGATAATGCGAAGAGGTTTCAGGACAAATGCAACCGCCAAAGAGTGAGTGATTTCATGTGTCACAACACTGCAACTGCAGACAAATTTTACGCGAATAATCCTTCTTTGAAGGAGGCTGCGGAGATACGGCTGCTCTTCACAGAGTCACTGCAAGCAGCAGCGGCGGCATCGACAGCAACAGCAGCGGGAAATGAAGACACTTTGGCGGGTATTGACATCGACAGTGACAGCTCTGGAGAGGAGCACAGCCCCGCTCCCTACCAAGACTCCCTACCAAGACTCAGCGATGCCGAGACGTCAGATGAAGAATTCTCCAAAAATGTCAACGCTTGGAGAGCGAAAGAGGGACCAGTCACTGGCCGAACACAGCCCCTCAGACATGGGTGAAGAGAGGGTGCCATACTCTGCACCGACTTCAGCCACTGTTGCCAGTGATCAACTTGTAAATATGCAATGTTTTGTTGTACTCAGTCCCCTTGTAAATACTTTATATCCTGTGTGAATGTATTTATTACTGTAAATAAAGTTTGTTAAAATTACTTACTTTGTCTCCTGTCCATTTCATGCATTTTTAAAGGGGTCGTCGAATGTGGATGAAATGGACAGATTCCTGTCCATTTCATGCATTTTTAATGGGAGTCGTCAGTATATGGAGCTTAACCCATAATTCTCGGAGGTTCCAGGCCGAATTTGGAAGCTCATAGGCGGCCCCCCCACCCGTGGAAAGCAAAAAAAAGTAAAGAAAACGGTCAATTATATGTTAAAATAATCAAAAATGAAGTTTTTGAAAATTCTGGAAAAACGGCTAAGTGCCAACGGGGGAGGGGGTCAAGTCTTCGGCGCTTCGGAACGAAGCCCCGGAGACTTTTGCACTCCCCCGTTGCAATTTACAACGGAGAGGGGAAATGAGACCTCCCCTCCTCCGTCCAAAAAATTCATTCATCTTTTCCAAGCTACCATCTGCACGAAATCAGAAACCCGGTTTTTGAGAGCACTTAGAAAAAAACGAGCTATTTTCACTTGATGGGGAAATCATGGAGGAATGTATCCGCCTCATGAGCACTTTGGATCGGATGAAATTGTTGCCTGGAGGACCCCCAATCATGGTTCTCAAAAAACTTTAAGTTTTCAAACTGGTCTCTGGAGGAATGCAAGGGGAGTTGTCAGGGGACTCTACCCGCCTCAAGAGGCACTATTTTGGGATACATTTTATCCATTTTCACCCTTTTCTATGGTTCTTCCAAAAAGTTAACTTAGACTTTTTCCGACTCTGGAGGAAGGTAGGGGGAGTTGTCAGGGGACTCTACCCGCCTTATGGAACACTATTTTCGGATACATTTTATCAATTTTCACCCTTTTCTATGGTTCTTCCAAAAAGTTAACTTAGACTTTTTCCGACTCTGGAGGAAGGTAGGGGGAGTTGTCAGGGGACTCTACCCGCCTTATGGAACACTATTTTGGGGTACTTTTTTCCCATTTTCACCCCTTTTCTCTGGTTCTCCAAAAAGTCAAGTCAGACTTTTTTCCCGATTTCTCACTGATCGAATGGCAAACGCGACCCGCCATCGGAGGGCCTCCGCCGGCCCGGCCTCGTGCCGGTGCTCTGGCGGTCGGTTCCTCCAAACTGCGGGTTCGACTCTGATGGCCGGGAGGGTGTGCTGCGCGGGGGTAACCCCGCGGAGCACAGCCTTCCTGCCCGCCCGATATAAAGCGTGACCGAGACGAACCGTCTGACACAGGTGTCCCACCACGGGTCCCGCGGCGGGGCGGAGGTTCTGGAACCTCCCCACCTCCGCCGCGGTGCACCCGGCAAACACTGTTTCTCGAACCCTCCACTGTTGCATAGCTGCGGCAATTGGCCTTGCTCCGGGCACCGGTTCCCCCGGGGACCAGTGTTCGGTGGCTCCACATGATATATGGTCGACCCTACTTCATAACATGCTTCCTTGATTGCTCAACGTTACTTGGGTGACTGTGATACGTCTAGACCTAATAGATGTCAACGAACGCTGACCTTCGGTGAAGTTCAGTGCTTCGTGCATTTATCAGATCCGAAACCCATGCGGTGTGCTCTCCGGGGCGCCCTGGGACCTTTGGTGACTCAAGATAACCTCACATGCCCTCGTAGCGACCACGGGTAACGGAGAACCATGGTTTGATTCGGGAGAGGGAGCCTTACCATGGTATAGGGTTGACCGTACTTCATCACAGGCTACCCGTTTGATCCTGCGTACCAACCCCATATGCTTGTCTGCAAAGAGTGAACTGCCTGGTCCTGCCCTGGTGTTCCTCTACGGCTAGTGTCCAGCCGTCAGCTGTGCTATCAGCAAATTTGACCCGCCATCGGAGGGCCTCCTCCCCGGGTCCTCATGCCGGTGCTGGACGGTCGGACTAATAATATTGCTCAGGGGTCTGCTCCTGGAGCGGCCTGCCATCGGAGGGCTTCCTCCGGCCCGGCCTCGTGCCGGTGCTCTGTTCCTCCGAACTGCGGGTTCGACTCTGATTCACTTTGAAGCTCCTGGAGCGGCCTGCCATCGGAGGGCCTCCACCTCCACCGGCCTGGCCTCGTGCCGGTGCTCTGGCGGTCGGTTCCTCCGAACTGCGGGTTCGACTCTGATGGCCGGGAGGGTCAAATCCCCAAATATGTGTATTTGCCCAAATGATGGAAATAAACAAAATGCTATTTTACAGGACAAGACAGTACAGGACATGCCGGATGTAGGTGTATTTTCACAGCTTTCTGGAAATACACCAAATGTGATTTGCAGGGCGACCCAAAGCTCCTTTTACCCAAGTGATGTGCACGTCGCACAGCACGGAGCTCATTTCATTATATGGTTTACCAGGGGCACTAAGGTTTTACCCGGATATCCTTATGTGTTTAGTCAGAGTGCTTGAGTTTGGGTACACGTCTTTGCCAGGCACACACAACCGAATATGGAAGCCGGTGAGCGGACGATAAAGAACCGCAAAATACACCACCTTTAAGTGTTGCCAGGGGCACGAGAACATCACATCCTCCACTGGAGGGTGGGTGCTGCTGCTGTGAAGGAGGCCGACTATGGGTGCCGAAGGGCGGACGATAAAGCACCGCAAAATACACCTCCCTTAAAGTGTTGCCAGGGGCACGAGAACATCCTCCACTGGAGGGTGGGTGCTGCTGCTGTGAAGGAGGCCGACTATGGGTGCCGAAGGGCGGACGATAAAGCACCGCAAAATACACCCCCCTTTAAGATTCCCAGGGGCACGAGATTCTTGAGGGTGTGATCATCTGGGTTTAGTCCGTGGGGGAGTGCTTCAGTTCGGGGGCCCGGGGACCCAAGGTGTGCGAGGTTCTGGAAGTACGCATGTCAGGGAGGGATCCTGGAGCTCCTTAGTCCGTGTTTTGGGGGTCTTGGAGCGGCCCCAACGAGGTGACTTTGTCGGTGTATTTCATGGAAGTCTGAACTAGCCTGTTTGCTCAAGGCAGGGAGGGATCCTGGGGCTGCTGCGTCCGTGTTTTGGGGCTCTTGGAGCGTCCCCGAAGAGGTGGCTTTGTCGGTGTACGTAATGGAAGTGTGAACTAGCCTGTTTGCTCAAGGCAGGGAGGGATCCTGGGGCTGCTGCGTCCGTGTTTTGGGGGTCTTGGAGCGGCCACATACAGGTTATTTTCAAGCTCGGTCTCCTTGCAGTGTGAAATAAACAGAGTGCTCGTGTCCGATCGTGCTACTAATTGATAACTTTTAATAGGAATGTCTGTTTAACAAATGTGGATGAAATGGACAGATTCCTGTACATTTCATGCACTTTTAATGGGAGTATTCAGGTGTGGATGAAATGGCCATACCTTCCCTAAATTCACAGCAAACTCACCCAGCTTTCACACACTAATTCCTGGGTAATAAAGCCATGTGCACACTGTATTTAAAGTAATCTTACCCAGCTTTCAGACACTAATTCCTGGGTAAGAAAGTCCCCCTGCATGCGTCGTCAAATGTGGATGAAATGGACAGATTCCTGTACATTTCATGCACTTTTAATGGGAGGATGAAATGGCCATACCTTCCCTAAATTCACAGCAAACTCACCCAGCTTTCACACACTAATTCCTGGGTAATAAAGCCATGTGCACACTGTATTTAAAGTAATCTTACCCAGCTTTCAGACACTAATTCCTGGGTAAGAAAGTCACCCTGCATGCGTCGTCAAATGTGGATGAAATGGACAGATTCCTGTACATTTCATGCACTTTTAATGGGAGTATTCAGGTGTGGATGAAATGGACAGATTCCTGTACATTTCATGCACTTTTAATGGGAGTATTCAGGTGTGGATGAAATGGCCATACCTTCCCTAAATTCACAGCAAACTCACCCAGCTTTCACACACTAATTCCTGGGTAATAAAGCCATGTGCACACTGTATTTAAAGTAATCTTACCCAGCTTTCAGACACTAATTCCTGGGTAAGAAAGTCACCCTGCATGCGTCGTCAAATGTGGATGAAATGGACAGATTCCTGTACATTTCATGCACTTTTAATGGGAGGATGAAATGGCCATACCTTCCCTAAATTCACAGCAAACTCACCCAGCTTTCACACACTAATTCCTGGGTAATAAAGCCATGTGCACACTGTATTTAAAGTAATCTTACCCAGCTTTCAGACACTAATTCCTGGGTAAGAAAGTCACCCTGCATGTGTCGTCAAATGTGGATGAAATGGACAGATTCCTGTACATTTCATGCACTTTTAATGGGAGTATTCAGGTGTGGATGAAATGGCCTGTTTAATCCGATTTTGAGCACTCTTTTCCCCGCATAAACTAGTTTAAATCACCGTTAAACACTTATTTAAAATGTCAATTTAATGGACTTCCCGCTATGCATTAAAGTCCGTGATCTGGACACACTACCCTGTACATTTGACGGACCGCGGTCGGTAGTAAATGTCCACCCAGTGTACCCATCAGTCCCTAGAGTATGTATCAAAAGGCAAATACCAAAAGACCTGATCATTCTAGAGGGTTCATAAAGAGAACATCTGAAATAATATATTTCTTCATGAGATTCTATCAACCTTGACAGTGTCACTTTATCTGTATGTAAACAAGACAGATCTATAACCAGAGATGGGGTCATTACTCAAAAAAAGAAATATATTACATATTACTTTAAAAAAAAGTAATAGGCCTATTGTAGTGCCGAGAGACGGGAGTCGGAGGCGGGGTATCGAAGGTACAAGCTAGACTTTAATTAAGCATTAAGCATCTGCAAACACATGTAAACACTTCAAGCCCGGGAAGCGAAGACCGGCGGAAACAGGAAGTCCGGCTCACTCAAATGTCCGTGCAGAACAATTCCCCAACCCATAGATCTGTGGGTGAATAATGTCAATCACCACACAAGCCCCCCCAGTATTCACTCATTGTCAAAATCCTCGTGCCTTGGAGGAAGTACCACCCGACCCCGGCACGTACGGACCACAGGGGCCGAGGAGGGCGGGGCCGCAGGCGAGGGCAGGGGCAGGGGCAGGGGCGCCAACGAGGGCGAGGGCATCCCCACAGGGGCGGGGGGCAGGCCATGGGAGGGCGGCCCCGACGTGGGGGCAGGGCCAACTCCAACGGCCTGGAAACGTCCACGTGAGCAGGCTTAATCCAATCAACGGACACAGTCTCAGGCCTGCCACCAATATCCACCACCAGGCTCTTGTCCCCATGACGTATGACCCTGAACGGACCGTCGTAAGGGGGCCGCAGGGGACCGCGGTGGGCGTCGTGGTGAATAAAAACGAAATCCGCTGACCATAATCCGGGGGACACCCGGAAAGCTGGGTTGCTGTGCTGCGACGTAGGGACGGGCGCGAATGTCCCAGCAGTCTCCATCAGGGAGGAGCGCTGCCCGGCCGCAGACCAGGGCACAGTGGCGGTGGGAATGAATTCCCCGGGAACCCGTAGCGTTTGGCCATAGACAAGCTCCGCCGACGAGGACTCCAGGTCTTCTTTGGGGGCACACCTGAGGCCGAGCATAACCCACGGGAGCTTATCCACCCAGTTGCCGTCGGTCAAGCCGGCACGCAGTGACGCCTTCATAGACCGGTGAAACAGCTCACACAATCCGTTAGCCTGGGGGTGATATGCGGCAGTGCGGTGCAGTTTGACTCCCAAACCCACAGCAACAGCGTTCCACAGCTCCGAGGTGAACTGAGAACTGCGGTCAGACGGGGTCCCAAAGCGTGCCACCCATGTGCCGATTAAAGCGCGGGCGACGTCGGAAGCTGATGTTGAGGCGAGGGGAACGGCCTTGGGCCAGCGGGTTGTCCTGTCCACCATCGTAAACAGGTAGGTGAAACCGTGAGAGGTGGGAAGCGGACCCACGAGGTCGACATTGACATGGTCAAACCTCCTCTCAGGAACCGCACATTGTTCAAAAGGGGCCCTAGTATGGCGGTGGACTTTGGCCCGTTGACAGGCCACGCACGAGTCGACCCAGGACCTCACGTCCTTCTTAAGCCCCTGCCACACGAACTTCTGTGACAACAACTTCACGGACTGCGCCAGGCCGCAGGGACCAGCGGTCGAGGCTGGCCCATGGAGACATCACACCACAGCTTTCCGCCAGAGTCACCGACCATGACCTCCTCCAGGCGTAATCCCGTGACCGAGGCCTTGAGGGTCTGGACCCCGTGGTCAGAGGCCTGGTCAGTGCCCATGCAGAGGTAATCGAGGCCCAGCTGCACAGCTCCGATGACCGCTCTGGAGAGGCAGTCCGCGACCACGTTAGCCATGCCAGCGATGTGTCGTATGTCCGTGGTGTACTCAAAGATGTACGAAAGCTGCCGTTGCTGTCGGGCGGACCACGGCTCGGCCACCTTGGACATGCAGAAGGTCAGTGGCTTGTGATCCACGAACGCCGCAAACTCCCGGCCTTCCAGCAGGAAACGGAAGTGGCGAACCGCCAATTAGAGACCAAGGAGTTCTCTGTCGAAAGTGCTGTACTTGCGCTCCCTGGGAGTCAACTGGCGGCTGAAAAAGGCGAGCGGTTGCCAGGCGCCGTCGACCCATTGTTCAGCGGGCGCATGGTGTGGGCCGCCCGGCGGATGAACCGGTGATAAAACGTCACCATCCTGAGGAACTCTCGGAGCGCCCGAGCTGTAGGCGGTCATGGAAAAGCAGACACGGCCTCCACTTTCGACGGGAGGGGGGCGGCCCCATCCTTGCTAATGAGGTGCCCGAGGAAATGGATGGAGGACAACCCGAACTGACACTTCGCTGGGTTGATAATCAGGCCGTGTTGGTTGAGCCTCACGAAAAGGACCTGAAGATGTGCCTGGTGCTCTTTGGAGGAGGAGCTGGCGACCAGGATGTCGTCTAAAAAGACTAAGATGAATGGCATGTCTCTGAGCGCTGAATCCATCAGCCGCTGAAAGGACTGAGCTGCGTTCTTAAGTCCAAACGGCATACGCAGGCCCAAACGGCGTAATTACCGCAGTTTTGGGGACGTCCGAGGGGTGCACCGGCACCTGGTGGTAGCCCCGCACCAGATCCACCTTGGAGAAAACCAGCTTTCCCGTCAGGTGTGCAGAGAAGTCCTGGATGTGAGGAACCGGGTAGCGGTCTGGCATAGTGGCGTCGCTAAGGCAGCGGTAGTCACCACGCGGTCGCCAGCCACCGGCTGTTTAGGGACCATGTGAAGCGTCGAAGCCCAAGGGCTGTCTGAGCGGCGGATGATGCCCAGACGCTCCATGTTGACGAACTCCGACTTGGTGACTGCCAGCATGTCAGGGTTGAGCCGCCGGGCCCTAGCGTAGACAGGGGGGCCTTCAGTGTCAATATCGTGCTCTCCCCTGTGTTTGGTAGTGGCAGCGGAAAAGGTGGGAAACTCACTGAGAAGGTGCTGGAACTTGTCGCCCTGTGAGAGTGATCTGGAGAGCCCGCTGAATGAGGCCTCGCCGCGGGTACACGTGAACGAGGCAAACGTCAGCGTGTCCACCAGGCGGCTGTTCTTGACGTCCACCAGCAGCCCGTGAGCGCACAGGAAGTCTGCGCCGAGGAGGGCGAAGGAGATGTCAGCCGTGACGAAATCCCACTTAAACCGCTGACCCTCGAAGCACAGGTCCACTGTCTTTGTGCCATAGGTGCGAATAGGGGTGTCGTTAGCGGACATTAAAGGTGGGCCGTGGCCTCCACCGGCGGCGTCCTCCAGGTAGCCAGCAGGACGCTCCGCTGGGCTCCTGTGTCACAAAGGAGTCTGCGACCAGAGAGGCTGTCCCTGATGAACAGGAGCCGGTTGGA
>CM070449.1:39373748-39531248 GCA_036324595.1 Champsocephalus gunnari | reverse complement strand
GGACACGTGTCTCCAGATCCTGCTGTGACATTAGTCTTGTAATCCTAGATATGTTCTTTAGGTGATAGGAGGCTGATTTAGTAACTGTTTTAATGTGACTGTTGAAACTCAGGTCAGAGTCCATGACTACTCCTAGATCTCTGGCTCTATCTGTTGGTTTGAACATTGCAGACTGAAGCTCAGCGCTAACTTTTATACGTTCTGCCTTGGCTCCAAAAACCATTACCTCAGTTTTATCTTTGTTTAAGTGGAGAAAGTTCTGACACATCCAGTCATTGATTTGTTCAATGCACTTACTCAGTGTTTTAACTGGAGAATAGTCTCCTGGTGAAATTGTTACGTAAATGTGTGTGTCATCTGCATAGCTATGGTAACTTATTTTGTTGTTCTTCATTATCTGAGCCAGTGGTAGCATGTAGATGTTAAAGAGAAGAGGCCCCAAGATGGAGCCTTGAGGAACCCCACATGTCATATTTGTCAACTCAGATGTGTATGTACCTATAGCAACAAAGTTGTTTCTGTCCTTTAAGTAGGATTCAAATCAATTTAGAACTGTTTCCGAAA
The DNA here is from genome assembly GCA_036324595.1 of Champsocephalus gunnari. NCBI lineage: Eukaryota > Metazoa > Chordata > Actinopteri > Perciformes > Channichthyidae > Champsocephalus > Champsocephalus gunnari. The sequence goes on along the minus strand of CM070449.1, from coordinate 39,530,684 downwards.
GTCCTACCCAGTGTTCCAGTCGGTCCAGTAATATGCTGTGGTCAACAGTGTCACACGCAGCACTGAGATCTAATAATACTAACACTGAAGTTCTGCCACTGTCTGTGTTTAAGTGGATGTTATTAAAGACCTTTCCAAGAGCAGTCTCAGTGCTGTGGTTTGGACGAAAGCCTGACTGGAACACATCGAAACAACCATTTAAATGCAAGAAATTACTCAACTGTTGAAAAACTACTTGTTCAATGATCTTATCTAGAAATGGCAGGTTTGATATGGGCCTGTAATTGTTCATTACTGAAGCATCTAGATTATTATTTTTTAAGAGCGGTTTAATGACTGCAGTTTTCAGGGCCTGTGGAAAAATACCTGAGTGAAGAGACTTGTTTACTATATGAAGTAGTTTTGAGGCCATGGAACGCAAAACATCTTTGAAAAATCCTGTTGGAATAATATCAAGGCAGCAGGAGGAGGACTTCAGAAGTTGTATAATGTCCTCCAGGTTTTTATCATTAATCTGATGGAATTGTGTCATGATGTCTGAATTGATGTTAAGTGGACACAGAGACAACACATGTGCTGTTCCTGATGCAGAGGCACTGACTGCTCGTCTGATGTTCTGAGTGTTGTCAGTGAAAAAGGCAAAGTCATTGCACGCCCTGGTGGATAGAAGTTCAGAGGCTACTGACACTGGGGGGTTAGTTAGTCTGTCGACGGGTAGCAAACAAGGCACGTGCGTTGTTTTTGATTTTGGTAATGATATCAGAGAAGAATGATTGTCGTGCGTTTTTCAATTCCAAATTATGAAGGCCAAGTCTCTCTTTATAGATTTCAAAGTGAACCTGGAGATTTGTTTTTCGCCACCTGCGTTCAGCTTTTCGACATTCTCTTTTTTCTGCTCTCACGGTCATGGCCTTTCTCCATGGAGATATGTTCTTGCCAGTCACTTCCTTTACCTTAGTTGGAGCAATGGCATCTATAACATTTTTAATGTTTGAATTAAAATGATCTACTAGCTCATTTACTGAGATGTTAGCAGGGGCAAGTGTGGAAGAAAAATTCTGAGTAAACATTTCCCTCGTGTTTTCAGTTAAATATCGCTTTGTGGTTACCTCTTTGTGAACACTTGTGTGAACAGAAATACAGCTCTCAAAGAAAACACAGGAATGGTCAGAGAGCGCAACATCAGTCACCACAACCTTAGAGATATTCAGACCCTTTGAGATAATTAAGTCCAGAGTGTGCCCCTTATTGTGCGTGGGCTCCGTCACATGCTGAGTCAGTCCATAGCTATCAAGAACACAGAACAATTCTTTAGCCCCTCTGTCCTGGGGGTTGTCAACATGGATGTTAAAATCACCAACAATGACTAGACGGTCAAAGTCAATACACACTATAGACAGCAGTTCAGTAAAAGCTTGCACAGTATTTGGGGGTCTATAGATATTTAGGAACAGAGCTCGAGAGGAGCATTTCAGCTGAAGGGCCACATATTCAAAAGAATCAAAGTTCCCATACGATGTCTTCCTGCATTGAATGGAATCATTGAACAGAATAGCAACTCCACCCCCTTTCTTATGCATTCTTTCCTGACTCATAACACTAAAGTTGGGAGGTGTTGATTCGATAAGAACAGCTGCACTGTTATTTTGTTCATTCCAAGTTTCTGTTAAAAACATAAAATCCAGATTGTGCTCAGTGATAAAATCATTGATTACAAATGTTTTTCCTGCCAAAGACCTGACATTTAATAAAGCTAGTTTAAATTTGTTGAACACACCATCAGTCAAGTTTTTTGTAACAAGCTGTGGCTGACATGGAATCACTGCTAAATTAGATAAACTCACACAAACGTTTGAGTGCTTCCTGTATCTAAGATGATTCACCGCTCTTAATCTGTTACCTATCAACACAGATGTCGGCAAAGCTACTGGCAGGCAGGGCCCCGGCATGTCCTGGAAAGAGTTGAGAGTGCCATACGCCCTTGAGCCTGGACCCAGCACATATCAGTTTGCAGCGTTTTGTACACACACATCCCTATCAGGCTTTGAAGGGGAGGGAGGACCCACCACCCTGCTCCTCTCATCATAAGGGGGAGGGCAGGGTGAGGGCTACACTGTAGAAAGGGGGGTTTGGAAATCTGCTTCCATCTTCCTTGTATAGTTTTGGTTTGAATGATTGTGGTAGGCATGGTGATGAAGCCGGGGGAGATGGTGCGCGTCTCTGCTTCGGTGATTTTGGTGGGCGTCGTTGAGGGGCGGGGGTAAAGGACATGCTGCCAACCCTGCGTGTCGCCTTCATGCGGTCATCGAACTCCAGGGGGGTGGGCGAGGGTGAAAGGGTGAGAGGAGAGTAGAGAGAGCTGGGGGATGAATGAAGAGTATCCTCGAAGGCGTTGACAGGGAGGGTGACGGGCGGTGGAGACTCCTCCGTGTGTCTCATAGGTCTCCCATAATCAGAACATTCCTCAGGCGGGTGCAGTGATACTTCTTCAGGGTTTTCTGCACGATGTGTTGTGTCTTTCTCCTGTTTTGATTCCTCTTGCCGCTTGTCCTTGGCAGAGGGAACAGATTGATGACGCAGGCAGTTGAATATGTCAGAGATAAACAATTTCACTCCGGACTTGTTCAGGCAAACTCCATTTGCCTTGAAAAGATGTCTGCACAGAATGGTCAGTACAGGCAGGTGAAAGCCAGGTGGTCAGTGCAGACAGTTGAAAGCCAGGTGGTCAGTACAGGCAGGTGAAAGCCAGGTGGTCAGTGCAGACAGGTGAAAGCCAGGTGGTCAGTGCAGACAGGTGAAAGCCAGGTGGTCAGTGCAGACAGGTGAAAGCCAGGTGGTCAGTGCAGACAGGTGAAAGCCAGGTGGTCAGTGCAGACAGGTGAAAGCCAGGTGGTCAGTGCAGGCAGGTGAAAGCCAGGTGGTCAGTGCAGACAGGTGAAAGCCAGGTGTTCAGTGCAGGCAGGTGAAAGCCAGGTGGTCAGTGCAGACAGGTGAAAGCCAGGTGGTCAGTGCAGGCAGGTGAAAGCCAGGTGTTCAGTGCAGACAGTTGAAAGCCAGGTGTTCAGTGCAGACAGTTGAAAGCCAGGTGGTCAGTGCAGACAGGTGAAAGCCAGGTGGTCAGTGCAGGCAGGTGAAAGCCAGGTGTTCAGTGCAGACAGGTGAAAGCCAGGTGGTCAGTGCAGACAGTTGAAAGCCAGGTGGTCAGTGCAGACAGGTGAAAGCCAGGTGGTCAGTGCAGGCAGGTGAAAGCCAGGTGGTCAGTGCAGGCAGGTGAAAGCCAGGTGGTCAGTGCAGGCAGGTGAAAGCCAGGTGTTCAGTGCAGGCAGGTGAAAGCCAGGTGGTCAGTGCAGACAGTTGAAAGCCAGGTGGTCAGTGCAGGCAGGTGAAAGCCAGGTGGTCAGTGCAGGCAGGTGAAAGCCAGGAGTTCAGTGCAGACAGTCTGCTGAATCTCTCCCCTCCTCTTCTGACTGGCGGTAGAGGGCCACTGACGAACACCTCTGCATTTAGAGAGCTGGCAGTTTCCAACAGACATTTAAAGTCTTCTTTCAGCACTTCTGACTCTTGTTTCTCAACATCATCTGTTCCAATGTGCAGAACCACATTCTTCACAGTCGGATGTTCAGCCCCAACATGCAGGATCTTCTCAGCCAAGTCAGAGACTGTATCCTTGGGAAAACAGAGTACTTTGGTGTTGTTCTTACTACACAGACCTTTTACATCTCTTACAGCAGAGTCACCCACAACCAGAGTTTCAGGCCCAGTCGTTAGCTTTCCCTCTAGCCCTTTACTTTTGGAGCAGCTATTGGTCCTTACCCCGCTGTGTGAAGAGGACGGGTTATCCAGGTCATCAGAGAGAGATCTCCGGCTCTCGGTCAGCGGAGCGTATCTGTTCTGGATCGGCACACTCGGTGGTTTAGGAGGATTGTTTGTAGTTCTCCCTTTAGCAGCTGTCCACGGCTGTTTAGGGGTTGAAGAGGCGCTCCTCCTGGGTGATAACAATGCATTGATTTGATTATGACTGATTTTAGTAACGAAGTAACTCGTGTCGGGGCGATGTTAGTAACTGTAGTGTGATTACTGAATTATAAAAGTAACGCGTTACACTACTCCGTTACCGACAAAGTAATATTATTACAGTAACGCGTTACACCCAACTCTGATCAGGACACACACAGAGAGTTCTCACACAGCAACACATTTCAAACAGTCAGAGGAAACTTAGTGTGTGGAATGTAAAGCAGAAGTTTTGAAGGATGAAAATAATTAAAGCTGCAAGCAGCGATCATCGGGCCCTCGCACATCCACGCTGGTTGTACGTCCAGAATCCCTGTCCACTCAGCAGCGCCATGACAGCCGCAAGGAAGAAAATTACCACACACACACACACACACACACACACACACACACACACACACACACACACACACACACACACACACACACACACACACACACACACACACACACACACACACACACACACACACACACACACACACACACACACACACACACACACACACACACACACACACACACACACACACACACACACACACACACACACACACACACACACACACACACACTCCTCTAAGTTAAGTTAGTTTCTGTTCGGCTTGGAAGCAAGTCCCCGCCTCCTGCAAAGTGTTCAATCAAACGCTTCAACTCGTTCCATCTAGAATCTGTGAGTTTGAATCTGGATCTGAAGTCGGCGTGACGTTGAAGTCGTGCTGCTGGACTCGCTGCAGTTCGTTTATAGCATCACGTTAGCATTTAGCTACTGGACGTTAGAGTTATGATTAGAACATTATAAAAGTAGACTTGTGGAGATTAACAAAACGTGCATTTATCAAACGGGTTCATTTTCCACAGACCTTATTTCGAACTATTTTCCTAAACCCTCTGGAGAAATCCCGTTTTTGTCGAGGGAAATAGAAAACACCCTGAAATTTCCATACAAATATTAATATTAAATAGATAGTACTATAATATGTAGGAGCCATGTTATGGGTGTTGTTGGTGTGTCAGTTTATATATATAGTGCAATATTATTTATGAACACTGGGTGGCGGGGTTCAGCTGCACCGGGTGTATATAAAGAGGTAGGTGACAGGAGAGGAAGGACACGGAGGGAGAGAGCAGCCCGGTTCCAGCAGCCCGGCAGATGCTCATCACTACAACTAGAACTGTACAATTAACCCTGGGATGTAAACGCTGAATAAAACCTCGATATAAACTGCAACAAAGGACCGGAAACTCATGTGTGTGTGTCTGCATCACTCTTCAGTCCTTCTGTGACGTAACGGCACAAATACATAGGACATAGGAAAGGGAATTGCCATTACACAATATAAAGAGCTGTTTCCATTGTGTACAGACACGACGTATTCAATTCAGAAAGTGATTTGGAGTGATTAGGTCACATGACATGGGTGGCGCAGTGGTCTGTGCGTCCGATCATCAGATCAAGGGGGAGTGCTGGGGAACTCCAGTTCGAAACCCGCTCCTGCCGCCACTGCGTCAGGCCGTTGTGTCCTTGGGCAAGACACTTCACCCGGATTTGCTCCTGTGGGTATTGTCCACAGTACATGACCATTGCATGTATGATCTGTTAGTTATTGAAGCAATATGCTAATATTACCATACACATAATACTAATAAAACATATTTGAAGTATTAAAATGCAATAAAGAGAGGTGTTCAACAAATGTATGATGTAGTGGATTTGTTTCACATTCACACGATCGGGAAGCTGTCGATTTAGTAAAAGGAACATCGTTCCTGTGTAATTGAAGAGTCGTTTGTTGACGGTCCCTAAGTGAAAGATCGTTTCGCGGATAAGATCTCGCGGTCGTAATACAGCCAACTGCAGCAGCAGGGGAAACTGACGCAAACCAAGTTAACAGTCACATCTTATCTGGATAAGTGCTGCAAAGTTATAAGGGATACATGTGTGTGTAGTCTTTAATATTACAAATGATCGCTGGTAGATAGCCACAGAAGTCGGATCACAGTTTCCTGAGCGATCCGCTCCACAGCTGAAGCTTCTCCACGCTGCTGTCAAACTGTGAGTACACCACGTGTGCTGCACTGGGAGGCTGTCTGCAGGTGTGCACGGGTCTCAGGTGGACTTGGCATCACATTAAGAACGATGTAAAGTAATAAGTCTGGCAACAATAAGTGGTTTAAATGATTTATTCTAGTTTGCAATGTTTTGAACAGACATCCCATCACCTCAAGTGTCTTTTTGTAGTCCTCGCTGTGCGCGTCCGGATATCGGCATCGCAACCACAACCTCACACACTGGTCGTGAATGTGCATCAAAGTGTTCCTATGGAGCCATATATAGCAACAGATGTAAAGGTTCATCTCATCTTATCTTATCTTATGAATGTAAACAGAAGAAGATCGAAATGTGTATTTCCTGGTGAGTCACAGGGGCGTTTCCTGGACCTGGAAACTGTCGGGGCTGCGTTTACAGTGACGGGCCAGAGCTTTTCTTTTGGGGGTGCTGTTGACGTTAGACGGTGCTCGAACATGTGGGGTTTCCCACTTGGTACCGGGCGCTACAGTGGAACCTTGGTCAACTCAGCCGTCTCTCCAATGTGCTTGGTCAAATGAGCAGTTCTTCATTTTTGAGTGCGCGATTAATAGCGCCTTTACGGTAATCGCTGAGAAGCGGCACTGACGCAAGAGTAAGACAATGCGTGTTTTTTCTGCTTCATGCGATACCAATTATTTTGACCATAAATTCTTAAAAAAACTAACACTGTTTGACTCAGTCCTGGTTTGAGTGCTACCAACAATAAAATGAAGTACTTTGACGGGCTTTCTTCTGAGAACAAAATCATGCCACTTCTGCTATATTTGATGATTTTTAGCCATACATTCTTAATAAAAGTGATACTGTTGGACTCAGTACTTGTTAGACTACTACCAAAAGTACAATCAAGTACTTATATCGTGTACTTTTTGAGTAATACACTGTCAACCTCCCCTCCAGAGTACAATAATGTATGTTTTCTGCCATCTTTGATGAGAGATAAAATGATTCTTTGCCATAAGTTCTCAGTGAGAGTGGTACTGCTGGACAGAGTACTACTTGGACTACTGCCACAAGTACAAGTACTTTTATCGTGTACTTTTGGAGTAATACCCTGTCAAACTCCCCTCCAGAGTACAATAATGTATGTTTGTATGTATGTAACATACATAATTCGTGACCAAACCGTTTGAGACCCACTGAGATAACTAAAGTGAACTATCGAAACACTCAGAGAGTCCTTTAGCTCACCTGAGCCTCTCAGTCGACACCCTCTCACTCCCTAGACGTCCAGGAGCGACGCTTGGTCAGGGTCCCGAGGCGTGCAGTTGTGACGCGCCGAGGCTCCTTCAGCTTCATAAACGGACGCAAAGAGCTTTCAACTGATTGCAATGTATTCCCATCGGTGGCGGTATTTGACGCTCATGGAAGCACCGCATCCATTTATGTCGGCAGCTCTTAAAGGCAATGTGAGCGTCCATTCCCATTGGATAACGGAGAATTGTACACCCGGAAGTAAGTATTCTCCTTCCTGTGGATTGATCTGACCGTGATATCTCCACTACTCATCAACTCAAAAACACCAGATTACCTTTGTTGATTAAACGACATTGATAGGTTTAAATTGCTTTTGTGTTTTTCCCCTTCAATTCTGAGAAACAACTTGTTTTCTCTGAGATGTGGAGCGCCAAAGAGACTACACTACCCACAATCCCCAGCTATTGTTTGCACCCCCTGTCCGCCGCTAGGGGGTGCTACAGCGCCCCCTTCACACGCCCCGAGTAAATGTAACACCCTTTTCACCCCGGTTACACTTCTCATGTGCGATGGGCGCTGTAAGGGATGAAAGTGGGGGGGGGTGGCATATCAGGCGTCCGCAGCTAAAGTGGGCGTGGGATCGAGCAAGAGAGATAAATGCAATTTATGTAAACACATATTTCCAAGGCACTCCTTTATAATTATTGGGATAAACAGGTTTGAAATCATTTCAATGTATACTAGAGGACAGTAAACCAAAAATATCGTTTAAAACTTGAGAGATACAAAAATATGTATAAATATCTCGCCTCGGGCAGCAAATAGTTTAGAACCGGCCCTGATGGTGTAGGAAAACGGGCTCCGTGTTACAAGACGGGTCGGGGGTTTGGCGGTACTGCTGCAGACTCTCTGCACACACACACACACACACACCACACCACACACACACACCACACACCACACCACACACCACACACACACACACACACACACACACACACACACACACACACACACCACACACACACACACACACACTGCTGCAGACTCTCTACACACACACACACACACACACCGCTGCAGACTCTCTACACACACACACACACACACACACTAGGGCTGCACGATTTTGGGAAAAAATCTAATTGCGATTTTTCTGACAAATATGCGATGCGATTCGAATTGCGATATTTATTTTTAAGCGACCCAATGGAAGTTTATTGTAAAATGCGGCCATAACTCCGGCTAGGAAGGTCGTATCAACGTACTCCAGTCTCTAGCACCCCGCAGCCCGAGCTACGAGTGAAAGAACTAAACTTACATGAAACTTCCGTTGGGTTTCTTTAAAGTCGAGCTTCAGTTTGAGATTCACCCTGATGTAGAAACACGTGATGGAGCGTCTCTAACCTGACTCAGATGCTTTCACCAAACTATTTAGGAAAGCTCCGCTGGAAGCCGTCTGGAAAGGGCAGCACTTTCAAGGATACTTGGCAGGTGATTGGATCAATCTGTCTATCACCATCTATCATGGGCCACTTCTGATTGATTAACAATGGCTGGTACATGTGGAGCACAGCACTTCTGATTGATTAACATGGCTGGTACATGTGGAGCACAGCACATATGATTGGTGTGGATGACTGACACACAAGAAGAAAAAAAAATGTAAAAAAAAATGTAAAACATTTTTTTTCAAAAAAAGTTTAAAAAAATCGCAGGCTTTGCGATTTAATAATCGCATCATCTCGAATCGCGATTTAGATTTAAAATCGATTAATCGTTCAGCCCTAACACACACACACACACACACACACACACACACACATATCTGCTATTTTAAAGTAAAGTCAACACATATCGACCCTAAATAAAGTCTATATTAAGAACGAGAGATGTTTTAACATATGGCTTAAACAAAAGACAAATGAGCGAGGGTGATGACGTCAGAGCATCGTCCGATGTGCCGGGGCTGAGCTCCGGACAGCCCCAGCCCAATTTAACCCCTGTGCACAAGTTAAGCCAAAAACCAGTTAAACTTGCACACCGGCGGAGGCATTGGGGCTCAAGAGGTTAAGCACTTCTTCTTTAGCGCCACATAGAGGACACCGGAGGTTGTTCAATCAGAATCAGAATGCCTTTAATAGTCCCATGGAGGGGACATTTGCGTATACAGCAGGAAAAAAGACAGCTTAATGTTACATATGTTAAATATGTGACATGCATTAAAAAAAAGTACTAAGTTATGAGCTAATAAAAAGTTACATAATTAAAAAAAAATACACATCCTGTAACAGTTCTTAGGATTGTGTGTGTGTGTGTGTGTGTGTGTGTGTGTGTGTGTGTGTGTGTGTGTTGCGGACAGGGATTCTGGACGTACAACCAGCGTGGATGTGCGAGGGCCCGATGATCGCTGCTTGCAGCTTTAATTATTTTCATCCTAACAAATTCTGCTTTACATTCCACACACTAAGTTTCCTCTGACTGTTTGAAATGTGTTGCTGTGTGAGAACTCTCTGTGTGTGTCCTGATCAGAGTTGGGTGTAACGCGTTACTGTAATAATATTACTTTGTCGGTAACGGAGTAGTGTAACGCGCTACTTTTATAATTCAGTAGTCACACTACAGTTACTAACATCGCCCTGACACGTGTTACTTCGTTACTTTCTAAAATCAGTCATAATCAAACCTCAACAAGCACCTGCAAAGAACACATGCTAAAGTGAAGCTAACGCACATAGCTGTTGTTTATTTATATCACACACGTAGTCTGTTCTTCTTCTCTGTTTTCCGGTTGTACACATGGCCAACATGCAGGAGAACACGCTGACGCAACAGCGTGAGCAGAGATAGACTGCGCAAATGATACAGATAGCAGGAGACAGAGGACAGCCACGGTCAGATAGCAGGAGACAGAGGACAGCCACGGTCAGATAGCAGGAGACAGAGGACAGCCACGGTCAGATAGCAGGAGACAGAGGACAGCCACGGTCAGATAGCAGGAGACAGAGGACAGCCACGGTCAGATAGCAGGAGACAGAGGACAGCCACGGTCAGATGGCAGGAGACAGAGGACAGCCGCGGTCAGATGGCAGGAGACAGAGGACAGCCGCGGTCAGATAGCAGGAGACAGAGGACAGCCGCGGTCAGATAGCAGGAGACAGAGGACAGCCGCGGTCAGATAGCAGGAGACAGAGGACAGCCGCGGTCAGATAGCAGGAGACAGAGGACAGCCGCGGTCAGATAGCAGGAGACAGAGGACAGCCGCGGTCAGATAGAAGGAGACAGAGGACATCCACGGTCAGATAGCAGGAGACAGAGGACAGCCGCGGTCAGATAGCAGGAGACAGAGGACAGCCGCGGTCAGATAGCAGGAGACAGAGGACAGCCGCGGTCAGATAGCAGGAGACAGAGGACAGCCGCGGTCAGATAGCAGGAGACAGAGGACAGCCGCGGTCAGATAGAAGGAGACAGAGGACAGCCGCGGTCAGATAGCAGGAGACAGAGGACAGCCGCGGTCAGATAGAAGGAGACAGAGGACAGCCGCGGTCAGATAGCAGGAGACAGAGGACAGCCGCGGTCAGATAGCAGGAGACAGAGGACAGCCGCGGTCAGATAGAAGGAGACAGAGGACAGCCGCGTTCAGATAGCAGGAGACAGAGGACAGCCGCGGTCAGATAGCAGGAGACAGAGGACAGCCGCGGTCAGATAGCAGGAGACAGAGGACAGCCGCGGTCAGATAGCAGGAGACAGAGGACAGCCGCGGTCAGATAGCAGGAGACAGAGGACAGCCACGGTCAGATAGCAGGAGACAGAGGACAGCCACGGTCAGATAGCAGGAGACAGAGGACAGCCACGTTCAGATAGCAGGAGACAGAGGACAGCCACGGTCAGATAGCAGGAGACAGAGGACAGCCACGGTCAGATAGGAAAACATTCAGGATCTGGATCAGTCTTATGCGACAATGGAAACAGAACTAAAGATAACATTTAAAACTTTAGCAGTCTGCGTGATCTGCCTGCAGGGAGGGGCGGGCCGGCCCTGCGAGTAACGAGTTACTTTATGTAGAGAGTAACGAAGTAGTGTAATATATTACTTTTTTTTAAAGTAATATGTAATATGTAATATATTACTTTTTTTAAGTAACTACCCCATCTCTGGTCCTGATGAGATAATGTGTGATTCTCCAGCAGGTGGTTGTGTGTGTGTGAAGGTGCGAGCCCTGCTATGAATCCCTGTGAGGACACTGAACCCGCTCTGAGTGGGGACCCTGAACGCCTCACCAAAGCTCAGAGGTGAGATGAAGACCTCTGACTGTCCTCTTCTCCAGAGCTCAACAGGCATTACTCACACTCAAAGCTCTGTGTGTTTGTGTTGAAGCCCAGAGCAGCGACCTGGACCTGGACCTGGACCTGGACCTGGACCTGGACCTGGACCTGGACCTGGACCCAGCTGTGTGTCCATGAAGAGTGACCAGTCTATAGGTGCACCGATCTATTTTAAAGGCCGCCCTTCAGAGACAGGGTAAGTGGACGTCATGTGACTTCATTATCTCAGCAGCAGTAGAAAACATGTTGTTACTGAAGAACAGAGGCTTCTTGCTGAAGCAGAGGGAGGGTCTGCCAAGGTGGGTTCCGCCTGAAGCCAGAGTTTAACGTGTCGGACAGGCTCGATAAAAGAAGCCTTCTTTACCATAGCAGGAAGCACATATCAACGCCTAATACAGCTCAATCTGTCCACCAACTAAATCAGTGTTCCATCATTATGGTACAGTTTCAGACCGTAATGTTCGTGAGTATATTGTTACTGTTAGTGCAATTTATGGCTCACCAACTTTAAATGTTAACACAGAGACATCAGTGAAACACAGATATGGTTGTGATTCATTATTATTCAGTTGCGCAACAGCAATAATAATTTGGGGTACATCGCCTTCTGCCACAGCAGCCAATCACGGAAATGCGAGTACAAGTTTCCCCCAGCATATATAGTTTGTAAATACACACTCACACACACACACACACACACACACACACACACACACACACACACACACACACACACACACACACACACACACACACGTATACGCACACACATTTTTCCCTAAATAGTATTTCAGACCATTGTGACGGTCCAGATGCCTGATAACTGTTTCTTTCTCATGTTTCAGGGGGAGGCTGGAGGAACTTGAGCCCAGCTGTGTGTCCATGAAGAGTGACTGGTCTATGGACAAACCTACATGTTTCAGGGGGAGGCTGGAGGAACCTGAGCCCAGCTGTGTGTCCATGAAGAGTGACTGGTCTATGGACAAACCTACATGTTTCAGGGGGAGGCTGGAGGAACCTGAGCCCAGCTGTGTGTCCATGAAGAGTGACTGGTCTATGGACAAACCTATTTGCTTCAAAGATGGACGACCCTCTGTTGGTCAAAGGTGAGGATTGAAAGTTGATAACCCCTTCATGGTACCTGCTGCTCTGCTTTCAGGTTGTATTGACCCAGCTAAGAAAGTGTGGCTCTGTTGAATGTTCCTGGTGAGACACTTCTCTGGTTCCTTTCTAATAAAAGCAGCTTTGAGCATTTATAAGGCGTATCAGGTTTTAAAGCTTTAAGCACCTAAACACCGTGACTAGCTCCTCGTCTGTGTGAACCAACTTGGCAATAAACCTGTTTCTGAATCTGATGAAGGTTTCTTTAAATAAATAAATAACGGTCTTGTTTACCTTCAGTGTTTCTCCTCTGAGTTACCTTTATTTATTCCCTTATGAACATTAGTAAAGCTGGAGTTCTGTAATCCTGCAGCGTGCGTCCAAAGGGAGGGAAACTCCACTGTGTGGACGTCTACTCCAGCTTCAGATCAGCTCTGAGTGAATACATACCTGTGTGTTTGCCTTTGCTCCTCGGCAGTTGGAGGTCAATGTTTCCCTGTATTTGCAGCAGTTTTTGCTTCTCATTTCTAAAATGTGTGTAAATGCTTTGTAGTGTTTTGCTCTTCACCTGGTGCTCTATTGAACAATTAAACTGCTCTTGATCAAATTAAATTAAATGTAATTGTTAAACCTTAAACAAACATTACATTCACTGATTCATTTCATGTTGGTGCGTGGCACTTCGAAGTGACAGTCAAGGATGAGTGATATCACTGCCCTCTCTCTCTTTCTCGCCCAGTGTTGGGAGCATTTGCAACAGGGTTCGATGAAACCTCTCAGCAGGGTTTCCTTGCGGGTGGTGTGGGGAGGTCCTGGAATGGTTCACACCGGAAAACTGTGTGAGGGCTCTGAAAAGCTCCTTTTCAAACTCCCTTCCCTGATCATGGTGGGGTTTAGCTGGATATCCAAACCGAGGGACAAAGTCATTGAATATTTTGTCAGCAGCCATCTTGCCTGCCTTGTTTCTTGTGGAGTATGCTTGGGCAAACCTGGTGAAGTGGTCGACAAGCACCGGAATGTACTCGTACCCTCCACGGCTGGTCTCAAGGTGGAGAAAGTCAATACAGACAAGTTCAAGAGGTGAGCTTGATGTTAGACCGCCCATGGGCGCTCGGTCATGTAAAGCTGGCTTCTTCTGCTTTATACAATGACATTTCCTGGTTCTGTACTCTTCAATATCCCTTTTCATAAAAGGCCAATACAATCTTTCTCTTGCAAGGCTCAAGACTCTCTATACCAACATGCTCCATATTGTCGTGCAGGTGAGTGAGGGCTGTCTGTCTATAGGTAGTCGGGAAGACTAGCTTTTTATGACCAAGCGTCTTCCTATACAGGAGGCCATTTTCCAAGTACAGCCTGCTCCACTCTCTTGAGATGTTCCTGGTCGATTTGTCCAAAGTCCCGCGTATTTCATTGTGGTCGAATACCGGAAAAGGTTCTGTGTGTTTGTTGATGAGATGAGATGTTCAGTGCTGCCACCCATGCAACTTCTCCTCTCAACATGTTCTTCAAAAGACTTAGAGAAGCAGAGGACATCGTCTAGATAAGGGATGCAACACTCATCCCTGAGCTCCTCGAGCATTTCCTCCATGCTTCTTTGACAGGCTGCTGGTGCGTTTGATAAGCCAAAGGGCATTCTGACCCATTCATATAGACCTCAGGGTCGTGAAGGCAGTCAGGTGCCTGGAACCCTCGGCAATAAAGCCCTGGTGATATGCCTTGCCCTGGTCTAGAATGGTAAACCAGCTGTAGCCTCCAAGCCAGTCAATCAGGTCCTGAATGCGGGGAAGCGGATGTTTGTCTGGCACCGTCTTCTTGTTAAGCAGTCGGTAATCAATGCACAGGCGCAATGACCCATCTTTCTTTCTCACACACGCAACAGGTGCAGCATATGGAGACTTAGACTTTACAACCCATCCTTTCATTATCAAATCTTGTATGTACTCTTTTACTTCCTTGTACTGCGGCTTTGGAATTGAAACATACGCCTTCTGAACGGGAATGTCATCTTTGGTCCTTATTGGCATCTGAAGAGAGGGAATACATCCAATGTCACTGCTGTCACGTGCGAAAACTGCAGACTCCTCATACCGCATATCTTCAACCATCCATTGCTGTTCCTTAGTGAGGTGACTGCGGTCAACAGGTGGTCGCCATGGCGCAGTTGTGGTTGTTGTAGGAGTGGTGACATTGTTTACGTCAGCTTTCACTGTTGTCATCTGTGGTATTTCAACCTCTGGTGTCTCTGTCGTTCCCACTCAGTGACTTGGCTATGTGTCGAATGGAGCCCAATGTGGTTCTTTTTTGGGAGAACGATTTCATGCTTTGTATGATTGGAAATTGGCACTGCGATAAGTGGCCATTTGCTTTTACTGATCTCTAAGAGGCCTTCTCCAACACTCAGCTGTTCTAGAGTTCTCTTCTGAAGGTTCATATAGGACAACTGGGTCAGATGTGTCAAAGCTAGGCGGTACTCTGTACCTTGGATGCATTGTCTTTCCTGCTGGAATACATATGTCATCTTTACCTACTCTGATTGTGGCCATGCTGTGGCTTGGTGTCTCTTGGACCTGAATATAATCAACCATAGCCATTGCCTGTTCTTCTTCCACGCCGAGTGCTCTGCGCAAGAGGCTGATAACCATGTCAAGCTCATTAGTAGAGGACACCTGTCCATTTATCATCTCTCTGAGAACATTTGAGCCTAGTAGAGGTTGAGGGAGGGGGGAAGTTCACTGATTAGGAAGGGGACCTGTATTGTGAGGTTTGGATTTTAATTTCCTGCTAGGTTGACTGTCATCCCCACCCAGCCATCATATGGGATTTCTTGTCCATTTGCAGCAAACCGATCAAGGGTTTCATCTGGTTCAAGGAGTTCGGCCAGTGGCCGTACTGGTTGATGTGAGATGAATGTCTTCTTCCAGGACCTATCAATGAGGCTTACTTGTGATCCGGAGTCAAATAACACGGTTACTGCATAGCCACTGATTAATAATAATAATTCATTTATTTTATATAGGCGCCTTTCAAGGCTCTCAAGGTTGCCGTACAAACACATACAAAACAAGATACACAATAGATAACACCAGCATAAGAAACGTAAACAAGACAATGCAGTATATAAATCAATCAAATAACCAAATAAATAAAAACAGAGGATGTGTGATGGATAATGATCAGGGTTTTGGAAATAGGCAGACCGAGTGATATTACTGATGTGAGATTTGAATGAAAATGTGCCAACACTTAAACAATTAAACAATGTTTACCCAGGATTCAGGCACCTTCCCTGGCTTGTGAAATGTGGTGATGCGCCCTGGAGGTATCAGACTATTTAATCCAATCCAACTTTATTTATATAGCACTTTAAAACCTTCAGACCAAAGTGCTGTACAGAGAGATAAGCTCACACAACATAATATAAATACATTTAAAATACAAGATACAAACCAGAATAAACGTAATAATTAAAAAATAAATAACAGCCATATAATAAAAACAATAGACCACTGAAAGCAAATAAAAGCAACACTCTACTTGTTTCTGAATGCTAAGGAGAAGAGGTGGGTTTTAAGACTGGATTTAAAAGCAGACGGTGTGGGAGCCTGTGTGATGAGCAAGGGCAGGTCGTTCCACAGTTTAGGGGCGGCAGCAGAGAAAGCACGGTCCCCTCTGCGCTTAGACTTTGTTTTTGGCACCCTCAGGAGCAACTGATCAGCTGACCTGAGAGTGCGAGTGGGCATGTAGCTGTGTAACAGCTCAGAGAGGTACGGCGGGGCCAGGCCATTGAGGGCTTTAAAAGTAAATAAAATAGTTTTAAAATGAATCCTCGAATGAACGGGCAGCCAGTGGAGCAAAGATAAAATGGGGGAAATGTGCTCGTATTTGCGTGTGCCAGTTAGTAGCCGTGCTGCTGCATTTTGCACCATCTGCAGGCGAGCAAGGGAGGATGCACTTATCCCCATATATAGTGCATTACAATAATCCAAGCGGGAGGTGACGAAGGCATGGATTACCGTTTCAAAGAGGTCACTATTTAAAAAAGGCTTTATTTTGGCTAGCTGCCTGAGGTGGAAGAAGCTGTTTTTAACAACTGCCTTGATCTGGCTGTCAAGCTTGAGTTCAGGGTCCATCTTCATCCCAAGATTTATGATGATTTAAAACATGTATACCCCTGGATTCAATCACTTTTCCTGGCTTGTAAAATGTGGTGATGCGCCCTGGAGGTATCAGACTATTTAAAACATGTATACCCAGGATTCAATCACTTTTCCTGGCTTGTAAAGTGCTGTGAAGCAGCCTGTTCTCTGGGTGCAGTCTGGGTGCAAGAGCCATGCGCTGCAAGGAGATCTCTGGGTGTACTCTGTGGCTCTCACAGCCCGCTTATCTCTGGCTGCTCTCTCCCTGTATTCACAGCACTTTTCCCCAGCTATCAAACTCTTATTGCTGGGTATGAAAGCCTTGTGCATCACCCTGGAGCTCTGCCTAGGTGCCTTGAGTGTGAGACCCTGCTAACAGCAGTGAACCTGCTGCCAGCATTACAAACATATTAATCAGGGGTTTTAACACTTTTTTCAATGAAAATGATTTTTATTCACTATCATGGGGCTATATAAATCAAATTCCGGGTAATTAGGAGCACAATTGTACCTTTTACTATTTTGGGCTATTAAAGTGACATTTCTCTGTGACTTTGTCAGTTTATGGAGCTTAGTCCACAATTCCCGGAGGTTCCAGGCCGAATTTGGGAGCTCATAGGCGGCCTGCCATGCGCCCCCACCCGTGGAAAGCCGAAAAAAGTAAAGAAAACGGTCAATTATATCTTAAAATAATCAAAAATGAAGTTTAAAAAAAATGACAACGAGTGCCAACGGAGGAGGGGCTCCAAAAAGCTCAAGTCTTCGGCGCTTCGGGCGGAAGCCCCGGACGCTTTTCCACTCTCCCGTTGCATTTTACAACGGAGAGGGGAATCGAGACCTCCCCTCCTCCGTCAAAAAGCATTCATGTTTTTCAAGCTACCATCCGAACGAAATCGGAAACCCAGTTTTTGAGAGGACTCAGAAAAAAACCGGCTGTTTCACATCATGGAGGAATGTGCCCGCTACATGAGTGCTTTGGCTCGGATACAATTGTTGCATGGAGACCCCCTATGGTTCTTACCAAACTTTAAGTTTTTGAACTGGTCTCTGGAAGAATGTAAGGCAAATGTCAGCCTTATTGACGGAGGTACCGTGGGACTTGCCCTTCAAATGTACGGGTGTCCGCTCAATGGAAATGCGATGTCAACTCCCGATGTCAAGTTCCTGCCAGCGGCTGGACCGATGTTACCAGTGTTTACCAGTGTTGCCAGGGGCCCGATAACATCCTCCACTGGAGGGTGGGTGGTGCTGCTGTGAAGAAGGCCGACTATGGGTGCCGATGAGCGGACGATAAAGCACCGCAAAATACACCTCTTTTCTGACTCACCAGGGGTATTAAGTTCTGGAGGGTGTGAACATCTGGCTTTAGTCCGTTGGGGAGTGCTTAATTCCGGGGGTCTGGGGTCTCATGTTATGGAAGTATGGATGATTCTCGAAAAACGGCTAAGTGCCAACAGGGGAGGGTGAAAGTCCTGTATACCGTGAGTAATCTTACCCGGCTTTTAGACACTAATTCCTGGGTAACAAAGTCCCCCTGCTCGGGTCGTCAAATGTGATTGAAATGGACAGATTCCTGTACATTTCAATCACTTTTGATGGGAGTATTCAGGTGTGGAAGAAATGCCCATATCTCCCTTAAATTCACATCAATCTTACCCAGCTTTCACACACTAATTCATGGGTAATACAGCCATGTGCACCCTGTGTTTAAAGTAATCTTACCCGGCTTTTAGACACTAATTCCTGGGTAACAAAGTCCCCCTGCTCGGGTCGTCAAATGTGATTGAAATGGACAGATTCCTGTACATTTCAATCACTTTTGATGGGAGTCGTCAGGTGTGGATGAAATGCCCATATCTCCCTTAAATTCACATCAATCTTACCCAGCTTTCACACACTAATTCATGGGTAACACAGCCATGTGCACCCTGTGTTTAAAGTAATCTTACCCGGCTTTTAGACACTAATTCCTGGGTAACAAAGTCCCCCTGCTCGGGTCGTCAAATGTGATTGAAATGGACAGATTCCTGTACATTTCAATCACTTTTGATGGGAGTCGTCAGGTGTGGATGAAATGCCCATATCTCCCTTAAATTCACATCAATCTTACCCAGCTTTCACACACTAATTCATGGGTAACACAGCCATGTGCACCCTGTGTTTAAAGTAATCTTACCCGGCTTTTAGACACTAATTCCTGGGTAACAAAGTCCCCCTGCTCGGGTCGTCAAATGTGATTGAAATGGACAGATTCCTGTACATTTCAATCACTTTTGATGGGAGTATTCAGGTGTGGAAGAAATGCCCATATCTCCCTTAAATTCACATCAATCTTACCCAGCTTTCACACACTAATTCATGGGTAACACAGCCATGTGCACCCTGTGTTTAAAGTAATCTTACCCGGCTTTTAGACACTAATTCCTGGGTAACAAAGTCCTCCTGCTCGGGTCGTCAAATGTGATTGAAATGGACAGATTCCTGTACATTTCAATCACTTTTGATGGGAGTATTCAGGTGTGGAAGAAATGCCCATATCTCCCTTAAATTCACATCAATCTTACCCAGCTTTCACACACTAATTCATGGGTAACACAGCCATGTGCACCCTCTGTTTAAAGTAATCTTACCCGACTTTTAGACACTAATTCCTGGGTAACAAAGTCCCCCTGCTCGGGTCGTCAAATGTGATTGAAATGGACAGATTCCTGTACATTTCAATCACTTTTGATGGGAGTCGTCAGTATATGGAGCTCATCCCATAATTCCCGGAGGTTCCAGGCCGAATTTGGAAGCTCATAGGCGGCCTGCCATGCGTCCCCACCCGTGGAAAGCAAAAAAAAGTAAAGAAAACGGTCAATTATATGTTAAAATAATCAAAAATGAAGTTTTTGAAAATTCTGGAAAAACGGCTAAGTGCCCACCGGGGGAGGGGAAAGAAGCGCCGGAGACTTTTGCACTCCCCCGTTGCAATTTACAACGGAGAGGGGAAACGAGACCTCCCCTCCTCCGTCCAAAAAATTCATTCATCTTTTCCAAGCTACCATCTGCACGAAATCGGAAACCCGGTTTTTGAGAGCACTTAGAAAAAAACGAGCTATAATCTCATGATGGGGAAATCATGGAGGAATGTGTCCGCCTCACAAGCACTTTGGATCGGATCAAATTGTTGCCTGGAGGACCCCTAATCATGGTTCTCAAAAAACTTAAAGTTTTTGAACTGGTCTCTGGATGAATGCAAGGGGAGTTGTCAGGGGACTCTACCCGCCTCAAGAGGCACTATTTTCGGATACATTTTATCCATTTTCACCCCTTTTTCTGGTTCTTCTAAAAAGTTAACTTATACTTTTTCCGACTCTGGAGAAAGGTAGGGGGAGTTGTCAGGGGACTCTACCCGCCTTTTGGAACACTATTTTTGGATACAATTTATCCATTTTCACCCTTTTTATGGTTCTTCCAAAAAGTTAACTTAGACTTTTTCCGACTCTGGAGAAAGGTCGGGGGAGTTGTCAGGGGACTCTACCCGCCTTTTGGAACACTATTTTCGGATACAATTTATCCATTTTCACCCCTTTTTCTGGTTCTTCCAAAAGTTGAGTTGTACTTTTTCCGACTCTGGAGGAATGCAATGGAAGTTGTCACGGAATAACGAGACACTATTTTCGGCTAAAATGGTTGCCTAGAGGACTCCCAATCATGGTTCTCACACAACTTTAAGTTGTGAAACTGGTCTCTGGACGAACTCAAGGGGAGTTTTCACGGAATAACGAGACACTATTTTCGGCTAAAATGGTTGCCTAGAGGACTCCCAATCATGGTTCTCACACAACTTTAAGTTGTGAAACTGGTCTCTGGACGAACTCAAGGGGAGTTTTCACGGAATAACGAGACACTATTTTCGGCTAAAATGGTTGCCTAGAGGACTCCCAATCATGGTTCTCACACAACTTTAAGTTGTGAAACTGGTCTCTGGACGAACTCAAGGGGAGTTTTCACGGAATAACGAGACACTATTTTCGGCTAAAATGGTTGCCTGTATGACCCACAATCATGGTTCTCACACAACTTTAAGTTGTGAAACTGGTCTCTGGACGAACTCAAGGGGAGTTTTCACGGAATAACGAGACACTATTTTCGGCTAAAATGGTTGCCTGTATGACCCACAATCATGGTTCTCACAACACGTTAAGGGCGTTCTCCCCGGCAACCCGCCAGCAGATGGAAACACCCGCCTCTCCACCTCTTCCGAGGGACGAGGGACATCGGGGTTCTGCTGGAGGCTACTGCCGGGTCCTGCCTCCTCCGGGGGCAGGTGAGAGGGGTGCAATGCCTCCGCGCAGAATACTGTTATCCCGGCAACCCGCCAGCAGATGGAAACACCCGCCTCTCCACCTCTTCCGAGGGACGAGGGACACCGGGGGTCTGCTGGAGGCTACTGCTGGGTCCTGCGCTCCACCGGGACCCTGACTCCAGCGCGGTGTGGCGGCCTCTCCCTGGCCGTCCACCGTGCGCCCTCTGGGTACCTGACTCCCCTGCCTCCAATTCCAGACCCTGCTCTATGGGTATATGACTCTTCATTGGAGCTGCATTTACGGCCACCGTCCGGGGGTCTACTCCAACATGACCAACGCCGAGGTCCGAAAGGCGGATACAACTGGCACTGCCTTCGGCTACCTCGTCCATGTGAGTGCTATTAAGTAATGCATTTATTCTGGCAGTTATATGCATGATTGACACTGTATTGACACTCTCTAACTCTGTCATAACAGGTAAGCAACCACAAGACGGCCAACGCGTTCGGGGAAGCGCAGCTGTACCTCACCGTGGAAGAATTTGGATGGATGAAGAGGTGGCTGGAAATCAAGGGTACGCTGACCTGCACCTAGAGCCGTTACTTCTTATACACAGAGGGGAAGAACCCGTTCAGGAAGCTTGCCTACTCCCTGAGGTTGGCATGGGCTGATGTGGGGCTCCACGGTCCCATTAACTTCACCGACCTCCGCACAGTCCACGCCGATAATGCGAAGAGGTTTCAAGACAGAGGCAACCGCCAAAGAGTGAGTGATTTCATGTGTCACAACACTGCAACTGCGGACAAATTTTACGCGAATAATCCTTCTTTGAAGGAGGCTGCGGACATTCGGTTACTCTTCACAGAGTCACTGCAAGCAGCGGCCGCGGCATCGACAGCAGCAGCAGCAGCGGGAAATGAAGACACTTTTGCAGGTATTGACATCGACAGTGACAGCTCTGGAGAGGAGCACAGCCCGGCTCCCTACCAAGACTCCCTACCAAGACATGTCAACGCTGGGCGAGCGAAGAGGGACCAGTCACTGGCCGAAAACAGCCCCTCAGACATGGGTGAAGAGAGGGTGCCATACTCTGCCCCAACTTCACCCACTCTTGCCAGTGATCAACTTGTAAATATGCAGTGTGTTGTTGTAATCACTCCCCTTGTACATACTTTATATCCTGTGTGAATGTATTTATTACTGTAAATAAAGTTTGTTAAAATTACTAAGTCTTCTGTTTTTAAAGCCCACTACGGGTTTTTTTCCTTTAATATCCCCAGGGCCACGATATTCTGGTTCTGGTGGTAGCATGGAGGTGTTTAGTCCGAGTGAGGAGTGCTCAAGTGTGGGATGATTTGTAAGGTAGAAGAGGGTAAAAAAAGTTAAAGTGTGAACCTCCAGCAGGGCAGGTGGTGCTGTGAAGAAGGCCGACTATGGGTGCCGATGGGCGGACGGTAAAGCACCGCAAAGTACACCCCCTTTAAGTGTTGCCAGGGGCACAAGAAAAATCCTCCACTGGAGGGTGGGTGGTGCTGCTGTGAAGAAGGCCGACTATGGGTGTCGATGGGCGGACGGTAAAGCACCGCAAAATACACCCCCTTTAAGTGTTGCCAGGGGCACAAGAAAAATCCTCCACTGGAGGGTGGGTGGTGCTGCTGTGAAGAAGGCCGACTATGGGTGTCGATGGGCGGACGGTAAAGCACCGCAAAATACACCCTCTTTAAGCTACCCAGGGGCACGAGATTCTTGAGGGTGTGATCATCTGGGTTTAGTCCGTGGGGGAGTGCTTAAGTTCGGGGGCCCGGGGACCCAAGGTGCACGAGGTTCTGGAGGTACATGGGAGGGATCCTGGAGCTCCTTAGTCCGAGTTTTGGGGCTCTTGGAGCGGCCACAGAGAGGTGCTTTCCCCGGTGTATTTCATGGAAGTCTGAAATAGCCTGTTTGCTCATGTCAGGGAGAGATCCTGGAGCTCCTCAGTCCGTGTTTTGGGGGTCTTGGAGCGGCCCCGAAGAGGTGCCTTTGTCGGTGTACCTAATGGGTAATAAAGCCACTCTAAACAGGTCGTCAAATGTGAATGAAATGGACAGATTCCTGTACATTTCAATCACTTTTGATGGGAGTCGTCAGGTGTGATTGAAAAGTACAGAGTGCTTGAGTCATCTGGTGTGTTTGAAAGGGCCATATCTTCCTTAAATTCACATCAATCTTACCCAGCTTTCACACACTAATGCATGGGTAATACAGCCATGTGCACCCTGTGTTTAAAGTAATCTTACCCGGCTTTTAGACACTAAATCCGGGGTAACAAAGTCACCCTTTACGCGTCGTCAAATGTGAATGAAATGGACAGATTCCTGTACATTTCAATCACTTTTGATGGGAGTATTCTGGTGTGGATGGAAATGCCCATATCTCCCTTAAATTCACATTAATCTTACCCAGCTTTCACACACTAATTCATGGGTAACACAGCCATGTGCACCCTGTGTTTAAAGTAATCTTACCCATCTTTTAGACACTAATTCCTGGGTAACAAAGTCACCCTGCTCGGGTCGTCAAATGTGAATGAAATGGACAGATTCCTGTACATTTCAATCACTTTTGATGGGAGTATTCAGGTGTGGATGACATGGCATGTTTAATCCTATTTTGAGCACTCTTTTCCCCGCATAAACTAGTTTAAATCACCGTTAAACACTTAATCATTTTCTTGATGTCTATATAACCGACTTCCCGCTATGCATTGAAGTCCGATACATGGACCCCGTACACTAGGTAGACCGCGGCCGGTAGTAAATGTCCAACCAGTGTACCCTCTGGTCCCTAGGGTATGTCTATATAACCGACTTCCCGCTATGCATTGAAGTCCGATACATGGACCCCGTACACTAGGTAGACCGCGGCCGGTAGTAAATGTCCAACCAGTGTACCCTCTGGTCCCTAGGGGGAGTTTGATTGGACTCTACCTGCATTATGATGCACTATTTTCGGATACATTTTACCACTTTTGGCCCGTTTTCATGGTTCTCCAAAAAGTTAACTCAGACTTTTTCTGACTCTGGAGGAATGTGAGGGGAGTTGTCAGGGGACTCTACCTGTCTTAAGAGACACTATTTTGGGATACAATTTCTCCATTTTCACAGAGCAGCGATACCTCTTCTTCAGGGCCGGTTGATACTCCTGATGTGGGGGTAGGGGCCGTGGACTCAACCTTTTTTTCCCGGTGCACCGTACAAGTTAGACGGCTAATATGGTCCCCGGGCCCCCGTTAATCATGTTTTATTATGTTTATTATGCATATTGTGTATACTGTTTGTTTTTTAAATCGTGTGATAATTAAATAAATAAAAAAACATTTATATAACCTTGAAGATTCCCAGGTATCAGACTATTTAAACAAAGTTTACCCAGGATTCAGACACCTTCCCTGGCTTGTAAAATGCGGTGATGCGCCCATTTCCCCGCCTTTCAAACACTTATTCCTGGGTTTTAGGCTGTCATTTTGCACGATATGATTTTACATTGAACCTCTCCTGGAAATGGACATATTATGTGCATTTCCAGGAGAGGTTAAATCATATGGTGCAAAATGACAGGCTAAAACTCTCTTCCAGACATTTAAAAACACTTCTCCCAACCATTTAAACATTATTTATGGCTTGTAAAGTGCAGTGATGAGCCCTGGTAGTATCAGACTATTTAAAGGGTTACCAGGAGCATGAGCTTCTGTAGGGTGTGATCATCTGGGTTTAGTCCGTGGGGGAGTGCTTAAGTCCGGGGGCCCGGGGACTCATGGTGTGCAAGGTTATGGAGGTGTCCATGTCAGGGACACATGCTGGAGGTCATTAGTCCGTCCTTTGGGGCTCTTTGAGGGGCCACAGAGAGGTGCAATTACTGGTCACTCTCCTGGAGGTGTAAAATAAGCAGAGTGCCCATGTGAGGGATACATGCTGGAGGTCTGTAGTCCGTCCTTTGGTGGTCTGTGAGGGGCCACAGAGAGGTGGTTTTCGCGGTCTCTCTCCTGGAGGTGTGAAATATCCTAAGTGCCCAAGTAATGGAGGCATGCTGGAGATCATTAGTCTGTCTTTTGGGGCTCTTGGAGGGGCCACAAAGAGGTGATTTCCCCAGTCTCTGTCTTGGATGTGTGAAATAACCTAAGTCACCATTTCAGGGACACATGCTGGAGGTCTCTCTCCCGAGAGTGGATGTCCATTGCCTCTAAATAGAGGTAAAATTAGGTCTGTCACTTTGGGTAACCGCACCACTGTCAGACGTCTCCCGAGAGTGGACGTCCATTGTCTCTAAATTGGGTTAGGGTGGATTTTGTGCCAATGAGGAGAACCTCTGCTTTATTATCGTTAAGTTTGAGAAAGTTAAGAGGAAAATCAGGATTTGATGTCCTGTAAGCAGTCAGACAGGGAGGATGGAGGGAGGATGGTGGTTGGTTTGGAGGACAAGTAGAGCTGGGTGTCATCCGCGTAGCAATGAAAGTGGATGTTGTGTTTACGGAAGATATTGCCAAGAGGAAGTAAATAGATGACAAAAGGAAGAGGCCCCAGGACAGAGCCCCGGGGAACACCGGTCGTGACTGGAAGTGGCTGTGATTTGAAGGTTTTGAGTTGGATGAACTCAGTGCGGCCAGAGAGGTATGGTTTAAACCAGAGGAGGGGTGTGTCAGTGATCCCGATGGAGGTCAGTCTGTCAATGAGGATGCTGTGGGAAATGGTGTCAAAAGCTGCACTAAGATCAAGCAGGATGAGGATAGTTAATAGTCCGGAGTCAGCTGCCATGAGGAGGTCGTTAGTGATTTTCACCAGTGGTGTTTCTGTGCTGTGATGGGGGCAGAAACCAGATTGAAATTGTTCTTACAGGTTATTGTCAGACAAGTGGGTATGGATCTGGGATGCAACAGTTTTTTTCCAGGATTTTTGAGAGAAATTGTAGTTTAGATTGTTGGGGTCTACACCAGGTTTCTTCAGTATGGGCGTGATGGTGGCTGATTTGAAAAGTGAGGGAACAAGACCAGAGGTGAGGGAGGAGTGTATGATGACAGTTATAAGGGAGGACAATGAAGGTAGACAGGCTTTTACCAGGGGGGTAGGAAGAGGGTCTAACTGACGGGTAGATGGCTTGGATTTACTGATGAGGTCAGATATTACAACAGCAGAGGGAAGTGTGAAACTTGAAAGAGAATGAGAGAGAGGGTCGGTGAAAACAGGGAGAGATACACTGCAGGTGGTGTTAGGAGTTAGTTGCTGGTGAATGTTTTCTATTTTGTCATTAAAAAATGACATGAGGGAGTTACAGTAGGCAGTTGAATACTGATGAGGTGCAAGAGAGTCCGGTGGTCATAGAATGTTCTTCACTGTAGAGAACAGGGCCCTTGTGTTCCCTTCACCAGAGCTGATGAGAACTGCGTAATATGATGATTTGGCTGTAGAGAGAGTGTCTTTGTAGTGGAGAATGTGGTTATTGTACATCTCTTTGTGAATGACAAGTCCAGTGTTTTTGCAGAGGCGTTCCAATCGACGGCCTTTTGTTTTGAGTTGGCGTAGTTCAGGTGTAAACCAAGGAGCAGAATGGGTAAAGGAAACGGATCAGGTTTTTAAAAGAGCCAGGGTATTGAGCAGTTTATGAAGTTGTTATTGTAATGAGAAACCAGTTCATCAGGCGAGGATGAACAATTTATGCTGGGGAGGTTGTCAATGCCACTGGAGAGTGTAGTTAAATGAATATCCTTTATGTTGCGGAAGGAAATAACACGCGACAGATTTGGTTTGGACAGTGTTAAGGTGACAGTAAAGGATATTAATGGAAGATCAGTTGCAGTACATTTAAGAGGAGTGACACCAGAACAGCAGATCAAGTCCAGAATATGTCCTTTGGAATGAGTCGGAAAATCAATATTTTGCTGTAATCCAAAACTGTCTAGGCAAGATGTAAAGTCCTTTGTGAGAGCATTGTTGACAGTAATCCCTCCCTGAGTTCCTCGAGCATTTCCTCCATGCTTCTTTGAAAGGCTGCTGGTGCGTTTGACAAGCCAAAGGGCATTCTGACCCATTTATATAGACCCCACAGGGTCGTGGAGGCAGTCAGGTGCCTTGAACCCTCGGCAATAAAGCCCTGGTGATATGCCTTGCCCTGGTCTAGAATGGTCATATGTATATTAAAATCTCCCAGCACTATTATGTTAGATGAGAGTGAGCAGAGATGTGTGATGAAAGCAGCAAATTTGCTTATGAATTTATTAGTAAGCTTAGGTGGACGGTAGATGCTCAAGGGATAGGCCCATTGAGTTGTAAGGCAATTGATTCAAATGAGCCGTGAACAGGCACAGATACAGACAAGACTTTCAAACTCTTGTGGTAAATCATCGCGAGACCTCCCCCTCTGCCGGTGGCACAGGGTTGACAGATGTAAACAAACCCAGGAGGAGTAGATTCATTCAGCTGTGAAAAGTCATTAGGTTGTTGCCACGTTTCTGTCAAACAGAGAAAATCAAACTTACGATCAGTCAGGAGATCTTGAAGAAGAGGACCCTTGGTCGTAAGAGAACGGATGTTGAATAGTCCAAAGTTGACATCAGTGTGGTCGTGTTTATGTTTAGCGCTAACGTTAGCCGACCTGGCTAAGCTGGCTAAGACAGTGTGATCAACTTTCCGTGCAGAGTTTCTTGGGTGTTGTCGAGTTGAAGACCAGATGGTTTGTATGGGTTTGGAGTCATCGATGTAAAATCTTCGCCGGGAACCACGGTGGATATATTTCCAATGGGGATGACGAGCGATGTCCAGAAAGAGGTGCAATGCCGGTGATGTGTCGGGCAGGTGGAATCGTAGTCGGAAGAGCTCAGCAGCTGTGTATTAGAGTGCCGCTGTCGCTAGGTTGAACGACAGGGCAGTCCAGGTGACCACAGACCACACAAACAGCTCGTTGATCCACATAGTTGTCACTGATGTTTGGCTAGAGGATGGGCCTCACACCGCGGAAGCAGCCAGGTGAGAGGTGGTTGCCCCGACACACAGCAGGTAGGGTTGATGTTAGTCCAAAATACACACACACTGCATATACGTACACCGGTTAATTCGATTGTTGGGCAGATACATCCAGATCATATTATAATGGCCAAAGTCATCAAAGTGAGCGATAACAGTTGCATTACATAAAACTAAAACTAAAAGTAGCTGGAGAGCAGTGGCAGCTAAGTTCGCCAGCGTTCGCTCTGTTTGTTGTGATCATAATCCCCCTTTTCACTAAGAAAGTATTTGAGCTGACTTTTGTTACCAATTAACGGTGCAGTGCGGGTGATATTTTCCGGTGTTACAAGTGTCTCTCAGTTGTCGCTGGCTTTCTTGTAATGTTGTTTTTGTTGAGTGTTGTTGCTTACATTTGGAGCTTACTGAGTGGGACTGGAGCTGTGAAACGGTCTCTGGCTGTCCCTCAACATATACCGACTCTCGTTTCCCGGCTGCTTTGTTCTTTTTTGAACAGCCAACTGCACGATGTCCAAGCTCTCCACACACAAAACAATGGCTACAGGCCTCTAAGCCTTGTTGTGAACAGTTAACACAGAGGGGGGTTTTACCTTTCCTTGTGAGAGGAAGCTGATCTGCTTTTTGCTGGTCCATCAAAGCTGCCATCATCTTTGTTAAGTTCTCCACTTGAGCGCTGAGCTGTTGTATTGTTTGAAGTTCCTTCTTGTTGCTGATCTGCTCTCCACCATCAACCTGAACACTATGTGTATGTGTTGCCTTTGGTCTGGAAGCATAACCTAACCTGCGATGGTGTTCGTTTTTGTCACTGATTATCTTCATTACTTGACTGACAATTTCCTCATCAGTAACTTGGCTGTTTGAGAGAAGTGATTTCAGTTGCTGTCTCATGTCTGAATGTTTGGATCCTAGACCCTGGTAAATAGTATGAAGGAAAACCTCCTGAATGGTTTTTGGGTCGAAGCGAATGTCCGCATTAGCTTGTCTTGACTGGAAGATGATTTTCTGTTTGATTCCAGTCATGCGATACAGGAACTGCTGGGGTGGTTCTTGGTCATGTTGTTTTGCACACATGAGTTCCTGGAACAGTTCTGTACTGGCCTTATCACCAAGGTGAGACCTGAGGAATCCCCTGAGTTCAATGATTGTTATCTTTTCTTTATTGGTGAGCATGTCTTTGAAAGCACCTGGCTTAATGTCTTTTGAAGCGTCTTTGGGTTCAAGAAAAGCGCTATAGAAATATAATTTATTATTAACAATCCTCAGCACACCTCGGATAACCTCTGTCTCTGTGAAGCCATCTTTGTTTCCCTCGTCTATCTGTTTGGAGGTGTTGCTATATGTTACTTCAGAGTTTTGATCTCCCTTCTGTCCGCTATGTACCTTGAATTCTTTACGCTGGAGATAAGGCAAGTCCTTTAAGGAAACCATCTTCTCAGTGTCAGCCTTCTGTGATTTGATGTGGTGTGTTGTGGTGTTGGCTCACCTATGCTCTGGTACTTACTGCGTGCTTGCCATATCTTTGTGGTGTTGTAGCTTCTTGACTAGCTCTTCGTACATTAGCTGGAGCTGCTCTACACTTTGGGTAGTTATGTCTGTGTTAATGTCAGTGGGTGGTTGTGTAAAATTGACTGTTGTGTGTGTGCAGTACTATGTCTGGCAGTTAACGTGTCACTGTTAGCATGTGAAGATGTAGTGGCATTACTTTCCCTGACAGGTGAAGCTGTGAATGTGTTCAGTTTGTGTGCTACCCCATTTGTGACAAAATCTGAATCAACATTATGGATGATATTACACACAAGGTCATTTAACATTAGCAATTGACTCATATCTTCATCTTCAGAACTCAGTAGTTCCTCAGACTGCATATAAGTTAAGATATAGTCCACTCAACCTTCTTCATCAGTAGACTCTAAGTCGTGTGTACCTGAACTGTCTTTTGCGATTTCTCAGGCAAGCTGTTAGACCTCGATGCCTGAGAGATTGAACAGTTTCTTTTTGATGTTCCAAGCGAGTTCTTTGCGTGCTATGGACATGACGTACGATGGCTCGACACAGTAGCAGTGCGGTTCCCTTGGCAGAATGAAGACCCTCCTGGCTCTGTTCTCCCCTTGTGGACACCCACCAGCTGTCGTCACAGACGCAGTCACCTCACCTTGGCCTCGTAGTTCTGATATCTCTGGATCTGCTCCCCTTGATTTGTGAAGACAGATCCCGGACGAGACCCCACAATTTGTTACGGGTCCCAAAAGCTTGGGTACCACAGCAACAATAAAGATATCTGTCGAAAACAGAAAAGTGCAGCAGCAAGGATTATACACAGGATCCGGTTGATCGTCTGGATTGCTTCTGAAGAGGGGGCGGAAGTGTCCCCCCTAAAATAACCCAGGTGTCAACGCTCACCTGCCAAAGGTTCCACCTTGGCGCTACTTATTCTTACTGTTTCTCAAACAGTACAGATAAACCATCAAATGATATGAATGTCATCAAAATAAATACAGATAAGGTTGAGCTTTTCAAAACAATACATTCACTGTTTAGCAAAAATAAATAAAAGTAAACACACAAATAATTGTAAAATGTTTGGGGTGTACCACACGTACCTGTCTAGGGACTATAGATAGAAGTGATCTTAATCTGGCATTAATCATCCCTTCTTTGAGATTCATGTATTTATATGCATGGTCCTTGTTTATTAAACACATAATAATATGAACAGTATTTAGGATCATTGTGACGGTCCAGATTCCTAACTGTTTCTTTCTCATATTTCAGGAGGAGGCTGGAGGAACCTGAACCCAGCTGTGTGTCCATGAAGAGTGACTGGTCTATGGACAAACCTACATGTTTCAGGGGGAGGCTGGAGGAACCTGAGCCCAGCTGTGTGTCCATGAAGAGTGACCGGTCTATGGGGAAACCTATTCACTTCAAAGATGGACGACCCTCTGTTGGTCAAAGGTGAGGATTGGAAGTTGATAACCCCTTCATGGTACCTGCTGCTCTGCTTTCAGGTTGTATTGACCCAGCTAAGAAAGTGTGGCTCTGTTGAATGTTCTTGGTGAGACACTTCTCTGGTTCCTTTCTAATAAAAGCAGCTTTGAGCATTTATAAGGCGTATCAGGTTTTAAAGCTTTAAGCACCTAAACACCGTGACAAGCTCCTCGTCTGTGTGAACCAACTTGACAATAAACCTGTTTCTGAATTAGGGATGCCAGAAACTGAACATGATCAAATTCGAAAATCGGACAGCCCTGGCGAATATTAATCGATAATTTAATGATATCACTGTCCTTTACCTTTGTACCGATTTGTGTGTGTTTAACGGTATACATGTACACATGTTATTTGGGATTCATTTTAACAGATCAGCTTTTTTCAGTGGTTGACAAAGTTCAATATAATTCTACAGCAGAAAAACAAACTCTTTGGGATTAGCAGGAGGACTAAACATTTACTACTACAGGAAGTTACATCAAGGACCTTCTGTTTGTCTGTATGGACGGACATAATGTGAGTTATTTCTTCATGATTCCTCACAGAGAGGACCAGCAGAACTCAGAGGTTCCCAGAGGTCAGTCTGCCCAGCAGCATCAGACTCAGCTGGACTCCACATTTATGGTCTGTACATGAACTACAGCTACTCTACATCTTTTCTGATCACAACTAATTCCATGATCCAATTGTGATTTCCAGTTCTCTTAGTTTGATTGTGTTGTTCACATCTTCTGTTCCAGCTACTGGAGGACCACATCATCACTTTCGTGAAGAACGAGCTGAAGAAGATCCAGAAGGCTCTGAGTTCAGATTACCCAGAATGCTTAGAGAGTCCGAGTGAGGATGAGGAGGTGTTGGACGGTGAGGATGAAGAGCAGAGGAGGAGCAGCAGAGAGGCATTTCTGAACATCTCACTGCACTTCCTGAGGAGTATGGAGCAGGAGGAGCTGGCTGACCGTCTGCAGAGCAGTAAGACGGTTTCTATAGAGATTTAACAAGCTGGATAAATGTTGACTAACGTCTCAAGAGATGGAACAAAATATGTGTCCTGCTCTATCGAAATCAGTCGCATTGACCCGAAGACACATTTTGAGTTGTATACACTGCTGAAAAGAGGATATTTTCTAGCTTTCTAATGATATCAGGATTGTTGTTGTTCTCCAAATATTAAGTGAAATATGTCACATTATATAATGACTGTCACCGAGTCATCATTCTGAGAAAAAGGCCTTCAAAGTTTCCTCTCTCTGGAATCCATCGATCTGATTGATTATTAAGCAAATGATCAAAATACTACGGAGGGAAGATATTTTCGTTTGGATTACTGGTCTGGGGGAAGCTCGCGAGTGTGTGTGTGTATACGTGTGTGTGTTTGTGTAATTTTGCGTCTGTTTGTATTGTGTTTGTTTCCCGGGGAAAACACTCACGAGAAACACCGGCTGTTGTTTTGCCTGCTGTGATGTTAAATTACTCCGTTCTTGCTTATGCCGTTACAAGCTTCAAAGTTGTATTTATCTTCTGAATTTGCAGAAAAAAGTTTAATATTCTGAAAACCAAGACTTTGTTTAATTGAAATCAGATGAAAACAAACTGTAACGGACCCTGCCGTATTATTTACTATACGCCTTACTTCATAATGTCAGCCGGAGGGAGGGGGGCAGCGCTGCGGAAGAGCAGATTGCGAATGAGAGGTGCCTGTCATCTTCCCTTTACAAGCTTAAAGAATGTATTTATCGTGTGAGTTTTGTTTTTTACGCAAATCCACGTTTATTTTGAAATGAGCCGCTGCGACTTCCGACTGATTTCGATAGAGTGGGTCACATATATTCAGATCTTCATTCTTTAAGGATTCCTTTGACCTATTGATCTGCTTTGTTGTGTGTTCATTCAGGAAGTCGTTCTGGAGCGTGTCAGCGTAAACTGAAGTCTAACCTGAAGGAGAGGTTCCAGTGTGTGTTTGAGGGCATTGCTAAAGCAGGAAACCCAACCCTTCTGAACCAGATCTACACAGAGCTCTACATCACAGAGGGGGGGTCTGCAGAGGTCAATGCTGAACATGAGGTCAGACAGATTGAAACAGCATCCAGGAAACCAGACAGACCAGAAACAACCATCAGACAAGAAGACCTCTTTAAAGCCTCACCTGGAAGAGATGCACCAATCAGAGCAGTGCTGACAAAGGGCGTGGCTGGCATTGGGAAAACAGTCTTAACACAGAAGTTCACTCTGGACTGGGCTGAAGGCAAAGCCAACCAGGACATCCAGTTCATATTTCCATTCACCTTCAGAGAGCTGAACGTGGTGAGAGAGAACAAGTACAGCTTGGTGGAACTCGTTCATCACTTCTTCCCTGAAACCAGAGACGCAGGAATCTGCAGGTTCGATCAGTTCCCGGTCGTGTTCATCTTTGACGGTCTGGATGAGTGTCGACTTCCTCTGGACTTCCTCAACACTGAGATCCTGACTGACGTCACAGAGTCCACCTCAGTGGATCGGCTGCTGACAAACCTCATCAGGGGGAAGCTGCTTCCCTCTGCTCGCCTCTGGATAACCACACGACCTGCAGCAGCCAATCAGATCCCTCCTGAGTGTGTGGACATGGTGACAGAGGTCCGAGGGTTCACTGACCCACAGAAGGAGGAGTACTTCAGGAAGAGATTCAGAGATCAGGAGCAGGCCGGCACCATCATCTCCCACATCAAGACCTCACGAAGCCTCCACATCATGTGCCACATCCCAGTCTTCTGCTGGATCTCTGCTTCAGTTCTGGAGGAGGTGTTGAAAACCAGAGAGGGAGGACAGCTGCCCAAGACCCTGACTGAGATGTACATCCACTTCCTGGTGGTTCAGTCCAAAGTGAAGAGCATCAAGTATGATGGAGGAGCTGAGACGGATCCACACTGGAGTCCAGAGAGCAGGAAGATGATGGAGTCTCTGGGGAAACTGGCTTTTGAGCAGCTGCAGAAAGGCAACCTGATCTTCTACGAGTCCGACCTGACAGAGTGTGGCATCGATATCAGAGCAGCCTCAGTGTACTCAGGAGTGTTCACACAGGTCTTCAGAGAGGAGAGAGGACTGTACCAGGACAAGGTGTTCTGCTTCGTCCACCTGAGCGTTCAGGAGTTTCTGGCTGCTCTTCATGTCCATCTGACCTTCATCAGCTCTGGAGTCAACCTGCTGTCAGAAGAACCAACAACATCCCAGCAGTCTAAAGCCTTTAGACCCAAACCTAAACTCTCACATCTCTACCAGAGTGCTGTGGACCAGGCCTTAATGAGTCCAAACGGACACCTGGACTTGTTCCTCCGGTTCCTCCTGGGTCTTTCACTGCAGACCAATCAGAAACTCCTACGTGGTCTGCTGACACAGACAGGAAGTAGCTCAGAGACCAAAAAGAAAACAGTCCAGTACATGAAGAAGAAGATGGATGAGGGTCTGTCTGCAGAGAGAAGCATCAACCTGTTCCACTGTCTGAATGAACTGAATGATGGTTCTCTAGTGGAGCAGATCCAACAGTCCCTGAGTTCAGGAAGTCTCTCCACAGATAGTCTGTCTCCTGCTCAGTGGTCAGCTCTGGTCTTCATCTTACTGTCATCAGGAGAAGATCTGGACGTGTTTGACCTGAAGAAATACTCTGCTTCAGAGGAGGCTCTTCTGAGGCTGCTGCCAGTGGTCAAAGCCTCCAGGAAGGCTCTGTAAGTACAGAAACATTCATACATCATGACTTAAATATTCAGTTCATTATTTTAACATATTGCTTGTTTTCTCTTTTCAGACTGAGTGGCTGTAAGCTGTCAGAGAGAAGCTGTGAAGCTCTGTCCTCAGTCCTCAGCTCCCAGTCCTCTAGTCTGAGAGAGCTGGACCTGAGTAACAACGACCTGCAGGATTCAGGAGTGAAGCTGCTGTCTGCTGGACTGGAGAGTCCTCACTGTACTCTGGAGACTCTCAGGTCAGGATTTTTCAGTCTAATTTTGTTACGCTTTACTTTCACACTTACGTCTTCACCTTTAAGTTTTGCCACATGTTCAAAAATGTGACTTTAAATCAAAGAACTGTGCAAAAATGATTGTGGTTAGTTAGAAAAATCGGATCAGACAAGTATCTTATGATTGCGATGGACCTTGGTTCATTCTGTTCTGTCCCATATTTATAGCTTTGTGACGATAAATGCAGATTTGTTCTTGCTGATTGTTTTCCTTTATTAGACTGAGTGGCTGTGACCTGTCTGAGAGAAGCTGTGCAGCTCTGTCCTCAGTCCTCAGCTCCCAGTCCTCTAGTCTGAGAGATCTGGACCTGAGTAACAACGACCTGCAGGATTCAGGAGTGAAGCTGCTGTCTGCTGGACTGGAGAGTCCTCACTGCACTCTGGAGACTCTCAGGTCAGGATTAGTCAGTCTTCTAAATGGTCTCTTCCCAAATATATTTAGATAGTTATGTCTAGTCAACTGTCAAGCATTTTAGACACATTTTATTCTGCCTCTGATAAATGGACTTTACTTTCACACTTTAGTTTTCACCTTTAAGTTTTGCCACAATTTAAAAATGTGACATAAAGGCCCTGACACACCAAGCAGTCACCAGAGAACTCACCGACGGCGACTGTTGCGTCGGCGTGTTCTCCTGCGTGTCGGCCATGTGTCGCACTGGAACACACCGCAAAGACTTCAGCCGAGCACGTACGAACTGCGCATGCGTGAGTGGCAATAACTCTCCTTACCAGCAGGCGGCGGTAGTGTGTATTCGTCATTCAAAAGAGGCAACAACCGGAAGCCAGAGAAGAAGAACAGACTGCGTGATTTAAACAAACAACAAATAGCTTGTGCGTTCCATTTTCACTCTTGTCCATCGAAAACATGTTTCGTGCGGTACTGGAGCTATCAGCCATTGGAGTGTTGCTCGTGGAAGACATTCTCAAGCAACCGTTTCGCTTCTCATGCACTGATTCGCTAGCTGAACAGCCAATCAGAGGGATTTCTTTGTCCGACTGCCTGTGGCCGACGCACGGCCGATTCAACATGTTGAATCGGCCGTGCGTCGGCCATGAAAGGCCAAATAAGGCGTATCACGGCCATGGGCGGCGCCAGGATTTTTTTTCTGCAGTAGCTTTGCAGTTGCTATATGACAGCACGGCGTTGCTAGTTAATTTTCTAAATAAATAAACAAACAATACCAGTGGGCCAAGCACGAGCCTGTTCATATTGTAGGGTTCACCGCTATTCAAGATCACATATCACGAGCCTTCAATGTCGAAAACGTTATTTTTATTTTCTGGTATTGATGGCCACAGCCACGCCTATACAGAACCAATCTATAGTATAACACTCATTAGGCTTGTTTGAGACACATTGCGGCTCGCCTCGAAAGTAGACGAGAGTAGCCGATCGCAGCCGGGGGAGGTGTCAAAAAGCTCGTCTTAAGTCGGACAGCTCGGAGTCGGCTTGACTGGCTGGGTTTGCAATGGCGGAAATTGCGTTGGCGTTTTTCGTTGCAAATGAAGTGGATGCAATAGAAATCCCACATGTATTGTATGGACATGGGCGGCGCCAGGATTTTTTTGCTGCAGTAGCTTAGCAGTTGCTATATGACAGCACAGCGTTGGTAGTTAATTTTCAAAATAAACAAACAATACCAGTGGGCCAAGCACGAGCCTGTTCATATTGCAGCGTTCACCGCTATTCAAGATCATTCAAGCCTTCAATGTCGAAAACGTTCTCTTTATTTACAGAACCAATCAATAGTGTAACACTCATGACTTTCACGTGACACACACCGGAAAACACACACACACACACCTGGAAGGGGCGGTCTCTCCCTAACTCCCACCAACAACATTGCCTAAATAACGCACTTTTCTCTCCTCCCTCCTCCTCCTCCTCCTCCTCCTCCCCTCCCTCCTCCTCATTCTCAGTTCCCTGTGTTAGATCTCACTGTCAGCACGCCTCGAACAATGCACCCTGCCGGAAAATACAACACATTCTTGATTCATTTAAAATGACAATTTGTAACTGAGAGGAGCGACTGCTAATTTCTGCCGAGATGCTCAAAGGGTGAGACGCTGTGTCTGAGAATCACTGACTAGCAGAATTTGTATATTCTGGAGTGGAGCTCTGCAGAGAGCAGGGTGGAGGACATGAGGGCAGTGGATCATCACGGTGCGGAGAGGAGCAGCGCTAGTTCCACTAGTTCCACTGCAGCTCGTGGTAGCAGCTAGCTGGTCCTGCTGCTGCGGGTGCAGCGGGTCAGTTAGCGGGGGCACCTGTTCTTCGTGGTCCCAATCCTCCCGGTTTTCATAGTGAACATCGGGATCCTTGTGGATAGCAGGGTTGTCCGGCTGGACCGGCTCCGTTGGAGATCGCGGTCGTTTGCGCTGACTTGTGACTGTGAGAAATGTTTCCATTTTCGATCTACTGAGAATTAGCTAAGTAACAGTTCACGCAGTAAATTACAACGACCCGCCCCTGATAGATCCCGCGAAAATATATCATATTTATACACATTCTCGCGGGCTGAGAGAATGTGTATAAATATGATACATTTTCTTATCAAAACAATGGGGTTGCTAAGCCGTTGCTAGGCCAATTGTTGGAGTTGCTATAGCAACTGCTAGATACCCCCTGGCGCCGCCCCTGATCACGGCTGACGGTGCGGGATACACCAAATTGAGTTTGTGCGACAGGGCACGCTTCGTCGTCCGACTAACGAAAACGGCCGAGTTCGGCCTGGTGTGTCAGGGCCTTTACATGCAAGAATTGTACAAACATTATCGTGGTCAGTTAAAAAAATCTGAACAGACAACTATCTTATAATTGGGATGGACCTTGGTTCATCCTGTTCTTCCCCATATATATAGCGTTGGGACTATGATCATTGGAATGATAAGTGCGGATTTCTTCTTGTTGATTATTGTCCCTTCAGACTGAGTGGCTGTGACCTGTCAGAGAGAAGCAGTGAAGCTCTGTCCTCAGTCCTCAGCTCCCAGTCCTCTAGTCTGAGAGAGCTGGACCTGAGTAACAACGACCTGCAGGATTCAGGAGTGAAGCTGCTGTCTTCTGGACTGGAGAGTCCACACTGTACTCTGGAGACTCTCAGGTCAGGACTCATAAACATATTAAGTTACCTCCTGAATAAATATGTATATGTTGGGCTGCTGTAGCCCATGGGGGAAGTATGTTTTTCAAAACATGGTATTGAACTGCTCGTCACTTTATTAAAGCTTAAGCTAAAATAACATTCATGATTACTGGATACATTTCTATGTTTTCTTTACTCAAATATTTGATTTAATAAGATGTGATTGGCCAATCTTTACAGCCTATAGATTATAATTTACTTTGGCTTTCCATCTGTTTTGCCCAGCAAAACACTTTATCTCAACATCTTATTCACTTTACATTTTGCAATTTTATTATAACATTTGCTTTAAATCCAACTATTATAAAAAATTATCTCGGTCAGTTGAAATAATGGTGTTTAGGGGATTACGTAATAAATATGATGGACCAAATGTTACACTTTGTTTCTCCTATATGTGGTAAATGCAGAGTTTTCTTTTAATATATATTTCATTGTCCCTTCAGACTGAGTGTCTGTAAGCTGTCGGAGAGAAGCTGTGAAGCTCTGTCCTCAGTCCTCAGCTCCCAGTCCTCTAGTCTGAGAGAGCTGGACCTGAGTAACAACGACCTGCAGGATTCAGGAGTGAAGCTGCTGTCTGCTGGACTGGAGAGTCTACACTGTGAACTGAAGACTCTCAGGTTAGAGTTCATCAACATGGCTACTTACATTGGGATTTACATGAATGGATATACATGTAACCTGCAAAATATTGCATTTTCTTTAGGGCTGTCAGTCGATTAAAATAGTTAATCGCGATTAATCGCAAATTAATCGCACATTTTTGATCTGTTCTAAATGTACCTTAGAGGAATATTGTTCAAGTTTTTAATACTCTTATCAACATATGAGTGGACAAATATGCTTTATGCTAATGTTGGATTAGCATAAAGAGATGGATCGTTGGAGCTATGTGCAACTCAAGGCATATGCTCGAACGGGAGCTGCCTGGACGCTGCAATCATGTTGCACTATCCTGAGTGTGCTGACTTGTCGTACAATGTCCCGCTGTCTGCTTCCTGCATCAAGTCAAGTGCTCGGCGCAGTTGTGTGGATAGAGCGCTCCTCTGTTTTCATTTAAACAGCTCCTTATATCCGTTAGCGCAGCTAGCTAGCACCAGATGCTAACAACAACAATGCACGTAAGGTCTCTCTCTCGCTCGGGCCACACACACACACACACACACACACACACACACACACACACACACACACACACACCCTCCTGGTCCTCCCGATGGCCAGTCGGTGCCTGCCGGTGAGCGTGGAAGTGTGGTCTGCTGCAAGCGGGCAGCAGGAGCGGGGCTGTCAGCATCAGCTTGTAGATGGTATTTTAAACTCGATGCGCTCTGAAACTACGGGGCGGCCGAGGACAAAAAATACACATGCGTTACTCGCGTTAAAATAATTAGTGGCGTTCATTTTTTTTTGCGTTATTAACGCGTTAACTTGACAGCCCTAATTTTCTTATATGTTATCCAACCTGTCAAGTTTATTTAGTTATGTTATTTTGTGTGTTCGCAGGCTGTCAGGCTGTCTAGTCTCAGTGGAAGGCTGTGTTTATCTGGCTCTGAGATCCAACCCCTCCCATCTGAGAGAGCTGGACCTGAGCTACAATCATCCAGGAGACTCAGGAGAGAAGGTGCTGTCTGCTGGACTGGAGGATCCACTCTGGAGACTGGACACTCTCAGGTATTATAAACGAGTCTGACTCCTCACTCCAGCACTGTATGCTCCGTGTCACTGGTCTGTCCCGTTTCAGTTTCTGCTTGTAAGCAGACAGCAGCAGCAGTGAGAAGTGGTCTGATTTGCCGAATGGGCGAAGGAGAGGAAGAGCCTTATATCCATGTCGGAAAGTGGAATGAACATGGTCCAGTGTATTTCTGCCGCGCGTCGGGCAGCTGATGTGTTGAAAGTATCTTGGCAGAACTCATATTGGCGGTGTTAAAATCCACTGCAACAATCCAAGCCGCCTCTGGCCGCGAAGTCTCCGTCCTGTCAATCACTCCAAACAGCTGAGCGAGTGCTGTGTTGTTGTCAGCGTGAGGCGGAATATACACAGCTGTAATCACGACGGATTAAAATTGTCTTGTGATAGAGATTTTGAGGGACAACTGGTCCGCTTTCCGAATCTCCGCGCGTCCCTAACAAGCTGGTTATCATACAGGAAGGAATCCAGAACATACAAGTATCCGTTAAAACAATAATCTATTTTAATGGTAATATAACAATGCAATACAATCAATACATTACCATACAAAGCCATATCATATCATATGCATAATGTCAGGAGTATGCCTACTCCTGGCCCTTGTTCACGGGCTGCCACGACCTTCCAGTCCGGGCGGCGCGAGAAGAGAGGGAGAACAAAAAGATGCATGGCTCTCAAATACCAACAGAAACAGGAAGGGGTGGAGTTTACTCAGCCTCCACACACACACACACATTCCAGAGACCTCAGATGTGTCTTAAAGGATATTTAAGATAACACAAATATTTCATCTCTCATATCTCCAACTTCTGGTTACACAGAATACAAAGTAATTAAACCCACACATATACTATTCAAGATATCTAGACTTCCCTGAAACATGACATGCTAGAGATCTTAAGCAGAATATACTCTTCCCCCACCTAGCACCATGTGCTGCATGCCTACACCTCCCCCACAGGGCAATAAAACCCTGTTTACTCTAAACAGCCCTTGTTTAGAGCCATTTTAGTCCTCACCTTTATGAAAGGATAAAACGGAGAAATCAATATAAAACACAAACACAAGTATGGTTTGAACAGTATTCACTTAACTGCTACTATTGATAATTACCAGAGAAACTCAAGGGACCTCTTTTAATATCTGGAAATTGCAACAAGACTTTCTGCCATTTCAAATGTAACACACTTCTTAAATATCAGATGCTGCAATCCCACTTTTGCACTCTTTTAAAAGAGTGCAACTTACACAAGGCACTTTGAAACATATCTACTGTGTCTGTCCCCCAATATCGTATAAATCCATCAGAAACTGAGATCCAAAGTACTTGAAATCGTGAAGGAACAGAACATCACTTCCCATGGCAGTGAAGGAACCATGAGGGGGCAGCTGAGTGCTAAGAAGCAGTCTCTTGGTGGTGAATCATCATCAGCCCGCCCCCCCCCAAAGGAATAGCCCACAACGACAGCTGATAGGGAGGGGGAGATGCGGCTTTCCCTTCACGGGTGGAACTGATCAGAGAGAAGTAGACTCCTCTGCTGCCTCGACAAGTCCCCCAGCCCACTGCCAGCCGCTTCCAAGTCGTCTGCTGCATGGATGTCCTCAAGGTCCTTCTCCTCCAGTCCGCTGATGACAGCATCCGTGTCGACCTCCATGACAAGACCCAGATCCGTCCTGATGTCGTCCCCTGGTCCTAGCAGGTGGTTTCCCCGCCGCACACTGGCTCCCGTGGTACGAGCTGTCCCCCTTTCCTCCTATGCGGACGGCCTGAGAGATCCGCTGGGTCACTCGGTCGGGGCCGGAGAGCCTGGGGTTGATCCACTTTGTCCTGATGACCTTCAGCCTCCTGCGTCTCGGGTCCCCCTTTGGCGTCAACAACCTGTGTGGAGAAATCTGATACAAATCCCTCAAGCCTACGCTCCGGGCTCTTGGGCCCTCAGCTGTTTGACCCACCACTGCGTGGCCACTTGGAGCCTGTTGGTGGGGTGTCTTAAAACAACAGACGTCTGTGAACAGGTTTTCCAAATTCATTGTGCAGCTTCAGAATCTTAATACTTGGACTGTGCCAACTAAATAAGAACCCCAACATCTTTAGGTAAACTAAATAACATATTTCAATAGCTCTGCATTTCTGACAAGCATCTGTGTTTATTTTTAAATGAAATCCTTGAGATCCCATTACAAATCTAAATATGATTTGAACTGCTAATGTTTCTGTTAAAGAAACACACTAATGTTATGGTTTCAAAAACAACCAAAATCATGATACTAACAAAGTGAATGGCTTCCTGGTGATACTGCTTCTACCCGTCAGTGCTTAGATATTATCCCGTTGAAAAAATTAATACAGAATTCCAACAAACTGTCATCAAATGTCTTTCTATTATAAATGTAGATTAAATGTATATCCCCATAATGACCTAAACAATAAAGTGTATGGCTCTTACTTCTTTACCAGACTAGTTACATGATGTTGTTTAAATTACATTGTGTCTCATTACATTACTATGTTTTAGCTTAACTGTAAATATGTTCTTTCTACATTTCAAACCTCAGTTACTTTAATACCTGTTGAAACATTAGTTGAAACATTACTCACAGGTCAGCTTCTTCAGTATTCCATTCTGGACTTACATCTCTCACAGTAGCCCCTTGGCCACTGCTTCTGCATCTGTGTTACCTGCTATAACTCAATCAATATTAGAGACATGTCGACATTCATCAAACAGCATCTTATCCCCAGATATGGAGCAGGTCAATTCTAAAACTGTCAATCAATGGTCAGATTGAACAATCGAGTTGGGGCAGCAGGTTCCTTTCAGTCCTTAAATGTACATTGTGAAGTTTACACTCCCCCTTTTTTACACATTATCTCATGTGTAAACAAAATCCTGTATGGGAAGAAAACCTTCAGGTAATAATTGATTATAAGAAAATACCAAACATTTTCCCAAATGTACATCCATCATTTCCACAGTAATCACTTCAGTGAAATTAAGTGTTTCTCTCCATCTTTCAGTCCTAAAAGAAACAGAATCTTCATGTTTTAGTTTGAGTTTCACATTCTGCAAACCGCCACCTCCTGTGGGAGTGAAATATCATCAAGCAGATTAGAAACGGGTCACATGTGTGGTTTCCCCTTTTGTGGAATGTTAGGAAACCTCTCATTCCACATAGAGTCCCAGAAATAATGTGTTAGTCCAAAAACATGCTTGATTAGTCATTGTTTTAAATCATGCAGTAGCACTGATCAGATGCAGACATACACTCACACACACTGTCAGGTTGTAAAGTCAGGTTTGGTCAGGTACACCTCAGAGTCAGTCATTGACAGTGCCTTCTCAAGTGACCCTGTCGGTCAGGGTCAAAGGTCAGTTGGTCTCAGTCTTTGTGGCCATGTGTCGTGCTCTGCAGAGATGTTCCAGCACAGGCCAGCATCCTCCGTCTATAAAAATCTGTATATATGGAGCGCCATTATTTATTAATTCACAATTACAACTATAATGTTCAAGATATCTCCAACCCCTCATTGCTGTTTCCCACATTCCCTGAAAAGTGTCTAGCCAAACATGTTTTCACTTCCTTAGAGTACTACTACTACTGCAATTCATTTACACCTAATTAGTATTAAAATGACTAATAGATCTATTTCAGAAACTTGTGTACATCACTATTATCTTGTGTCAAAACATTACTAGGATCTGTAAAGCTCTGCTATGTATTCCATAACTCATTCTATTAATGTATCTTCAATTATGGTGCACTTAAAGAACAATGTTACCCTCTTTAACAGTGCGTGGAACCTTGGGTGTCCGAACATACAACAATTACTCCCTACTTTATCAAGGATTTAAAAACAGAAGTCATTTCGTATGTCCATCCGAAAGCCCTCCTATGGTAATAACTATGCCACAATGGTGAAACCAGTACCTCAAATTGAAATACTATACTTAGTTTAGAACTAGCTTTCCCTTCAACATGACCTATATAAAGAAATATTTGTCTGATCTTATAGAGCTGTTACTAAAACTCTCCCTTTGAACTGATCAATACTGTAACAAATTAAAACACTACCAAATTCACACTTGAATAAAAACTCTAAAAGAATAATTTGTAAACATGATGAAAAGATTGAAGAATATGGTTCTACTCTGTACTCTGTACTCCTAACTCCAAAACACCCACTACTTAAAGTCTAGTGCATACTTCCATCATGCCCCCCCCCTTTTCTATCAGTGTGTTTTAGAATGATTTTTCACTTCACT
Organism: Champsocephalus gunnari; assembly: GCA_036324595.1. NCBI lineage: Eukaryota > Metazoa > Chordata > Actinopteri > Perciformes > Channichthyidae > Champsocephalus > Champsocephalus gunnari. Next base: position 39,486,454 of record CM070449.1, on the reverse strand, counting down.
TTAATAGTTTTCCTCTTTACCGCTATTTTTAATTTACCAATTGCTTAATTTATGGTTAATACATCTTCTTATCTTCACTTATTTATCAAGTCAATTCAAGTTCTTTACAATACATTAGTAGATACCTTGTGGAGTATTCACAATAACTAATCCCCTCTAGGATATGAAATCCATTCATCTTTAAGCAGATACTATTTCCTTATTTATCTTTTGTTCATGATAACAATGGTACAACAACCACACGTTTTACCCATAGCTAGTTTCTATAACAAGATTATTATGTGTGACATAATAATCAGATGTCTTGTTTGCTAACCAAAAGTAGCAGGACTGAACCCTTGGGATGACCGAAAGGGCCATATTATGGAGCTGTCGGACACTTGCTGCGGAGCCTCCGCTAACTCCCATTTTACACACGCCCCTCCAAGTTTGTAAAATCTTCGGACCCCGCGAGGTCTCGCCGGGGTGTGGGGGGGTGTGTGGGGGGGGTGCTGCTGTACACTATATGGTCCTGCTGTACACTCACTAACTTAGCATGAACTGGCTTTGATATATGGAGTAAGTGGATTGCATATGGTCCTGCTGTACCCTATATGGTCCTGCTGTACCCTCAATAACTTAGCAAGAACTGGCTTTTTTTACCATCATCTGCCTTACACATCCTCCCACACTTGAGTACTCCTCAATCAGACTAAACCCCTCCATGCACACCACCAGAACCAGAACCTCATGCCTCATGCTCTCCGTTCAGCACCACAGAGAGTGCCTCCCTGCTCCTGCTGCTGCTTCTGCACACCTGTGCTTCTGCTGGTGACTCTCTGCGCGTGGCTATCCCTGGGCACCCTGAGGTGTGTGCGGGGTCGGTGGGGTCCACGCCCACGGCCGACAAAAGCTTGGATCAAGGGCTGACTTTCAATAGATCGCAGCGAAGGAGCTGCTCTGCTACGTACGAAACCCCGACCCAGAATCAGGTCGTCTGCAAGTGATTTAGCACCAGGTTCTCCACAAACATGCGGTGGTCAACATGGTCCTGCTGTACACTCAATAACTTAGCATGAACTGGCTTTGATATATGATATACATAAGTGGGCTTGCACATGGTTCTGATGTACACTATATGGTCCTGCTGTACACTCAATAACTTAGCAAGAACTGGCTTTTTTTACCCTCATCTGCCTTACACATCCTCCCACACTTGAGCACTCCTCAATCAGACTAAACCCCTCCATGCACACCACCAGAACCTCATGCCTCATGCTCTCCGTTCAGCACCACAGAGCGTGCCTCCCTGCTCCTGCTGCTGCTTCTGCACACCTGTGCTTCTGCTGGTGACTCTCTGCGCGTGGCTATCCCTGTGCACCCTGAGGTGTGTGCGGGGTCGGTGGGGCCCACGCCCACGGCCGACAAAAGCTTGGATCAAGGGCTGACTTTCAATAGATCGCAGCGAAGGAGCTGCTCTGCTACGTATGAAACCCCGACCCAGAATCAGGTCGTCTGCAAGTGATTTAGCACCAGGTTCTCCACAAACATGCGGTGGTTAACATGGTCCTGCTGTACACTCAATAACTTAGCATGAACTGGCTTTGATATATGATATACATAAGTGGGCTTGCATATGTCCTGATGTACACTATATGGTCCTGCTGTACACTCAATAACTTAGCAAGAACTGGCTGTTTTTACCCTCATCTGCCTTACACATCCTCCCACACTTGAGCACTCCTCACTCAGCTCTCACACTCACAGACACCCAGGCTGATGCAGCTGGCTTCTGTAGCCAGTAACACATTCATGTGCGTTGATATCTGGTAATAATGATTGAATGATTGTTCTTATAATGTTTCTTAAATGTTTTTGTATAAATGTATTTGTTCTGCTATATAATATGGAGAGTCTGACAGGAGTTTCACTGTTGAGAAACAGAGAGAGCAGGGGAGAGAGATCTCACGTCTCGATGTATACACACTATGAGTCTGGCAGTACGTCCATTCGCTTCGTTTTCATCTGTAGATGTGAATTGATGTATCGTTTGTACATTTTACTGGTGGAAAACCAAGCTAAATGTCTCGTTACTCTATTGACGAATCTATAAAGCACACTTAATTAACTGGTAGTCAAAATATAATTATTATAATATATATTATAGATATTATAATCTATTATACTATTATTATATATATATTGTGGTGCACTTTTTTTTTATTCAAATATTGCTATATCTGCAATCAAAGTCAGTCCCTCCCAGTACTGGGTACTAGTTAATTCCACTATCCCCACTATATTTAAAAAATAAGTCATATATAAAAAAATTATTTAATAAAGTCTGAGTTAACTTTTTTTGAGATCCATAGAAAAGGGGTGAAAATGGAAAAAAAGTATCCGAAAATAGTGTCCCGTAAGGCGGGTAGAGTCCCTGTCAACTCCCCTTACATTCCTCCAGAGTCGGAAAAAGCATGTTAACTTTTGGAAGAACCAGAGGAAGGGGTGAAAATGGACAAACAATACATCGAATGACATCTAGAGATCAAGACGAAGCTAACCGAAGTAATCCCAGACTTCTAGCGTGTGAAAAACGTGTGCAAAGTATCCGCAAACGGACCAGTGTTTGTGATGCTAGCTTTGCTGCTAGCGGTTAGCATTTTCAATGGGACATTTTCATATATTTTCCCCCATCAAAATGGACAAACGATACATCGAATGACATCTAGAGATCAAGACGAAGCTAACCGAAGTAATGTACTTTTCAATGGAAAAATACATTGAAATGGCTGCCGTTAGCTTAGCGACTAGCGGTTAGCATAATATTAGTATTTCACACATTCCACTGTTCACCCTGACATAAATTATAATGTAACCCATTATCCCTCTCTTAATAAAAGTATCCCTCTCGCAATTCAACTAATTTTCACATTTCCATTAAAAGGTGGCAAAAGAGCAACGCTTTTCTCAGTACGCCACAGGGCCACTTAGGGACTACAGGGAAAAAAGTCTAGTATATACGAATATATTTCTCAGTATGTATATCAACGGGACATTTTCATATCTTTTCCGCCATCAAAATGTATAAACGACACATCAAATCACATCTACAGACCAAGACGAAGCGAATGGAAGTACTGCCAGCATGTGAAAAACGTGTGTTTTACATTTAATAGTTACAAAATGAATAAACCTATTATACTAACTACCCTAAAGTACTATAACACTAACTATACAATAATCAACTTCAAATATGGAGAGTCTGAGAAGACAACTTTCCACATATAATTATCTCTTGACTAAATATAAAAAAAGTTACATGATGCCATAGCATGGGTTCGAACTCACGACCATCCGCACCAATGAGCAACTGCACTGCTTAGAATCTGCCAGCCTTGTGGTGGGGGAGGGGGATACAAATGAAATGGCTCTTAGTACTGTGTACACGGTCGCAGGGTCCCCACATTTTGCAAGCAGGTTCCACACAAGTGCAACAACACACTCTCAAAGGCTCGGAGCGCCAAGCACATTTTTAGAATTTTTTTCAATTTGCTCATTCTTCTCCAGCAAAACCCTGTCTGACTCTACGAGTAACTCAGGATTTTGTGAGAAAGTTTGCCATTTTATTGAAAAAAGGTTCTGGGTGTTCTAGGGTTCCCATACTTCAGATCCCTGATCTGGGCCCTATTTAGACCCTTTTTGGGCCCTGTGAAAAAATTATCTATTTATATCTCTTTTAGGATTTCACGTTTTTTTAATTAAAAATATTTTATAGGAGCGAACGGTAGCAGCTGGATCCCTGAAATTCTACACCAGTGTACTACATATAGCGGGGAACATTTGCTGTGAATATCAATTGCGTCACTCAAATGCTTGATTTTATATCAATATTATTCCAATGAAAAGCTAATTTGTCCAAAAGTGCTACTTATTCATATCTTTTGATAACAACGTCTGATCGGTTCGGGCTCAATGGCTATTCTCCACCTCTAATTATTACGCATCCAATGGTACCCTCCTTGAGTCTCTAGGACCTCAGGGGGCGGAGCTAGGGCAGTCAGACGCCAATGGCAGTAATGTATGATGGCATTTGATTGAAAAAAAGTTCTGGGTGGGCTAGGGTGCCCATATTTCAGATTCCTGATCTGGGCCCTATTTAGAGGCCCCCTGTGAAAAAATTATCTCTTTAGCCTTTTTCAAAGTACTTCAAACACTCACGGAGCACTGCGGCTTCTCAAAAGGCCTTAACGGAAGGTTTTGTTACACTTTAAGCCGTAACCGTTGACATTTATTCACACCAGAGGCATCCATTTGCATCTGCTCTCCGAGATGGTTAAAATGACATCAAGCTCAAAGCGGTCGGACCTTCCTTTGTGCTATAAAAGGCACCGTACGGCATGAAACCGTGACCTTTGACCTTTGGAGCTTTGTTACATTTCAAGCCGTAACCTTTGACATTAGGAGCAGCGGAGGCATCAATCTGCATGTACTCTTCGAGCCGGTTCTAATGAGAGCAAGTTCAAAGCGGTCGGACCTTCCTTTGCACCGTCGAGAGTACTGTCGGCATTGCGAATGTGACCTCTGACCTCGGTTTTGACCTTGTCCGAGGTCGCAGGGTCCCTATATTTTGCAAGCGGGTTCCACACAAGTGCAACAACACACTCTCGGAGTTAATTTTCTTCCCATCTGCCAACACAAGCCTATCATATGCTATACTCCAGACAGCATTTTGTGAGAAAGTTTGACATTGTATTGAAAAAAAGTTCTGGGTGGGTTACAGTTTACATACTTCAGATTCCTGATCTGGGCCTTATTTAGAGGCCCCCTGTGAACAAATTATCTCTTTAGCCCTTTTCAAAGTACTTTAAACACTCACGGAGCACTGCGGCTTCTCAAAAGGCCTTAACGGAAGGTTTTGTTACATTTTAAGCCGTAACCTTTGACATTTAGTCGCACCAGAGGCATCAATCTGCATGTACTTTTCGAGCCGGTTCTAATGAGAGCAAGCTCAAGGCGGTCCGACCTTCTTTTCTGCCGTAAAGGGCACAGTACGGCATGAAAACGTGACCTCTGACCTCGGTTTTGATCTTGTGGAAGGTCGCAGGGTCCCCATATTTTGCAAGCGGGTTCCACACAAGCTAAACAACACACTCTCAAAGGCTCGGAGCGCCAAGCACATTTTTGGAATTTTTTTCAATTTGCTCATTTTTCTCCAGCACGAGCCTCTCAGACTATTCACGTAAATCAGAATTATGTGAGAAATTTTAAATGTTATTGAAAAAAAAATTATGGGTGGGTTTAAGTTTCCATACTTCAGATTCCCAGACACCCCCCCCCCATAAGTATAAGTACATGGTAAAAATATTTGGTAGGTGGGACCCATATTGAGTTGTCGTACACCCCCCCCCCTTAAGTATAAGTACACAGTACGTTAATATTTGTTTAATATGTGGTAAGTGGGCCTCATATTGACTTTCTGCCACCCCCCCATGCAGTACAAGTACAACCCTATTAGAAGACCGCCAACTAGGGTCCAATAACATGCACCACACGCATACGTTATTTCCGGCACAAATATAGTGGCGACGGGCCTGCAAATCCGGTGGACCATCCCTTGGCCCCAATATATGGACGGCGCTGCTAAATCCCTATGGGAGAATTGTACGGCGGGGAACTATGTGGCTTCCCAAGAATATTCAACTTTAATCTTTTCAGCATTCCAGACCATCATTTGAACAAACAGCCTCTTATCTAAACACTAAGCATTAAAGTTTCTACACCACCAACTGGGAAACTCTTGCACAATTATGCTGTAAAATCATTGCATCATTCCTCCAGAACAATCTGAGACAAGCATGTCTCAGGATCTTGTCATAATGAGCACAGTCAGTGATGTAGCTGTAGTCAGTGGCAGGGTCCCCAAAAAAGCTAGGACCGGCCCTGGTCAGTGGGCTCCAAGGAAACTCTCCCTGGCTTTGAGATGAGGGAAGGAATCACTTGGCAGACACACGCTGTCCTCTGTACAGCAGAAATCCCCCAAAACCGCAGTACCTCTTCACACCACTGTTGCCTTGACAATGAGGCACAAGCATAATGTCAATATCTCCTCAGAGATGCATTCTTTGCACACTTCTTCTGTTCGCAGTGAGCAACTCTTCACCAACACACTGATTCAGAGAACCCAAAAGGTGGTGCAGAACTATCCAATACTGCTGTAATCACATTCAGCTACTGGGAAAAACTCAATTTAAATCTCTCTCCCAACGGGTTACAAAATAAAACGGCTGAGGTCAGGAATGCTGAAACATGTGAATGTTAAAACAAACTAATGATAGTAGTCTGCCTATTCTTTATTACTTCAGTTCTAAGTTAATAGGCAAAACAAATCTAATACTAATCTTTTATCTACTCGGTTGATTCTATTCATTTTCAAATTGTTTATCTAAGTTGTGTTACAAGCATGGTGAGGTTACAGAATACACAAATAACTGTATTCAATCCGCGCTGTATTTGAAAACTGTAATGAACTGAAATCAATATTTAAGGACGTAATATAAGTTAAATATATTGTTAAGCTAATTACTGTTTTATTGTGAAGGCATCTCTGGCGAACAGCAGCCTTTGGCTTTTATTGTGAAAGGCCGTTCCGGAAATATACGCCGTAATGTGAACAGTGAGTTCGACTTCTAGAAACACGGCAAGTTACGATAACAATCGTTCTAATGCATTAACGAAAGTCATGAAAGAGACAAGGAGGGGGAAAGGCGTGTGGAAGCAAGCAATGAACTGAAAATGCCACCAATCCTCTGTTTTAACGTGATGGCAGACATTGAAAACTGAAGCGGGCATAAGCACCCCTGTCATATAAACATTAATAGATTCCTTCTGACTGACAAGCGTTCAAAAACCCTTCTGCTTATCACTTAGGCTACTACTTTTTGTTTTATTCATAACCTAGAAATACAGTTGTGATGAATAGCTTGCTCTTTTTCTGATTGAAACAAACGGTCTACTCTTCTACAGAATCAGAAAGTACAAATACTGGCTCCGGCTGGAGCTCTCAGCCTTTTCAAGAGAAGGGGGGCTTCTTTCTACAACTAACAACAAACTATTGGTATACCAAAACATTTACCAACATAAAACAAGGTCTTTACTAATCAACAATGACAACCAACAGACAGAACAATCAAGAAACAGATCAATACAACTCCTAAATAACATTACAATATATATTTCTTACAGTGAGTTCGTTATCCAATGTTTAACAAATTCTCATCTTTCTATGTGTAATGTAGGTGGAATAATCCACTATTATATTCAATTTGAATCAAACTTTAACCTGCATGTACTACATATACTCAGCAAACTACTTTCTACTTTCCTTCAACATTACTGTATGCAATTAAGTTCCTCTGAAATATATTTGAGTAAAATGATCAGTTAATGACGAATAGTACGAAATTCACAATGCAATGTTTCTTATTTATTTAAATGTAAAAGCCTTTTCTTTAGCCCCCTGTTTGATTCCACTTAAAATCAATCTCTTAATCTGTTCCCATTGCTCCCGGTAACTCCCTGGAATTTCAGAATTGTCATTCTGACGTTCCATATTCACTTCGCTTTTATTTATCTGACTTAATATGTGTTCACTTGTAGTAATATACTGGGCTATTGTCGTTGTTACTATTAACGTGCTTCCCTTGTAAAAAAATCAGGGTGTGTAACCCCCTTCCAGCCAATAGATGGCAGCAGCAGAGCACAAATGAGCTTCACTCTTCTGAGTGCATTGTCTGAGTTCCACAGACAATCGCTCACACAGGTATTTTAGGTAAAAATCACACAGATTTATTCCCCGTACAGTTTGTCCAGCTTGATAATGTGATGTTTATTTCAACAGACAAACAAGACCTCGCTTCGACACCCATAAAGAATTTGACCATTCCATGGGGCATAAACCCAGGTCTTAGCGAGCCCTTTATCACACGTTAGCTTTTCAAATTAAGTTTACAGACAAAGGGAAACAAGAGCCGGTCCCGTCACAATTTAGGTGAGGTTTGCGTTCTCTCCCCTGATTTAACATATAACAGACCGCTGGCATTTAGCTTTCAGCCTTGGTCTGTTATTTAACCCCAGTTTTAAACGGCGACCCGATCTAAAATATCGAGTTTCCAGGTTTTGTCGTGCAGGAATATAACCTCACAACCCACAAACTGCACCGTTTCCACGCCACTCAGGAATAAGTATACCTGAGGTCCACGCCAAACTGCTCTATTTACGTTACGCAGGACTTTCTGTCTACCTTGCGATCAACGTTCACGTGTTGTATATAACTTTCCTAACATAGTAAATATGCATTGTATATTCCATTTAAAACTTTAAAAACACTGTGAAACGCCTACAGCCAATCCTAAATTTTTAGCATCGATACCTTATTTGTAGTTGCAGGGCCCTGCTGATTTTCTGAGATGTTTAAAAGCGTTTGTTCCCGACCCATTCCGGTCGTCCGGATTCTTCCACAGCTTTGTTTACCAGGCACGTCGGGTCACCATTTGTTAGAGATTTTGAGGGACAACTGGTCCGCTTTCCAAATCTCCGCGCGTCCCTAACAAGCTGGTTATCATACAGGAAGGAATCCAGAACATACAAGTATCCATTAAAACAATAATCTATTTTAATGGTAATATAACAATGCAATACAATCAATACATTACCATACAAAGCCATATCATATCATATGCGTAATGTCAGGAGTATGCCTACACGTGGCCCTTGTTCACGGGCTGCCACGACCTTCCGGTCCGGGCGGCGCGAGAAGAGAGGGAGAACAAAAAGATGCATGGCTCTCAAATACCGAAACAGAAACAGGAAGGGGTGGAGTTTACTCAGCCTCCACACCCACATTCCAGAGACCTCAGATGTGTCTTAAGGGATATTTAAGATAACACAAATATTTCATCTCTCATATCTCCAACTTCTGGTTACACAGAATACAAAGTAATTAAACCCACACATATACTATTCAAGATATGTAGACTTCCCTGAAACATGACATGCTAGAGATCTTAAGCAGAATATACTCTTCCCCCACCTAGCACCCTGTGCTACATGCCTACACCTCCCCCACAGGGCAATAAAACCCTGTTTACTCTAAACAGCCCTTGTTTACAGCCCTTGTTTAGAGCCATTTTAGTCCTCACCTTTATGAAAGGATAAAACAGAGAAATCAATATAAAACACAAACACAAGTATTGTTTGAACAGTATTCACTTAACTGCTACTATTGATAATTACCAGAGAAATTCAAGGGACCTCTTTTAATATCTGGAAATTGCAACAAGACTTTCTGCCATTTCAAATGTAACACACTTCTTAAATATCAGATGCTGCACTTGGAAGAGGAAAAGTCTGGCATGTGATCATGAGGTGCTCTAAATGAGGTGAACAGTCTGAAGAAATAATCCTCACATCTGTGCACCAGTTATTGTTTATCATGATCTACACACCACCTCCCTTACTTTTCCCCGAGTTAACTGTCCGGTCCTGGCGAAATATAGTGAATCCGTCAGGAACAATGGCGGAGTCCGGGATAGCGGGGTTGAGCCTAGTCTCCGTGAAAATGAACACGTTACAGTTCTTAATGTCCCGTTGAAAAGCAATCCGACTTCTGAGTTCATCTAGTTTGTTTTCAACGGATTGAACATTAGCCAGAAGAATACTCAAAAGACGGGGTTGGTTTTCTCGTTTCCTCAGTCTGCCCAGCAGCCCGGCCCGGGACCCTCGCTTTGTCTTCCTCCTGAGTCTCTCAGGTAGGACAGCAACAGGTAGCCATGGCGAATCTCCATTGTCTGACGGTGGGTTGTTGTCCACAAAGTTTCTGATCTGTAGAAGTTGATCTCTACTGTATTGTATAGCAGAGTTGGTGCGGCGGCTCGCATGCTGCGGACCAGGTTAAAAGCACACGGCAAAAAGTAAATAAACACTGGAAAAATTCGAGAAAAAGGCAAAGTTAGAGAGGAGCCAAAGACAATGCAGCCATCTTCACCGGCGCACATAAAGAGAACTGTAATAATCTTTATTTATCGGCTAACTTAAAACAATATCAGATGATTAATAACAGGTGCGCTATGTACATTTTTTAGAGAATAACAAAGCTCTGAGTGTGAGAGTGATGTGATGTCCATGTCTCCATGCTGCTCTGACCCCCCCCCCTCTCTTTCAGGATGGAGCCTGCTGGAGTCCGATGGCTGAGACCCGGTCTGAGGAAGTGTGAGTGGGGTTTAATTTGATTCATGAAAACAAAGCAGCCTCCATCTTCAAATGTAACCTTCATCCTCAAAGAGTCAATACATGAACAGCTGATAGATGAATAACTGCTGCTGTTCCTCTCCTCAGATTCCTGTGAACTCTCACTCGACACAAACACAGCAAACAGGTACCTCAAACTGTCTGAGGACGACAGGAAGGTGACATGTGTGAGAGAGGAGCAGCCATATCCTGATCATCCAGAGAGGTTTGATTACTATCCTCAGCTGATGTGCAGAGAAGCTCTGACTGGTCGCTGCTACTGGGAGGTCGAGTGGAGAGGAGAGGTTGATATATCAGTGACTTACAGAGGAATCAGCAGGAGAGGAGAGAGTGGGGACTGTGGGTTTGGATATAATGATCAGTCCTGGAGTCTGTACTGCTCTGGTAATGGTTACAATGTCGTTAACAATAAGACAGTAACACACACCTCCTCCTCCTCCTCCTCCCCCTCCTCCTCCTCCTTCTCCTCCTCTGGTAGAGTAGCAGTGTATCTGGATCATCCTGCTGGCTCTCTCTCCTTCTACAGAGTCTCCTCTGACTCACTGATCCACCTCCACACCTTCAGAACCACATTCACTGAACCTCTCTATGCTGGCTTTGCAGTTTGTTCTGGATCAGTGTCTCTGTGTCCTCTGTAGGAGGAAGAGTCTCCTCCTGTTCCAGAGACTTCCTCCCTGCTGCCCAGAGAGTTCAGTCTGTACAGGATCACATCTGCTGTTAGTTAGTACCACCCTGATGGGTTCACTGTAATAGAGGAGGAAGAGGAGGCTGAGGGAAGAGCAAAGGATGCAAAATATATACTATATCTCTACATATTGCAGTAAACATTTATTTCCCCTCAATAATTTGCTCTACATACAGTAATTACCAAAAATGCAGAATGCACAGCGTCAACCTTTGAAAGCTATATCGAAATACACGAGTTGAACATTTTAATAAAATATTTTTAAATGTAGACATATTAGAAACAGAATAGAAGCATCTTTATTCACTCTATGATTTTATAATATCTTCATTATTGTATAACCTGCTGATCCCATAACAGTAACACTGAAACCAACTGAGTTTCTTTTTAATAAATTGGTTTGTTTGTTAATGAATATAATTCACAAAGCTCCTTCTCCACCATTGAGGACAACGTTTCTCAGCTCTGCTCTGAGCAAATAGTACCTAAACATCTGCTTGGTTTCTAAGTCTGTAAATCAGTGGATCGAAATGTACAAATCTTTGATGATCATTTAAAAAAAAAGTTTCACTGTTTGTACAAATACAGCAAAAATGTTAAAGAAATAAAACTGTAATACAAGCTATTAAAATGTAAAGTGATTTTATATTTTTCATTAAAGGTCTGCCTGTACATTTCTGAAGTATTTCATTATTCACTTTTCTTGAATGAAACCTTTATGATACTTACACGTTTAGTTCAGCAGGAACATCTGAACATAGCACTTTATGATTTCTGAACTAAAAATATGACGTTACGCTATAAAGGAACTACAGCACGGTCACATGACTTCACGTCACCACCGCTAGGCTAAAGGTGGCTAATGTTGGGCTATAAAGGAACTACAGCACGGTCACATGACTTCAAGTCACCACCGCTAAGCTAAAGGAGGCTAATGTTGGGCTATAAAGGAACTACAGCACGGTCACATGACTTCACGTCACCACCGCTAAGCTAAAGGCGGCTAATGTTGGGCTATAAAGGAACTACAGCACGGTCACATGACTTCAAGTCACCACCGCTAAGCTAAAGGAGGCTAATGTTGGGCTATAAAGGAACTACAGCACGGTCACATGACTTCACGTCACCACCGCTAAGCTAAAGGAGGCTAATGTTGGGCTATAAAGGAACTACAGCACGGTCACATGACTTCACGTCACCACCGCTAAGCTAAAGGAGGCTAATGTTGGGCTATAAAGGAACTACAGCACGGTCACATGACTTCACGTCACCACCGCTAAGCTAAAGGTGGCTAATGTTGGGCTATAAAGGAACTACAGCACGGTCACATGACTTCACGTCACCACCGCTAAGCTAAAGGTGGCTAATGTTGGGCTATAAAGGAACTACAGCACGGCCACATGACTTCACGTCACCACCGCTAAGCTAAAGGTGGCTAATGTTGGGCTATAAAGGAACTACAGCACGGTCACATGACTTCACCTCACCACCGCTAAGCTAAAGGTGGCTAATGTTGGGCTATAAAGGAACTACAACACGGTCACATGACTTCACGTCACCACCGCTAAGCTAAAGGTGGCTAATGTTGGGCTATAAAGGAACTACAACACGGTCACATGATTTCACGTCACCACCGCTAAGCTAAAGGTGGCTAATGTTGGGCTATAAAGGAACTACAGCACGGTCACATGACTTCACGTCACCACCGCTAAGCTAAAGGCGGCTAATGTGATATCAGAACCAGCTGTGCAGAGACTCATCTGTACAGTAACCACAGCTGTCAGATAAGTGCAGTAAAAAGTACAACATGTACCTCTGAGATGAGTACAAATATCAGGTAGCACAACATGGAAGTACTCTTAGTTGAGTAAATGTAAGAAGTTGCAGACCGAGACGTTGGTGCTGTCAGTGAGGAGAACTGTTCTCAGCTGTCAGAGTGCAGCAGGGAGCGGCTGGCGGTTAATCTTTAACTACAATATAAAGTCATATAGAGTTTGAACTGAGAGCTGCAGCGTCACACTGCTTCATCAGAGTGCTGGACACAGAGGACTGATGAAGAAGCAGAGGAGTTACTCCTGATGGAGCACATGGTCAGATCAGCAGGAAACTCTTCTTCTACACCAGAGGTGCCCAGTACGTCAACCGCGGTCGACCGCGGGGGCAATGCTGGTAGATCGCGAGTCATTCATAAAAAAAAATCCAGTTCTGTTAAAATAGACAAAACAGGTTTTAATCCCTCCTCCCTTGGCCTCCCTGCCACTTAATTCAGGAGTTTACTTGATTGACAGAAAAAGCGACCTATCGCTTTCCAGTCTGTTAACCGAGAATGCAAAGCAATACAAAATCAGTTAAGTGCCGGGAAAACTCAAATTAAGTTAAAGAGACTAACAAGAGACAAACAACAAAATGAGTGCGGGACCGAGCAAAAAGCTAAAGACAAACCACTTCCACCCAGAATGGGAGGAAGAATATTTTGTTGCAATGTCACATTCAAAGGTTATTTGCCTTATTTGTAAAGCAAGCGTCGCTCTGCCAAAGAAAGGCATTATCGGAGTGTTCACAAGGCATATGACATATGACAGCGACTTCCCTCCGAGTAGCGAGTTGAGAAAGGTCATGTATTATTGCTACACAAACATTATCTCGCAGTCTTAGTGTTGCCAACTCGTTTCTAATATGCAAAAAGACAAACAAATGCGTCTATGGTCGGTGTATTTTCGACCTTTCCAATCCAGACGAGATCTCTCCCCCGTCTGTGTGCGAGGGGGCGGGGCAGTTTACACACGCGCAGCTGCTACATGCAGCAACACACGGCGGGGATGGTGGAGAGAAGTGCTCCAAGGTGTGGTTAAATGTTACCTGTCTTGAGGTGGACAAGGCTCCTTGCCAAGAGTGTTCAGCATGTGAGGGCGGCAACACGAGCAGTTTGTCTAAACATGTATCAAAAGTGCTCCACATCCAGACGGAGGAATGCACCGCATTCCACTGTCTTTCTAGCAGCTCTGTAGCCCTGTCCACGAGGAACGTTTCCACGTCAGGTGTTCTGTATGCAAGCAGCAACACACAGAGTTAACTACATTATACAAACACGGGTTAATGATTAGAGGAAACTGAGTTATTTATTTTGTTAAAGTTTCAGCTATTCTGTTCACAGTTCTGTCATCAGGTTATTTAATACGGTTTGTTAAAACATTGTTGTTTCTTTTGATGTGAAATATTATTTATTTAATTTAAATAAAAAGCAATACAGTTAGTTTTGTAAACTATTTGTTAATTTAATAATATATGTATTTTTGAATCAAGTATTCATCTTTATTGTCGTCATTGTTAGTTTCCTGCCTAAAACAACCTCAAGCTAAATCTAAAAGTTGATGGCTAAATCAGAGCGCTTGAGAAATTGTGCAAGGCATAGGCTACAGTAATAGTCCGAATAATCGTTTCATTAATCGATTACCAAATGAGTCGTTTGTTGCAGCCCTATTGTCCCATGTATAAATAAAACCTGTTATTCAGCAACCCTTGCAATTTGGATTTTATTTTTGGTTGGTAGACCTCGGTGAGCTGGTCAGTTCAAAAGTAGCTCACCAACCAAAAAAGTGTGGGCACCCCTGTTCTACACAGACCTGGTCCTCACAGCTGATGGAGTTCATGAGAAGAAACTGAGTAAGTGGGACTTTGATTCATTCAGTGTCTAATGTTTCAAACAGCTGCTCTTTGCAACCCAGTCTCATGGGATTTCTTGTTCACCAACACGATTTTTAATCGATTGATTTGTGTTTTATATTTTTCTTGCGCAAAATGTATTTTAAGTCACTCACTTGTACTTGAATACAATACTGTGGTAGATCTACTCTTTTCATCTCTGCTGTACATGCTACACTCTCTGATTTAGGTTGTGGCTTCATCTCCATGTATAGATATGTCTTTTGTTCAATAAAGTACAGTTTAATTAAACCTGGAGAGACTGAGAAGGACTTGTTATTTAGTGTAATAATGGTTTACTGATACACATGCTAATATGTAAATAAGGGAGTATTGGCACTGGGGTCGAAGTGCTCTCATTGAAAGAATGATCATTTATACTCTGTTAATTAATAACTCAGACATAATGTATTGATATGGTGGAATAACCAGTGTTTGAAAAGAGAACCAATGTATGCAGAGAGATCTCAGGACTAGTTAAGATGTCTAAGGACCAGTCAGAGAGATACAGGGAATTTGTAGCTGAAGTCTTTGGAACTAGTTGCAGTTTTCAAAAACTCAGATTTCAGGTTTTACATAGACAGACCTGACTCTAGGATTCTCCGGATGGGCTACAGTATTAACTAATAGCACATCCGACTGACATCCAAATTAAAAAGAAAAAACAAGCTAGTTATTTGCACAGTAATATATATGTAAGCCTGACATGGTTTTGTTATAAAAATATATAAATAAAATAAACTAATAATAATAAACTTCTAATACAGTGGGGCAAAAAAGTATTTAGTCAGCCACCAATTGTGCAAGTTCTCCCACTTAAAAAGATGAGAGAGGCCTGTAATTTCATCCTAGGTACACTTCAACTATGAGAGAGAGAATGAGAAAAAAAAATCCAGGAAATCACATTGTCTGATTTTTAAAGAATGTATTTGTAAATGATGGTGGAAAATAAGTATTTGGTCAATAACAAAAGTTCACCTCAATACTTTGTTATATACCCTTTGTTGGCAATGACAGAGGTCAAAGGTTTTCTGTAAGTCTTCACAAGGTGTTCACTGTTGCTGGTACGTTGGCCCGTTCCTCCATGCAGATCTCCTCTAGAGCAGTGATGTGTTGGGGCTGTCGCTGGGCAACACGGACTTTCAACTCCCTCCAAAGATTTTCTATGGGGTTGAGATCTGGAGACTGGCTAGGCCACTCCAGGACCTTGAAATGCTTCTTACGAAGCCACTCCTTCGTTGCCCGGGCGGTGTGTTTGGGATCATTGTCATGCTGAAAGACCCAGCCACGTTTCATCTTCAATGCCCTTGCTGATGGAAGGAGGTTGTCACTCAAAATCTCACGATACATGGCCCCATGCATTCTTTCCTCTCCACGGATCAGTCGTCCTGGTCCCTCTGCAGAAAGCCCCAAAGCCTGATGGTCCCAGCCCCAAAGCATGATGGTCCCAGCCCCATGTTTCACAGCAGGTGTTCTTTGGATGCAACTCAGCATTCTTTCTCCTCCAAACACGTCTAGTTGAGTTTTTACCAAAAGGTTCTATTTTGGTTTCATCTGACCATATGACCTTCTCCCAATCCTCTTCTGGATCCTCTAAATGCTCTCTAGCAGACTTCAGACGGGCCTGGACGTGTCCTGGCTTCAGCAGGGGACACGTCTGGCACTGCAGGGTTTGAGTCCCTGGCGGTGTAGTGTGTTACTGACGGTAGCCTTTGTTACTCTGGTCCCAGCTCTCTGCAGGTCATGGACTCGGTCCCCCCGTGTGGTTCTGGATCTCTGCTCACCGGTCTTGTGATCATGTTGACCCCACGGGGGGAGGTCTTGCGTGGAGCCCCAGATCGAGGGAGATTATCAGTGGTCTTGTTTGTCTTCCATTTTCTAATAATTGCTCCCACAGTTGATTTCTTCACACCGAGCTGCTTACCTGTTGCAGATGCAGTCTTCCCAGCATGCTGCAGGTCTACATGTTGTCTCTGGTGTCCTTTGACAGCTCTCTGGTCTTGGACATAGTGGAGTTTGGAGTGTGACTGTTGGAGGTTGTGGACAGGTGTCTTTTATACTGATAACGAGTTCAAACAGGTGCCATTAGTACAGGTAACGAGTGGAGGACAGAGGAGGCTCTGAGAGAAGAAGGTACAGGTCTGTGAGAGCCAGACATCTTGTTTGTTTGTAGGTGACCAAATACTTATTTTACCGAGGAATTTACCAATTCATTCATTACAAATCCTACAATGTGATTCCAAAGAACACCTACTGTGAAACATGGGGGTGGAAACATCGTGCTTTGGGGCTTTCTGCAAAGGGACCAGGACGACTGATCCGTGTGAAGGAAAGAATGAATCAGCAAGGGCATTGAAGATGAATAATCGCAAATTAATCGCACATTTTTGATCTGTTCTAAATGTATCTTAGAGGAATATTTTTCAAGTTTTTAATACTCTTATCAACATATGAGTGGACAAATATGCTTTATGCTAATGTTTATTATCATTTGAACAATGACAAATATTGTCATGAATATTAAACACAACAACCTGGAACCTCTCTCATACAATAATACAATACAAATGGGGTGTGTGTGTGTGTGTGTATGTGTGTGTGTGTGTGTGTGTGTGTGTGTGTGTGTGTGTGTGTGTGTGTGTGTGTGTGTGTGTGTGTGTGTGTGTGTGTGTGTGTGTGTGTGTGTGTGTGTGTGTGTGTGTGTGTGTGTGTGTGTGTGTGTGTGTGTGTGTGTGTGTGTGTGTGTGTGTGTGTGTGTGTGTGTGTGTGTGTGTGTGTGTGTGTGTGTGTGTGTGATGGATCGTTGGAGCTATGTGCAACTCAAGGCATATGCTCGACCGGGAGCTGCAATCATGTTGCACTCTCCGTGCTGAGTGTGCTGACTTTTCGTACAATGTCCCGCTGTCTGGCTTCCTGCATCAAGTCAAGTGCTCGGCGCAGTTGTGGCGAAATGTCGCTCCTCTGTTTTCATTTAAACAGCTCCTTATATCCGTTAGCGCAGCTAGCTAGCACCAGATGCTAACAACAACATTACATGTAAGGTCTCTCTCTCGCTCGCTCGGGCCACACATACACACACCCTCCCGGTCCTCCCGATGGCCAGTCGGTGCGGTGCCACAAGCGGGCGGCAGGAGCGGGGCTGTCAGCGTCAGCTCGTAGATGGTATTTTAAACTCGATGCGCTCTGAAGCTACGGGGCGGCCGAGGAAAAAAAATACACATGCGTTAATCGCGTTAAAATAATTAGTGGCGTTATTTATTTTTTTGCGTTAATGCATTATTAACGCGTTGACTTGACAGCCCTAATATACACACATCTCAATATTAACTTAACTTGAATACACAGAGCAAGAGTGGTGCAAACAGCTCGTAACAGTGCCGAAACTGGTGAAAAATGAACACCCAGCCATTCTAGATCTCCCTGTTACATACTCCCCCCCCTTTTGTTGTCCTCTTTGTTCTCTCTGCTGTGCAGGTACACCTGGCTCCGCCTTCCCCAGGTGTTCCCAGTTGCCAATCAGCCGAGCATAAAAGAGGAGACTGAAGGAGAAGGAGGAGGCCGATCACTACTCCGGATGTCTCTGCTGTGGCAGAGCTCTTTTGCTTTTTGTTGGGTTTCCTGGAGGACGTGTTAGAGTTGTCACGGCTTTATTTCTCCCGTTAGGTTCTGTGTGATTTTGGGTAGCGGAGGAAGGCTCTGGATCCTACGGCCCGTGGTGTGGTTGGCCCAAGTCCCCTCTGTCTTTTTGTTTGTTTTACCTGTCCTCCAGTGTAATGTTTTATGATTGTGGCAATAAATGTACGATCACAGTTTAGTGCCTACGTGTTGTGTATTTTTGTTTTATGTTGCGGACTGCCTCACGAGCCACTACTATTAAGTAGGGAGCCGGGTTGTAACCACACAAACAACAAAGACACTGTAAAAGGTGGAGGCTTTGCACTGGTCTCCAAACAGGGAATATCATTGGGTGGTTTGGATAAAGAGTGCACAAACCCACAGTATATTTTGTAATTGCATGAGTGTACCAGAAAGGTTGTATCCGTCGAAATGTCCCTAAGCAGGACATGGTATCTGAGGGAAAATGCTGATTGCAAGGGCTTTCTTTATCTTTCCCCTTCACTCCTCCTTTGCTGCTGAAGATTTGTTGCAGCTTGTCGGAAAAGTGGTCCAGCTGATACATGAACTTCGATTTCAGTGGCTTGGTGGTGATGCGCAAGAACTCTGCATTCACCTTAAAAATATCTGCCGCTGCAGGGGGGGCCGCGCATGCTGCAGGACTTCCACCCCGTGTAGTGGGTGTCTGCAGGATCAGTACATGGAATACATCATTCAATGTTCTTCAGAGGCCGTCGTCTATATTTATGACTTTTGTTATACTGCTGCTACTGCCGTTAACTACTCCCGTTCACTTCCAGAAACGTACTAAGGCTCGCTCAACTTCCCTCTCACTCGCTCTACACATGCACGCGCCACACACGTCTCCCCCCGTCTCCGTCTCATTATTTATATTAAATATTTGGCAGTAAAAAAAGACCAGTGCCTAAACTCAACTGAATTCCTACAGAAACGAGTGGCTCCACCTGGCCTCCTCTGCCTGCCTGCACTAAGGCCAGGACATCTGGCTAGGTATAGCTAGCTTGCCGTTTAGACCCAACTAAAAACGCATTAAAATATAACACGGTGCTTCCAAATATTCTTGTCGATATTATGAAAAGGCATTACTTGGAAACAGGGTACGTTCTAAACTACTAGAAAAAAGAAATACTTACCAAAGAATAGACTTTCCACAGTCAGTCCCTTACGCAAAGAAAATATATTTCCCCATATATTAACTGTCAATATATTGCATTATTTTGTTTTCTGGTTTACTGGTTAATTGAAAAATATTTAATAAAAGAAATCTTGCTGTTGGCTACACCAACTGATACTGATTAATAATCAACATGAAAAACATATTTATTCATATCCACAAAATATATTGAAGATATATAGAATAATATATTGTGTTAATATATTACAATATATTGATATATAGAATAATATATTGTGTTAATATATTGCAATATATTGATATATAGAATAATATATTGTGTTAATATATTGCAATATATGGGATAATACATCAGTAATTGCCGCTTTCCATATATTGAGTAATATATGTAAATAATATATATAATATATTGGTTGTGTATATATGTGAACATACATTTACTATATATTAACATTTATATGGGGACATGTATGTACTCTACATGGCCATGTAGAAAAAAGAGAATGTCAAAAAGCTGAACGCAGGTGGAGAAAAACAAATCTCCAGGTTCACTTTGAAATCTATAAAGAGAGACTTGGCCTTTATAATTTGGAATTGAAAAACGCACGACAATCGTTCTTCTCTGACATCATTACCAAAAACAACGCACGTGCCTTGTTTGCTACCGTCGACAGACTAACTAATCCCCCAGTGTCAGTAGCCTCTGAATTGCTATCCACCGGGGCGTGCAATGATTTTGCCTTCTTCACTGACAACATTCAGAACATCAGACGAGCAGTCAGTGCCTCTGCATCAGTCAATCAATCAATCAATCAATGTTTATTTATATAGCCCAATATCACAAATGTTACATTTGTCTCAGTGGTCTTCACAGTGTGTACAGAATATCAGTATGACAATACGACACCCTCTGTCCTTAGACCCTCACATCGTACAAGGAAAAACTTCCAGAGAAAACCCAGTTTAAAGGGAAAAATGGGAGAAACCTCAGGGAGAGCAACAGAGGAGGGATCCCTCTCCCAGGACGGACAGATGTGCAATAGATGCCGTGTGTAAATTGAAAAGATAATACATTTGCAACATAGGTAGTCCAAATGTTTGGAAATGCATGTGTGTAATAGGAAGATGAATCCACGAGGATATCCATCCAGGACCGATGATCCAGGACCACAGCCACGACTCAAGATCCAGCGCTCGCGATCCAGGACACAAGACCGCAGGATCATCCATGACTCCGGATCCCAGCGTATATAGACACCAAAAAGAAAGACATTTGGGGAAGCTGGGTTAATCGGAACATGAGAGGACACAGGTATAGACAGAGAGAAGGAAGAAGTAAGATGTCCCCCGACAAACTAAGCCTATATCAGCAAAACTAGGGGCTGAATCTAATCAGCCCTAACTATAAGCTTTATCAAAAAGGAAGGTCTTAAGTGCACTCTTAAAAACGGATAGGGTGTCTGCCGCCCAAACACAAACTGGAAGCTGATTCCACAAATGTGGAGCTTGATAAGAAAAGGCTCTGGCTCCCATTGTACTTTTAGAGACTCTAGGAACAACCAACAACCCTGCATTCTTGGAACGCAATGCCCTAGTAGGACAGTAGGGTATAATGAGTTATTTAAGGTAAGATGGCGCCTGCCCATTAAGGGCTTTGTAGGCGAGAAGAAGAATTTTAAATTCTATCCTGTGTTCTATAGGGAGCCAGTGTAAGGCAGCCAGAACAGGAGTAATGTGGTCCCTTTTCCTAACTCTGGTTAGTACACGAGCCGCAGCATTTTGAATCAGCTGAAGCGACTTGATTGACTTCTTGGTACTCCCTGATAATAAAGAGTTACAATAATCCAGCCTAGAAGTAACAAATGCATGGACTAGTTTCTCTGCATCGCTTTGAGGCAAGATATGCCTGATTTTTGCAATGTTACGTAGATGGAAGTAGGCGGTCCTTGAAATTGATTTTATGTGGGCGTTAAAGGATAAATCCTGATCAAATATAACACCAAGATTCCTTATAGTCTCACTGGAGGCCAAATTAATGCCATCCATAGTTAGTATATCTTTAGATAATTTGTTTCGTAGATTCTTCGGGCCAAGTACAATAACTTCAGTTTTGGTCGTGTTTAACATCAAAAAGTTTAAGGTCATCCACGTTTTTAAGTCCTTAAGGCAGTCTTGAATTTTATTTAGATGATTAATTTCATCAGGCTTGATTGATAAATATAGTTGAGTATCATCCGCATAACAATGAAAGTTTACGGAATGATTCCTTATAATATTGCCTAAAGGAAGCATATATAATGTGAACAAAATAGGTCCGAGCACTGAGCCCTGTGGCACTCCATGGCTAACTTTGGTTTGCGTTGAAGATTCATCGTTAACACGTACAAACTGAGAGCGTTCAGATAGATAGGACCTAAACCAGCCTAAAGCAGTTCCCTGTATGCCAACTAAGTGCTCTAGTCTTTGCAATAGGATATCATGGTCGATAGTATCAAATGCAGCACTGAGATCGAGCAAAACAAGAATAGAGACAAGTCCCTTGTCTGAGGCTATTAGAATATCATTTGTGACTTTAACCAGAGCTGTCTCTGTGCTATGATGTGTTCTAAAGCCAGACTGAAAATCTTCAAATAAATCATTGTTTTTTAAGTAATCACACAACTGTTTTGCGACCGCTTTCTCAAGAATCTTTGAGAGGAGCGGAAGATTAGAAATAGGTCTATAGTTGGCTAAAACCTCTGGATCGAGGTTGTGCTTTTTAAGAAGCGGTTTTATCACTGCTACTTTGAATGATTGTGGAACATAGCCTGATAATAAAGACATATTCATAATATTTAATAAAGAAGTGCTAATTAATGGAAAAACTTCCTTCAACAGCTTAGTTGGAATTGGGTCTAACATGCACGTTGATGGTTTAGAAGAGAGAATCATTGAATGTAATTGTTCAAGCTTAATGGCTGAAAAGCATTCTAGTTTACTATCTAGTGTAATATTAGAACTTACGATTCCGGGAGCTGTTGATAACACTATACTGGTCAAAGGCAAGAGGTCATTAATTTTGTTTCTAAGAGTAACAATTTTATTGTTAAAAAAGCACATAAAATCATTACTACTGAGTGCTGTGGGAATAGAAGGCTCAATGGAGCTGTGGCTCTCTGTCAGCCTGGCTACAGTGCTGAAAAGAAATCTTGCATTATTCTTATTCTCATCTATTAATGAAGAGTAGTAGGCTGCTCTCGCTTTACGCAGTGCTTTCTTATATTCATTGAGAGTAATATGCCAGATTAAACGAGATTCTTCAAGTTTAGTGGACGCCATATCCTTTCAAGTTGTCTAGACTTTTGCTTTATTTTGCGGGTTTCGGCATTATGCCATGGAGCTAATCTATGTTGTTTTATTTTCTTCTTTTTCAAAGGAGCAATAG
This sequence comes from Champsocephalus gunnari, assembly GCA_036324595.1. Lineage (NCBI taxonomy): Eukaryota > Metazoa > Chordata > Actinopteri > Perciformes > Channichthyidae > Champsocephalus > Champsocephalus gunnari. Next base: position 39,463,588 of record CM070449.1, on the reverse strand, counting down.
AGTCTAATTTTATTCGCAGGGCATCTATAGCACTATCAACAACATGATCAATTTGGGGTGGTGTACATTTTGTATAAGTTTCCTCCCCTACATGCAGACATGCTATCAAGTTAAGTATTGGTGGAATCTCTTCCTTAAATGTGGCTATAGCACTAACGGATAGGTTTCTGCTACAGGAGCTTTTGACTAATGCTTTGTAGTCTCGTAATAGTACTTCAAAAGTTACTAAGAAATGGTCGGATAAAGCAGGATTATGCGGTTCGACTAATAGTTGCTCAATTTCAATACCATAAGTCAGAACAAGGTCGAGAGTGTGATTATAGCAGTGGGTTGGTTTATTTACACTCTGACAGAAACCAACAGAATCTAATATAGAGTTAAATGCAACAGTAAGGCTATTTGTATCATCGTCAACATGAATATTAAAGTCACCTACGATAATTACTTTGTCTGTTTTAAGAACCAAAGTTGATAAAAACTCAGAGAATTCTGATAAGAATTCTGAATAAGGACCTGGTGCACGATACACTGTAACAAATAAGATTGGCTGCAAAGTTTTCCAGGTCGGATGCGTAAGACTAAAAACAAGGCTTTCAAAAGAGGTATAATTACATTTTGGTTTAGTATTGATAAGTAAACTTGAGTCAAAGATTGCTGCAACTCCACCTCCTCGGCCCGTGCCTCGAGCAATATGAGTGTTGACATGGCTGGGTGGAGTGGCCTCATTTATGCTGACATATTCTTCATGTCTCAACCAAGTTTCAGTGAGACAGCATATATCAATATTATAATCTGATATTAAATCATTTACCAATATTGCTTTAGATGCTAGAGATCTTATGTTTAAGAGACCACATTTAATCTTCCTGTTTTGTTGCACTGTAGTAGTTGTTACATTTACTTTTATTAGGTTATTATGTATGACACCTCTATTAGGTTTTACCTTAAATTGTCCTTGGGCAGACACACACACCGCTAATATTGGGTATTTTATTGGGTTCGGGATTCCTATGGATGACTGCCTAGGAGAGAGCGCAGAGAAGCGTGTAAGACTGCGACTCTGCCTCCTGGTCTCAACTCCAGTTTGTCATGGATTACGTCCACAAAGCCCTGAGATGTTTGCCGAAATGAGATCTGCACCTTTCAAAGTAGGGTGAATGCCGTCTCTCTTAATCAGACCAGGTTTTCCCCAGAAGGCTGTCCAATTATTTACGAAGCCCACATTGTTTGCTGGGCACCACCTAGACAACCAGCCCTGAAATGATGACATGCGGCTATACATGTCATCATTGATCAGATTGGGGAGGGGACCAGAGAAGATTACGGTGTCCGACATTGTTTTAGCATAACTACACACCGACTCCACATTAAGTTTGGTGCATTCTGATTGGCGTAAACGAACATCATTACCACCGACGTGAATAACAATCCTACCGTATTTGTGTTTATTTTTAGCCAGCAGTTTAAGATGCGCCTCAACGTCGCCCGCTCTGGCCCCCGGAATGCATGTGACTGTGGAGGCTTCGGTCTCTAAATTCACGTGTCTCATAATAGAGCTACCAATAACCAGAGTTGGCTTCTCAGCGGGTGTCTCGCTGAGTGGGGAATATCTGTTAGATACGTGAACGGGTTGGTGGGGACCTGCGGGTTTCGCTTTATGCCCCTTCTGAACAGTCACCCAGTCTCCCTGCTGCTCGGGAGTTGCCGGGGGACGGCTAAGAGGAGCTACCTTTTGCCGGTCCGCACTGGCTAACATGGGCTTTACTTTAGCTGAGTTACTTTCTAAGATGCGGAGCCGGGCTTCTATGGCTATGATTTCCGCCTCCAACCTAACAACTATACTACATTTAACACATGTATCCTTACCAGTAAGGGAGGCCGGGAAGTAACCAAACATGAGACAGGAAGAGCAGGAAATAGCACCAGAGGGTGGGAAAAGAGCCATGGCTAGCTATCAAGCTAAAGTTGCTACCGTTAGCAAACCCGAAAAGAGTGTAGGCAACTGTGGAGTTACAGTCGCTAAGAGAAGGAGAGTTGTGAGTGCTTAAGCTGTAGTAACGTGTGATTACAACGTCAGGCAGTTGCCGTGATCAAGAGTTTTAAAACGATCGATTAAGTTTAAGTTAATAAGCTATAAGCAACAGAACAGACACACGGGATACCCGGAGATGACAACAACAACCGGAAGTTACAACGTGCTCACCGCAATAGGTTCCTCCTTGTATGTATGATTGTACATATCGTCTGCACCTCTATGAGCCCACTAGGCGAGTTCAGTGGGAATGTTAGCTCCAATATGTTGCTCTAATTAGATGCAATGTGTCGTTTTGAGGGTGCTCAGCAGGGAGCGGTATCAGGAACAGCAAATGTGTTGTCTCTGTGTCTGTGTTAACATCAATTCAGACATCATGACCTCAGATCTACTTCATATAGTAAACAAATCTCTTCACTCAGGTGTTTTTCCACAGGCCCTGAAAACTACAGTCATTAAACCGCTCTTAAAAAAGAATAATCTAGACGCTTCAGTAATGAACAATTACAGTCCCATATCAAACCTCCCATTTCTAGATAAGATCATTGAAAAAGTAGTTTTTCAACAGCTGAGTAATTTCTTGCATGTAAATAACTGTTTGGATGTGTTCCAGTCAGGCTTTCGTCCAAACCACAGCACTGAGACTGCGCTTGTAAAGGTCTTTAATGACATCCACTTAAACACAGACAGTGGCAGAACTTCAGTGTTAGTATTATTAGATCTCAGTGCTGCGTGTGACACTGTTGACCACAGCATATTACTAGACCGACTAGAACACTGGGTGGGACTTTCGGAAACAGTTCTAAATTGGTTTGAATCCTACCTAAAGGACAGAAACAACTTTGTTTCTATAGGTAAATACACATCTGAGTTGACAAATATGACATGTGGGGTTCCTCAAGGCTCCATCTTGGGGCCTCTTCTCTTTAACATCTACATGCTACCACTGGTTCAGATAATGAAGAACAACAAAATAAGTTACCATAGCTATGCAGATGACACACACATTTACGTAACCATTTCACCAGGAGACGATGCTCCAGTTCAAACACTGAGTAAGTGCATTGAACAAATCAATGACTGGATGTGTCAGAACTTTCTCCAATTAAACAAAGATAAAACTGAGGTAATGGTTTTTGGAGCCAAGTCAGAACGTATAGAAGTTAGCGCTGAGCTTCAGCCTGCAATGTTCAAACCAACAGATAGACAGAGATCTAGGTGTAGTCATGGACTCTGACCTGAGCTTCAACAGTCACATTAAAACAGTTACTAAATCAGCCTACTATCACCTAAAGAACATATCTAGGATTAAAAGACTAATGTCACAGCAGGATCTGGAGACACGTGTCCATGCCTTTATCTTCAGTAGACTGGACTACTGCAAAGGTGTCTTCACAGGTCTCACTAAAACATCTATTAGGAAGCTGCAGCTGATTCAGAACGCCGCTGCTCGAGTCCTCACTGACACTAAGAAAGTGGATCACATCACTCCTGCTCTGAAGTCTTCACTCTGGCTTCCTGTGTGTCAGAGAATAGATTTCAAAATACTGCTGCTGGTTTATAAAGCACTGAATGGTTTAGGCCCAAAGTACATTTCTGACCTCCTGCTAAACTATGAACCATCCCGATCTCTCAGGTCTTCAGGGACTGGTCAGCTTCCTGTCCCCAGAGACAGATCTCTCAGGTCTTCAGGGACTGGTCAGCTTCCTGTCCCCAGAGACAGATCTCTCAGGTCTTCAGGGACTGGTCAGCTTCCTGTCCCCAGAGACAGATCTCTCAGGTCTTCAGGGACTGGTCAGCTTCCTGTCCCCAGAGACAGATCTCTCAGGTCTTCAGGGACTGGTCAGCTTCCTGTCCCCAGAGTCAGAACTAAACATGGAGAAGCAGCGTTCAGTTATTATGCTCCAAACATCTGGAACAAACTCCCAGAAACCTGCAGGTCCGCTGCAACTCTGACTACTTTCAAATCCAGCAAGAAGACTTTTCTTTTTGTCGCTGCTTCTAATTGAACTATTCACATCTTAGACTCTCTGTAACTTTTATCCATGTACTTTTTTTAATGTCTTTCATTTTTTGTTTTTCTTTCAATGTTTTTTTTATTATCTTTTACTGTTTTTAAATGCCTTTATCTGAATGTCTTTCATGTTTGTAAAGCACCTTGAATTGCCTGGTGCTGAAAGGTGCTATATGAATAAACTTCCCTTGCCTTGCCTTACATTCAGATTTATAAAAGACCATGGACGTACCATATATTCTGAGTGCAATATATGTTCACAATGAGGAGAAATGCATGTTTCTATCAATGTGTAACAGTTATCAAAATACTCATTAAAAGAAGTACAGGGAAAGAATAAAAGAAAAGGCATATAAACACATTATGTAATGACTCAAGACCATTTTCACGTAATTATGTAATAAAACCCACATTTTGTAATAATCTGCTGCATTCTGTAATCAACAGCCTGAACGCAATATAACGTACATTTCCCTGCATTTTGTAATACATTATTACATTTTGCCATGGTTATTACAAAATGCGTGAGTTGCCCTTTTAAAAAACGGTAATATTCATTATGTAACCAAACTGTAAATATATCCCAAAATTGCCACGGAGCCCAGCCGGGACCAGCCCGAAAAGGCAACGTGGGCAACACCTCGGCTTCCTTGTCCCGCGGGCCCACCACCTACGGGAAACAGCGATGAGGTCGAGTGCGCTGCCAGAAGGGTGGCAGTGAAAGCGGAGGGTCTCGACGTTATTATGCAAGTGTTACTGGTCCCGCCCACTGGAGATCAAACTGTGTCCCATGAACTGACATGGGTTTGTCCCCTGCTCTAAACGGTGTCCCCAACTCTAAACTGTCTGGTCTGAACAACAGGATCTGCAGTCAGAGCTACTCTTTACAATCCTCGTGATTTCTCCACTGATCTGAATCTGATACTGAGAGAGGATTCTGTCACAAGCGGATCATTTGATCCGTGAACGCAGCACAGACTCAGTCAAACCAGTCAGACTGCCTACTGTACACACACACACACACACACACACACACACACCACACACACACACACACACACACACACACACGCACACGCACACGCACGCACGCACACACACACCCACATACATACACACACACAGACACACACGCACCCACACCCACATACACACACACACACACACACACACACACAGACGCAGGATAGGAGGCGCCTTCACTTCACTTCGTCTGACGGACGCTGAAGTTGATGAAGCTCAGACGAGGCTGCTACTGATGAAGCTCACGGCTAACAGTTCAGTAAGTAGAGCTGTGATTGGTTGGTTGATTGATGTTGTTGATTGTTGTGGTCGCAGAAACTCTTGAGTTGATGAACGAGTGATTGTTAAAGCTGGAAAACAAGATGGCCTCCTAGCTGTGCGAGCAGAGAGAGAGAGCAGGTTAGTTTAAAGAGTTCCCTGTGAGGAGGAAGAGGAGTTCAGGCTGATGGGGGTCAGTCTGTCAGGAGGGCTACTGATGTGGAGGGGGAGGCAGCAGGAGGGCACTAGGACCCAGCAGCCATCAGAGAGCTCACCTGGGCCTTTGCTCCTGAAACACCTGAGAGACGTTTCATTGGTCGATCAACACGCCCTCCTGACCCCCCCTCAGGAACTCTGATCTAAAGTCTAAACAGTGAAGTTCAAACGTCTTAATGCAGTATTCTCACCTTGTTACATGAGTCCTGATGATGAAGAAGTGTACTTGTACTAGACTGTAAAGCTACAACATGTACTTTCAGCCAATATCTGTATCTGATGGCATTAGACTATATTCTATAAACTCTCATTTAACGGGAACTGTACTTTAGCTGACAGGCTTTCAACATATTTCTGAGTTTTCTGTTTTCACAGAGCGCATTAAGGTTTTAGTTTCTGATGGAACTGTGAGTCTCTTTCTCTATTGTAGTCTTCCCTTCAGGTGTTCTGTGTTCAACACCAGCTGAGCAGAAGCCATTTTGTTTCTTAGTGTTTACTGTCGAGACAAAAACTCAAGTCTCAACACGTCAACAAAATAATTAAAAGGTGTGTTCAATTCAGTCAGAAGTGGAATGCCGGAAAACTAGATGTCAGGTTGGAGGAGGAGGAGGAGGAGGAGGAGGAGGAGGAGGAGGAGGAGGAGGAGGAGTTGAACAGGGAACAGGTAAATGGAGGACCTCCAGTGGGCACTCTGAGGAACTGCAGCTGAGGAGGACGAAGGACTCAGATCTTTAGTTTCTGAAACATCAGTGAAACCACGGTCTGATAATAATCTGTTTCAGGTCCTCTATTCAACACTTCACTAAAGTACAAGTTTAAACATCAAACTATACTTAAAGTACAAAAGTACTCATTCTGCACATGTTCATAATAATATATTTCACTTTATTGAATAATAATTATGAATGATCTGCCTGCTCACTTTAATGTTACAGCTGGTGAAGGAGGAGCTTCTAAGATGTAGAATGGTAGAAGTATATAGCAGGTAATGAAGTGAACTAAAGTCCCTACCAGCTGAACTGAAGCAGAGAGTCAGGGTGCAGCAGTGGAATCCTCCATCTGGTGGAGCTTCCTCTGAAGCTACTCCTTCCATCAAACATGAAGTTATGTTTCCTGGCTGAGGGACACACACACACACACACACACACAACTTGGCACACACGTTAACAGTGATGATCCGAGTTAACTCACGTTGGTATTGTGTTTCCGTGGGGCAAAGTGGCTCAATAGCGCCCCCTACACAACTTTAACCAAGCAGCCCTTGCTCTGTTACACCTAGATGTACGAAACGTGGCAAGCATGTGTATCACAGGTAGACCGTTGCTATTGTCTTAGACCAACCATAAGCCAGATATTTTGAATTTAGTGATTTTAAGTGTCTATTTTGGCAATTTGTCACGCCCCGTACTTTAACAAACTCCTCCTCGAGATATAATCCGGGCGACTTCAAATTTGGTCAGCGCCTTCTTATGACCACACACTCCAAAAGTGATTAAAAGCTTGTTATAACTTGAGAGTAAAGTCACCAACCTGCTCCCAATTCCTTCTGGTCGATCAGAGTCCCAGACTAAGACTTTTACAGATGAGTCATAGCGCCACCTACTGGCTAGAGGAAGTCAGCCTCATGTTACGAACATCATCAGATTTCCATGAAGATTACGATGTGTGGTCTACACGTGAGAAAGAGCAACATACTGTTTGTTAAGCACTTCTTCTTTAGCGCCACGTAGAGGACACCGGAGGTTGTGCAAGACAAAACGTCAGCTCCATGCAATGCGTGATGTTCATCCTTGCGGCCGGTCTCCAGCTGTCATGGCGCTGCTGAGTGGACAGGGATTCTGGACGTATCCCAACCAGCGTGGATGTGCGAGGGCCCGATGATCGCTGCTTGCAGCTTTAATTATTTTCATCCTAACAAACTTCTGCTTTACATTCCACACACTAAGTTTCCTCTGACTGTTTGAAATGTGTTGCTGTGTGAGAACTCTCTGTGTGTGTCCTGATGAGATAATGTGTGGTTCTCCAGCAGGTGGTTGTGTGTGTGTGAAGGTGCGAGCCCTGCTATGAATCCCTGTGAGGACACTGAACCCGCTCTGAGAGGGGACCCTGAACGCCTCACCAAAGCTCAGAGGTGAGATGAAGACCTCTGACTGTCCTCTTCTCCAGAGCTCAGCAGGCATTACTCACACTCAAAGCTCTGTGTGTTTGTGTTGAAGCCCAGAGCAGCAGCATGGACCTGGACCTGGACCTGGACCTGGACCTGGACCTGGACCTGGACCTGGACCTGGACCTGGACCTGGACCTGGACCTGGACCTGGACCTGGACCCAGCTGTGTGTCCATGAAGAGTGACCAGTCTATAGGTGCACCGATCTATTTTAAAGGCCGCCCTTCAGAGACAGGGTAAGTGGACGTCATGTGACTTCATTATATCAGCAGCAGTAGAAAACATGTTGTTACTGAAGAACAGAGACTTCTTATTGAAGCTGAGGGAGGGTCTACCAAGGTGGGTTCAGCCTGAAGCCAGAGTTTAACGTGTCGGACAGGCTCGGTAAAAGAAGCCTTCTATACCAAAGCAGGAAGACTTGTTTTCCTGCTTTTTCTCCTGAACATTGACTCATAACGCTGATACTTCTCTCATCTTACGAAGGCTCCCATTTCATATTCATTGAGGCCTCGTTGGTCAAAGTGCTCTGATGGAGAGGATGATTATTTCCACTCTGTTAATATGAACTCGATGACCAGGTGTTTTTATAGTAATGTTTTTAAAGGAGCCAATGTTTGCAGAGAGGTCTTGGTAATGGCTGCAGGGATTTAGGTATTAGCTGGAGTTTCAGGCACGACTGCAGATATCTGGGAGGGAGCTGCAGTGGCTCGGGTTCAGTTGCAGAGATCTGGGACTAGTTGTGAGATCAAGGGTCTTTACCTGTCGAAAACACTGAAAGCAGAGATATCATCTTGTTGCTTCTGTACATTGTTGTCTTTCTATCAGCTCCCAGCAGCAGAGAGAAGCGTCTCCTGGACCCAGCTGTGTGTCCCTGAAGAGAGATCGGTCTAATGGGTGCTCTGATAGAATTCAAAGATGGACGTCCCTCCAACGACCCAGTGTAAGTATTTAAAGCCAATGATTTGTTTGCATCTGGTTTTAAACATGATGAATCATGCAGAACACAACTTCTGTTGAATCTTTCATTGATAACACATTGATCAAATATCAATCCGTCATACCTTTTACAATTCACACACACACACACACACACACACACACACACACACACACACACACACACACACACACACACACACACACACACACACACACACACACACACACACACACACACACACACCCCCACACCCACAGCTCACGGCATATAGGTGTAAGCTGTGGTAAAGTGCTATATTCACCTCCTCTAGGACCTCACCTCCTCTAGGGGGGTCCTCACCTCCTCTAGGGGGGTCCTCACCTCCTCTAGGGGGGTCCTCACCTCCTCTAGGGGGGTATGCTCCCCCGGGAAGATTTGTTTTTGAATGTTGAAGTTGAAAGCATCAATCGGCTGCACTTTGAGAGCAACATTAGGAGATCTAAGGAAACCTCTCTCAACACCCATTTGAAACAGAACTGGAAACAGATTCACTTTTTCTTTATGGATATTTTTTACTGTTTTTCATTTATGCTCTTGTTTTTTTGTAATGATCATATGAACGTGTGCCTCGGAAATACTTATTTACATAAATCGTGACCAAACCGTTTGAGACCCACTGAGATAACTGAGACTAAAGTGAACTATCTGAACTCTGAGAGAGTCCTTTAGCTCACCTGAGGTTATCTGAGAAGAGAGAGATCTCCCTCCTTGTTGAAAAAGCTCCTTATATCCGTTAGCTTGGCTAGCTAGCCACCGGTGGGCGCGCTCTCTCTCTCTCTCTCTCCTCTCTCTCTCTCTCTCTCTCTCTCTCTCTCTCTCTCTCTCTCTCTCTCTCGCGCATGCACACAAAATGTCTCGTGCCACACACACAGAGAGCAGAGCTTGAATGAAACACAGAGACCCAGAAGTAAGCTACTTGTACTGTACTGTAGCATAGTACTTTCGAATCAATCATTTTTCAAATTATGAATTTCACACACATAAAAAAAAAGACATACATTTCTCGGGGGTGCTTAGGGGGTGCTATGGCTATCCTGGGGGGTGCTTCAGCTCCTGGCGCAGATCTCCTCTGTGCCTCACCTCACCCCACAGTGACTGGCTGGAGTGCGCTCACAAAATAAGTGGCCGTGTTAAATTAGTGCCCGCGCTCCAGCCAGAGAGGCAGAGCTCGTCCCTGCCTCACTTCTCATCGCTACCCGTACAGTAGTTGTAGCGGAGCTCGGCCAATTTGCTGATTTTGACTATAAAAAGCGATTTGAATCAAACAGAAATCACATTTACAACACAGATCAGTGGAGACATTTTATTATTGTTCCTATTTAGTTTTTCTTTAGGTGTGTTTTCCGTTACATTGGAGTATGACAGGGGAGGCTCTGCTGCTATAGACCCCCTTCAGCAAGCATTGAGGCTTTATCATCGCTGAGTCATTATCTTGCTTGGATTTGAATGAGATTGTACTTGCTGGAGACTTTAACTGGGACTGGTTGTCCTCTGTCTCCGATAGTTTTGAATCTACCTGTGCTTCTTTTAATCTTACTCAATTTATCAATAGCCCAACTCGTCCTAATCTTAAACACCAAGATGAAACGTCGACTTCTTTTTAACAAATGCTCCTCATGAGTTTTTGGATATTGGTATTTTTGCAAATGATATGAGTGACCATTGCGCTATAGCTACAATCAGGCGAGCTAAGCTTCCAAAAACAAGACCACAAATAGTTTTTTTAACGTGATTTTAAAGAATTCTGCGGGCAAGCATTTTTTCATGACCTGTGGGATTTTGATTGGAACAAGATCTCTCTCATTAGTGATGTTGAACTGGCATGGGATTATTTTCATGAGGCTTTTATTAGAATTATAAACAAACATGCTCCTTTCCGCAAATTTAGGGTGAAAGGGCTAAAAAATCCCTGGTTTAGTCCTCACAGGCAGCTTTCTAAAGGAAAGGGATATCGCCTGGTCAAGGGCCAGAAGATCGAAATCCCAAGTGGATTGGATAGTTTTTAGACTGCTCCGAAATCGTTTCACGTTCCTCGTTAAAAAGGCAAAATCTGAGTACTACACCACTAGTAACTTAAATGATCCAAAGAAATTCTGGAAGGTAATACAAAACTAATTTGGAACAGAAACTAAAAATGAATTACCAGCCTGCATTGTTAAAGACTCGCAAACCCTCACTGACAAATCGGCCATTCTCAACGGCTTTAATGAACATTTTATTTCATCTGGTTCTTGGTTTAAGTCCCTACATTCGGGCCCTGGACAGAACGTTGATTCCTCAACACCTTCATCCCATCCCGTGGCTCAGCCATTACATTTCACTTTTATCAAGGTGATAGAGGTCCATAAAGCATTGCAGAATCTGGATCCACACAAATCGGTAGGCCCGGACAAACGTCCTCCTCATTTTCTTAAATTAGCAGCAGACTTTATAGCTGAGCCGCTGACTTGTCTTTTTAATGTATCTCTTTCCAACAATGACATTCCTAAAATATGGAAATCTGCATGTTCTTCCTTTACTGAAAGGAGGGGATCCCTCATCTGTTAATGATCATAGGGCAATTTCAAAATTATGTGTTGTCGCGAAGGACCTTGAAGATCTTCTCAGTGAACAACTTAAATTATTCTTGGACACAAATGATATTTTGTCAGAACACCAATCCGGTTTTAGAAAACAACACAGCACAACAACTGCTGCTATTAAAGTGGTGGACAACATAATTGAGGCATTGGACTGTAAAAAGTATTGTGCAGCTCTATTTATTGATTTGTCAAAGGCGTCACAGTTGATCATATCATCCTGACGGAAAGACTTCACAGTATCGGCTTATCTAGGCATACTGTAGGTTGGTTTTTAAATTATTTATCAGCGAGAACCCAATGCGTCCAATTCTCTGGGTCCTCTTCTTCCTTCCTGCCGATAGCAAAGGGTGTGCCTCAAGGTTCAATATTAGGAACCATTATTTTTACCATATATGTAAATAATCTATGTAATAATTTAGCAAATGCTTCTTACCATTTGTATGCAGATGATACCAGGGGCGGACTGGGGGGAAAAAGTGGCCCGGGGATTAATTGACAGACAGGCCCACTTAATGCGCGGCATGTATCGGCCGGCCGGCGACGAAAGTATGTTACTTAACAAAAAACCCTGCCTTTAATGTTATTTTGGACCATTATTCATATAGTAATCACATTGCCTGAGCTCTTGAGTTGCCTAGAGCAAAAATAGTTACAGCATATATTTAGTGATTTTAATGTTAACAGATCATTGATGCAATAACATTTGGACCCAATTTGCCTGACTTGACACATGGAATAAAACATGGGCGTAGGAAGCATCCTCAATGTGGGTAACAGAGTTCCCGTTAGCCGGTAATTACCGGACTACGACCGGTAAAATATGCTGAAGACCGGCAAATCTAAATCTCTCCGGTCAAAGCGTCTGGTCAAAATATATTTCCCCATAGCACAACACTGCATCAGTTGTGCAACTTGCACCATTTATGTGACAGACAAGAATAGTCCATTCTAATGTCTAACACGTAATGTGGAGAAAGAGATGTCCTGGATGGGTTGATTGTGCGTTGATCTGTTGGTAATGCCTTGGGGTTCCGGTGGGCATGTAAACACATGCATAATGCTGCGCTATACTTTGTGGCCTCACCCGGTTGCATAGCGACGCTTATTGTTTAGCTGTCTTTTAATAAGCAGGTAGTCCTATCATTAGCTAGAACTAGCTGGATCTGATCGATATGGACATAAACGCGAGTGAAGTCTGATCTGACGGGAGAGAGAGATCAGCTGCAGCGGTGAGCGGACAAAACACTTCAGGTTAGAATATCACACGTAGCTATTTTAATTACCTCTCAAACTACCGTAACTAGTTATAGATATGTTTAGTTTCACTGTCGGGTCACTCATCACTGATCCGCGAGCTGCATGATCAGGCCCGGTTCCAGAACAAAATGACTAACCCCCTAAAGCAGGGGTGGGGAACCTTTTTCCTCTCAAGGGCCATTTCAATTTTTTCAACATCCTCCGAGGGCCGTACAAATTATTGACCTCTGCTTAAAAATCACAGCACATTCATTTGGCCTTTCTTTCATTCTGTGCAAAGAAAAAGCAACCTCTGAATCCAGATATCTCACCATGACTCGCGCATACATGCACGTGCACGGAGTGGCATGACCACCAAAACAGAAATATATGGACACAAGATGTGTGCACATTTATTTAGTTTCCTATCCATGTGAACATGATTTAAGTAGGGGGGGACCTCACCTCCTCTAGGGGGGTCCGGGGGCATGCTCCCCCGGGAAGATTTTTTTTTAAATATTGAAGTTGAAAGCATCACTCTGCTGCACTTTGAGAGCAAAATGAAGAGATCTATGGAATCATCTGTCAACACCAGATGAAACAGAACTGGAAGCAGATTTACTTTTTCTTTATGGATATTTTACAAATCACTCTCCTTTCAAACTGTATTCTTGTTTATTAATAACAACTTTGTTTTACTGTCATATAGTATTTTATACCTGTTTACTTTATTCTCTTGTTTTTTGATAACTATAACGATCATATAAAGATGTGCCTTTACCTCACTGGTTGTAGAAAAAGCTTCTTATATTCGTTAGCATAGCTAGCTAACCAGATGCTAATAACAACACAGTTATTGACTGTATGATCAGTATGACAGATGAACAGATCGCCACTGGGCTTTCAACTAAAGACACAGCCACGCAAAAACTGCGGCATGTGTAGCCTACGGACTTATGGGTACGGCAATTTTTTTTTGCAAGTCCCGGAGTAGCGTTCTGGTGCTCTCCGTCATAGGCCATAAGGTGAACCCTGTTATCGTTTCAACCCGCTCCACAGAAGTGGAACTACATAATCTTCAGTTCATAAAAAAGAACGAGTCATGCTTATCTGCCAAAAAAAAGTTTGTCGCTAAAAGTCCTGCCAATTCTTCTAGGCACGTAATTATTGGCTGAACTAGTCCCTTCAACGCGTAATAATATCTTGGTCCAAAGTAGTGCCACGGTTCGTCACGTGATCGTGCTACACCAATTGGGTAGCTGCATATTGTCAACAGAAGCGAAAGATGGCCGCCTACATGGTTGCGCTAAACCAGACCAAATGGATTCTAAACAGTGCTGTATGCTTGTTTTATGTCATGTTTTGTCATATGTCTTAATACATCACTAAGTCCGAGGTGTTTGCGTTATATACGCGGTATTTGTGAGAGGTTTTACTATCTGGGAACAGAGTTGACCATCGAATCAACATTGACTAGCAGCGTTTATCAGCCAACTCCAGCTACAAACAATTTCCCCACGGGGATTAATAAAGTATATCAAACTCAAATGTATCAAACTATCATTCCTGGACTACCATGTTCGCATCGCTAGGTTCATTGGCTGAGCTCGTGGATTATTCCATTAGACTGAGGACTTTTTGTCTGTCTGTTGTTACCCTGTACACGTTAAATGCACTCTTAAAATGACTTGATTTCATACATAGCTGCGTCCAAGAAGAAGGTTAACTTGTTACGTTAAGTCATTTAGATCAATAAAATGCAGTACTTCCAAGCTGAAGACTTTTCTTTTTGTCGCTGCTTTTAGTTGAACTATTCACATCTTAGACTGCACTGTAACTTTTATCCATGTATTTTTTCTTTTAATGTTTATTTTATTAGCTTTTCTTTTTAATGACTGATTTTCTGAATGTCTTTCATTTTTTGTAAAGCACTTGGAATTGCCTTGTGTTGAAAAGTGCTATATAAATAAACTTGCCTTACTTATACCAATGTCCATTGATTCATTTATTTACTCATTCATCCCTCCACAAATGAAAACAACACTGATGAACCATAACAACGAGATGTATTACAAATATAAAAAGGTATGACGTAGAAAACAGTACAAAACAGAACAAGGACATGTAATGGAGTATAATTGATTGGTGTCAGGTGATCGTGATCCGCAGCCACGGCTGGGCGGAGCGGCTGATTGGTGCTGTGATTGCCTCAGCTGGTTAAAAGAGTCCTGCTGATGTACTCTGTGTTCTAGTTGGTTTGTGAAGCCACACGGTTTTTTTGACCGCTGCATTGCACTGCAGAGAAGAGACTATTTGTTTATTTAAAGGACAAACACTGTTTCAACCTCGTCTGGTAAGATACGATAACTTGGAAATAAATGTACCAAAAACAAACGTATCTCTGAGTGATGTGTGAGCGCGTCGGCCAGGCGCTAAAACCAAAAGAACAGAAAAGAGCTTAAGAAAGGTGGAAAGAAGGCTCCAGACGCACCAGAAAGTCTCAAAAAGTCAACATTATCAACACACAAACATTGTTACAGGCATATTACGTCTGTGAAGCACAAAAAGGTTGATTATTTTACCAATACAAGATGGAATACGTACAGGACAAGCTTACAACGGTGGCTCGGCTTGAAGGGAGACTCGGAACGTGGTGGCTGAAAACCACAAGTTTAACAACCACTGTTGATGTTGTTGAAGACCTGCAGTGTGATCATGAGGAATGTGACATGCCCAACATGCTGCACAACCTTGATTGGAATCCACACGTTCTCTGGGTGTGACTCCACAAGCACTTTCTATGGCAAAGGTAAAAGAAAGTCATTTGCTGTTGCATGTGAGAAAGATGACTACCGTAAGGCTTTTAGAAGTTTAGGTACTAACTTTGACTTGGAGCAATCAACATTTGCACTTCTTTGCCGGTATGCATGTCACCTATATGATCAGCCAGCAGCCGAAGATGTAAATGATGCTAGGTACAAGGCTTTCTGTATGGCATCATCGGCCTTGCCAGAATTAAGCATTCCCCCTACTCCTGATGCCCTCCATCAGCACTGCAAAAGGGCAAATTACCAGGCAGCAATAATGAGGTCCTGTCTCAAAAGAGAAATGAATGCTCCATCACCTGCTGGATATGGTTGGGAAATAGAGGATGGGAACTTACACGTCACCTGGATGACAAGAAGTCCTGCCCCTGACAGCGTGTTGCATGTGATGCACTGCAGCTGCAAAGAGTCTGCCTGTGAGAAAGGCAGGTGTTCATGCTTCTCTGCAGGACTCTGCTGCACAGACTTATGTCGTTGCTCAAATTGTGCAAATAAAAAAGAAACCAGAGGAAGAGAACGATGACTGCCCTGACACTGACGGTGAGGAATAGGAATAAAAGAGCCTTCTTTCCACCTTTCTTAAGCTCTTTTCTTTTCTTTTGGTTTTAGCGCCTGGCCGACGCGCTCACACGTCACTCAGAGAGATGATTTGTATGTGGGCATGGATCAGGCATCCATAAAACGCCTGCAGCTAGTACAGAACGCAGCTGCACGTCTCCTGACTGGCCACAAAAGGCGCGACCACATTACCCCCATTCTGGCCTCACTTCCGAATAGATTTTAAACTCCTTTTATTTGTTTTTAAGGCGCTAAACGGGCTGGCTCCGGCTTATATAGCTGACCTAATCCAGCGATACACCCCAGCCAGAGCTCTAAGGTCTGCCGACCAAATGCTGCTGGTAGTGCCGAAAACCAGGCTAAAAACTAGAGGGCACCGAGCCTTCGCAGCAGCTGGTCCCAGGCTCTGGAACACTCTGCCCTTACCTGTGAGGTCGGCCCAGACACTAGGGGCTTTTAGATCCTCTCTAAAAACACACTTCTTCTCTCTGGCCTTTTGAAAGTGAGCAGAGCATGACATTTTTCATTTTGTATTTTAACTGTGTCTGCCTTTATATCTGTTGTTTTTGAACTTAAATGCTATAAATTGCAATATGTTCCGTATATTTTTTATTCATGTACAGCGCTTTGGCGCGACCGAAAGTTGTTTTAAAATGTGCTTTATAAATAAACTTGATTTGATTTGATAAACAGGAACTCGCTTGTTTAATTATTTTGCGGTCTAGATTTCTTTAATTTTCTTCTTTTTTGCGTGTGTTTATAAATTACCTCGAGGGCCAAACCAAATGGTCTCGCGGGCCGTATACGGCCCGGGGGCCGGAGGTTCCCCACCCCTGCCCTAAACACACCAGGAGCGTCTGCGCTGCGTTACGGCCGCGGCGTTCGCAAAGATCGCGGCCACTCTAGTCAATGGGTGCTATTCCACCAGACGTGGAAGCGTCCCAGAAGCTCCTCGCCGCAAGGATTTCTAAAATATAGGATGAATCCTATTTTTGACGCTGCGCAGCGCAGCGCAGGCAGGAAGTGATGGAAATCACCTTGTTGTCTGCTTTGCTGGTTGAGGGGGTGCACCCAAAACCGGCTCCTTCTCCCCCCCCCACCACCGACTTTCAGAGAATACATGCCAGCGTTCTCCTCCGGTTTACAGGCACTGTAAATTATATATAGAATAATTATGATGATGAATGCATATTTTTTTACCACTAAAATACAGCAACACATCTTTGATTCATGTCGTTTATAACTGGAATATTACAATTATTATTAACTGTGTCTGTAGTCTACAACACAACATAGGAAATAACAACAATAAACACGATTTAAACAGACACAAACATAAACCATTTAACTACGTAGCCTACTTGTAGAAGTACAAATGTCCAGGAAATATTCCAAAATCAACAACAACTGCGAGGCTGCACACACGATGCTCCGCTTCTGCAACGTTTTGAAACGCGCCTGGTGTGTTAGGTCGCAGGAGGAGGTCGCAGCGTGGCGCAGCCGCAGCGCAGCGCGGCGCAGACGCTCCTGGTGCGTTTAGGGGGTAAGGGTGCAACTGAGATTAGAGAGGGTGCAGTGGTAAAGTTCTATTTTTATAAGTGGAGAGTGGACCTAACACCCTCTAGGGGGTCCTCACCTCCTCTAGGGGGGTCCGGGGGCATGCTAAATATTGAAGTTAAAAGCATCAATCTGGTGCACTTTGAGAGCAAAATGAAGAGATCTATGGAGACATCTCAACACCATATGAAACAGAACTGTAAACAGATTTACTATTTCTTTATGGATATTTTACAAATCACTCCCCTTTCAAGACCGAAATGTCTACATGCGTAGCAGAAGATGGCATATTTTTTTGAGGAATATTCCAGCCAATCTCTGTTGTGAAACCATGAGCTGCAAAATGAGCACCTTACCCCACTGTACAGGCGAGTTGGGTACTTTTTTTAATATACCTGGGCAGGCTCTGTTTTGCCGAGGTCCTCTGGCACTTGCGGGCCACCGAGGGGTGGCGGTGTTTGGGGCAACGAAGAGGGCGAGGCGGGCAAAGCTGGCGAGGCGGGCGGGAGGACGTTAGTGTCCACGACAGTGGTCGCGGGTAACGTAGTGTCCTCATGATCTGAACTGTTATTACTTGCAGCAGATGCAGTGTATGCTGGCGATAAGGGCTGGTTGTTTTAACCATTTTCTGATGTCCATCACTGACTGCTGTGTAAGCGCTTTGCAAATGACGAACGCGCAGGGGCACAGGTCACGCACACCTGACATAATAACGTTACTTACCGTTTAAATTGACCAAATAAATGCAGCAGACAATGTTATTTAACCACAATTAAAATTTGTTTTATTTCAACTAAATTCTTCTTCTTATTATTACTATTATTGTTATTGTTGTTATTATATATGTAATATTTTTCACTTTTAATAATAAAACAAAATTTCACTTTTTTTTCACTTTTAATTTTTCAAATGAGGGTGCATAACAACTCAACTGAGGGTGCAATGCATCCTTATGCACCCCCTTAGAACCGGGCCTGTGCATGATACTGACGGGCTGTCAGGAGGTGGACAGCGCTCCGTTTATTATTCCCGTGTTATTGTAAGTTACTGAACACTTTTAATAATGTAGTTAATCTATTATTAGTTTGTTTAATATCGAATCATTTCAATTTGTTTTAAAGCTCAATAAATAACAAAGAAGACCTTTGACCGGCACTTTTCAAATTGTGTCCGGAAGATTTAAACTTTAACGGACATGTTGACCGGCGTTAACATATTCTAACGGGAACTCTGGTGGGGAAGACAATTTAACAGGGGGTGTGGGCAGGTGGTGGACCTCACCTCCTCTAGGGGGGTCCCGGGGCAAGCTCCCCCGGGAAGATTTTTTTTTAAACGTTGAAAACTCCCGGTATTCCCAATGGCCAGTCCGCCCCTGATGTAATCACTATGCGGGGAATTCAGGTCCATCCTAAAGGACAGAGAACACGAGGGCTCGTATATCCAAAAATTGTTTTACATTTTGCCAGTTTTGAATGATTTGTAATAGTTTGTTTTACTTCGCATATTGACTGGCTAACGTGCCAGAAAAATTTGTGTTTTACAGCTGTATTTGTCTGCCTGTCTTGTCTGTGTTTTATCTGTTGTAACTTCGTTCCTGCTGCCCCTCTTGGCCAGGTCACTCTTGGAAAAGAGATTTTAATCTCAATGAGTCTTTTACCTGGTTAAATAAAGGATATTTATATATAATTGAAAACCACCAATCAAACTCAATCTTCTAAATCTGTACTCTTTTCAGGCTGTGAAATGTTCCATCTCTTCCTCTTTTCAACCAATAATGCTACTCCCCTGCTTTTCTGCCCCACTATCACTCCATCATCCACCTGTAGGGTCCGGGGGGAAAGTTATTTAATCATCATATGTGCAGGGAGAAATGAGGCCGGAGCCTAGGTGCGAAAATCAAACTACATGCAACTGTCAATAAACGTTTCAAACATGAGTTTTCAGACTGAAATAAAGTCAACTTTTGTGTTTCTGTCAGTTCCCAGCAGCAGAGAGAAGAGTCTCCTGGACCCAGCTGTGTGTCCCTGAAGAGTGATCAGTCTAAGGATGCTCTGATAGAATTCAAAGAAGGAAGCCGTTCTTATGACCCGTTGTAAGTGTTTGAAACTGTTAATAGAAACTGGAGAGCTGGTGGTTCTGATCCTCAGTCAGATTCAGAATTGGTCTTTAATCAGTGTTGTTAGCATCTGGGTTTGATGATGATGTATCCTGACATATATTACTATCTGCTCTGTGTGTCTCTGTATGAAAAGTCTGTTGAAACATAATGTGAGTTGTCTCTTCATGATTCCTCACAGAGAGGACCAGCAGAGCTCAGAGGTTCCCAGAGGTCAGTCTGCCCAGCAGCATCAGACTCAGCTGGACTCCACATTTATGGTCTGTACATGAACTACAGCTGCTCTACGTCTGTTCTGTCCGATCATTTCTATGGTGCACTTTGTAGATCAAGACAGAGGGGATGACCTTGAATCTTTAGCGGCCTCTGGAGTTGAACCTTTAGCGGCCTCTGGAGTTGACCTTTAGCGGCCTCTGGAGTTGAACCTTTAGCGGCCTCTGGAGTTGACCTTTAGCGCCTCTGGAGTTGAACCAGCATACTTGAACCACCGGCAACCACTGAGCTGTCGGTGGCCAAGACGTCCAATATATTGAACAATCTTTTTTCTATTTGGTTTAGGAGTGTTGGGGTGGTGCTTTGCTCAAGGGTGTCTAGGCAGTGCCCAAGAGGCAAGCTGTCTCTGTGAACATTCTGCACTCCTTATTTGGTGGCTTGAACTGCGACTTTGATTCCCAAACAGGGTCCCAATGGACTGAGCTATTGCTGCCAACCATGGCTCCCCTTCCCCACCATGTAACAAAGAGAAACCTTGGGTCGAAAACATTTCTGTTTCAGGTGCATCGATTGTGCTTTTTTACAAATAACGTAATCAGATTCTGTTTCATCCTTCGTAGATTCTCAGTCTGTCCAACATGGATCTGATTAAGTTCTTAGTTTGATTGTGTTGTTCGTGTATTCTGTTCCAGCTGCTGGAGGACCACATCGTCACTTTTGTGAAGAACGAGCTGAAGAAGTTCCAGAAGGCTCTGAGTTCAGATTACCCAGAATGCTTAGAGAGCCAGAGGGAGGATGAGGAGGTGTTGGACGGTGAGGATGAAGAGCAGAGGAGGAGCAGCAGAGAGGCATTTCTGAACATCTCACTGCACTTCCTGAGGAGCATGAAGCAGGAGGAGCTGGCTGACCGTCTGCAGAGCAGTAAGAGGGTTTCTATAGAGATTTAACAAGCTGGATAAATGTTGACTAACGTTTCAAGAGATGGAACAAAATATACTGAGATACTCGTTCTTTAAAGATTCATCTGACTCATTGATCTGCTTTGTTGTGTGTTCATTCAGGAAGTCGTTCTGGAGTGTGTCAGCGTGAACTGAAGTCTAACCTGAAGGAGAGGTTCCAGTGTGTGTTTGAGGGCATTGCTAAAGCAGGAAACCCAACCCTTCTGAACCAGATCTACACAGAGCTCTACATCACAGAGGGGGGGTCTGCAGAGGTCAACACTGAACATGAGGTCAGACAGATTGAAACAGCATCCAGGAAACCAGACAGACCAGAAACACCCATCAGACAAGAAGACCTCTTTAAAGCCTCACCTGGAAGAGATGCACCAATCAGGGTGCTGACAAAGGGCGTGGCTGGCATTGGGAAAACAGTCTTCACACAGAAGTTCACTCTGGACTGGGCTGAAGGCAAAGCCCACCAGGACATCCAGTTCATATTTCCATTCACCTTCAGAGAGCTGAACGTGGTGAGAGAGAACAAGTACAGCTTGGTGGAACTCGTTCATCACTTCTTCCCTGAAACCAGAGACGCAGGAATCTGCAGGTTCGATCAGTTCCCGGTCGTGTTCATCTTTGACGGTCTGGATGAGAGTCGACTTCCTCTGGACTTCCTCCACACTGAGGTCCTGACTGATGTCACAGAGTCCACCTCAGTGGACCGGCTGCTGACAAACCTCATCAGGGGGAAGCTGCTTCCCTCTGCTCGCCTCTGGATAACCACACGCCCTGCAGCAGCCAATCAGATCCCTCCTGAGTGTGTGCACATGGTGACAGAGGTCCGAGGGTTCACTGACCCACAGAAGGAGGAGTACTTCAGGAAGAGGTTCAGAGATCAGGAGCAGGCCGGCACCATCATCTCCCACATCAAGACCTCACGAAGCCTCCACATCATGTGCCACATCCCAGTCTTCTGCTGGATCTCTGCTTCAGTTCTGGAGGAGGTGTTGAAAACCAGAGAGGGAGGAGAGCTGCCCAAGACCCTGACTGAGATGTACATCCACTTCCTGGTGGTTCAGTCCAAAGTGAAGAAAGTCAAGTATGATGGAGGAGCTGAGACAGATCCACACTGGAGTCCAGAGAGCAGGAAGATGATGGAGTCTCTGGGGAAACTGGCTTTTGAGCAGCTGCAGAAAGGCAACCTGATCTTCTACGAGTCCGACCTGACAGAATGTGGCATCGATATCAGAGCAGCCTCAGTGTACTCAGGAGTGTTCACACAGGTCTTCAGAGAGGAGAGAGGACTGTACCAGGACCAGGTGTTCTGCTTCGTCTACCTGAGCGTTCAGGAGTTTCTGGCTGCTCTTCATGTCCATCTGACCTTCATCACCTCTGGAGTCAACCTGCTGTCAGAAGAACCAACAACCTCCAGGCTGCCTAAAGTCTTCAGACCCAAACCTAAACTCTCACATCTCTACCAGAGTGCTGTGGACCAGGCCTTACAGAGTCCAAACGGACACCTGGACTTGTTCCTCCGCTTCCTCCTGGGTCTTTCACTGCAGACCAATCAGAAACTCCTACGTGGTCTGCTGACAGAAACAGGAAGTAGCTCAGAGACCAAAAAGAAAACAGTCCAGTACATGAAGAAGAAGATGGATGAGGGTCTGTCTGCAGAGAGAAGCATCAACCTGTTCCACTGTCTGAATGAACTGAATGATCGTTCTCTGGTGGAGCAGATCCAACAGTCCCTGAGTTCAGGAAGTCTCTCCACAGATAGTCTGTCTCCTGCTCAGTGGTCAGCTCTGGTCTTCATCTTGCTGTCATCTGAAGAAGATCTGGACGTGTTTGACCTGCAGAAATACTGTGCTTCAGAGGAGGCTCTTCTGAGGCTGCTGCCAGTGGTCAAAGCCTCCAGGAAGGCTCTGTGAGTACAGAAACATTCATACATCATGACTCAAATATTCAGTTCATTATTTTAACATATTGCTTGTTTTCTCTTTATCAGACTGAGTGACTGTGAGCTGTCAGAGAGAAGCTGTGCAGCTCTGTCCTCAGTCCTCAGCTCCCAGTCCTCTAGTCTGAGAGAGCTGGACCTGAGTAACAACGACCTGCAGGATTCAGGAGTGAAGCTGCTGTCTGCTGGACTGGAGAGTCCTCACTGCACTCTGGAGACTCTCAGGTCAGGATTTTTCAGTCTAATTTTGTTACGCTTTACTTTCACACTTACGTCTTCACCTTTAAGTTTTGCCACATGTTCAAAAATGTGACTTTAAATCAAAGAACTGTGCAAAAATGATTGTGGTTAGTTAGAAAAATCGGATCAGACAAGTATCTTATGATTGCGATGGACCTTGGTTCATTCTGTTCTGTCCCATATTTATAGCTTTGTGACGATAAATGCAGATTTGTTCTTGCTGATTGTTTTCCTTTATTAGACTGAGTGTCTGTGACCTGTCTGAGAGAAGCTGTGCAGCTCTGTCCTCAGTCCTCAGCTCCCAGTCCTCTAGTCTGAGAGAGCTGGACCTGAGTAACAACGACCTGCAGGATTCAGGAGTGAAGCTGCTGTCTGCTGGACTGGAGAGTCCACACTGCACTCTGGAGACTCTCAGGTCAGGATTCATCAACACGTTCAACTGGTAGCCAGTGAAATTATGATTTACATTAATAATGGCTAAACTCATATCCGTTAGTTGCATCTGCTTCCATAAACATTTCTTTATGTTTTTTTACTCACTCTTGTGAGTAAAAAAACTCTTCAATTATCAGAAGAATAAATGGTGTCGTATTTTTGTTTCTGTGTGTGTGTGTGTTTCTGTGTGTGTGTTTCTGTGTGTGTGTGTGTGTGTGTGTGTGTGTGTGTGTGTGTGTGTGTGTGTGTGTGTGTGTGTGTGTGTGTGTGTGTGTGTGTGTGTGTGTGTGTGTGTGTGTGTGTGTGTGTGTGTGTGTGTGTGTGTGTGTGTGTGTGTGTGTGTGTGTGTGTGTGTGTGTGTGTGTGTGTGTGTGTGTGTGTGTGTGTGTGTGTGTGTGTGTGCAGTCTGTCAGGCTGTCTGGTCTCAGAGGGAGGCTGTGTTTCTCTGGCTTCAGCTCTGAGCTCCAACCCCTCCCATCTGAGAGAGCTGGACCTGAGCTACAATCATCCAGGAGACTCAGGAGATAAGCTGCTGTCTGCTGGACTGGAGGATCCTCTCTGGAGACTGGACACTCTTAGGTATGGAGAATATATATGTAATAAATAATATTTCAAAATAGCCTTTTAAATAATGTCGGGTCGCGATTTATTGACAAAGGAAAAAAGTGGGTCCCGAGGCCTGACCAGTTGAGAACCACTGTGCTAGGAGATGCTGAGTAGACATCATCGACTAACTGACACTAACACTGATACATTCTTCATATCTTATTTTCTGATAAATAATAATTGAAGTTAATTAATTAATTAATAATAGCTTAAATTATCGGCTAATAAGATGATTGACTAACGCACTAACCTAAAATAATATAGTCTGATTAATAACAGGTACTCAATGTGAACATGTAGGTTCATCTGTGGAGAATAACAAAGCTCTGAGTGTGAGAGTGATGTAATGTCCATGTCTCCATGCTGCTCTGACCCCCCCCCCTCTTTCAGGATGGAGCCTGCTGGAGTCCGATGGCTGAGACCCGGTCTGAGGAAGTGTGAGTGTGGTTTCATTTGATTCATGAAAACAAAGCAGCCTCCATCTTCAAATGTAACCTTCATCCTCAAAGAGTCAATACATGAACAGCTGATAGATGAATAACTGCTGCTGTTCCTCTCCTCAGATTCCTGTGAACTCTCACTCGACACAAACACAGCTCACAGGAACCTCAAACTGTCTGAGGACGACAGGAAGGTGACACGTGTGAGAGAGGAGCAGCCATATCCTGATCATCCAGAGAGGTTTGATTACTATCCTCAGCTGATGTGCAGAGAAGCTCTGACTGGTCGCTGCTACTGGGAGGTCGAGTGGAGAGGAAAGGTTTATATATCAGTGACTTACAGAGGAATCAGGAGGAGAGGAGACGGAGAGGACTGTGTGTTTGGAGAGAATGATCAGTCCTGGAGTCTGGAGTGCTCTCATGGTCTTTACTATGTCTGGCACAATAACACAGTAACACAGATCACCTCCTCCTCCTCCTCCTCCTCCTCCTCCTCCTCCTCCTCCTCCTCCTCCTCCTCCTCCTCCTCCTCCTCCTCCTCCTCCTCCTCCTCTGGTAGAGTAGCAGTGTATCTGGATCATCCTGCTGGCTCTCTCTCCTTCTACAGAGTCTCCTCTGACACACTGATCCACCTCCACACCTTCAGAACCACATTCACTGAACCTCTCTACGCTGGGTTCTGGTTCAGGTCTGGTTCCTCAGTGTCTCTGTGTCCTCTGTAGGAGGAAGAGTCTCCTCCTGTTCCAGAGACTTCCTCCCTGCTGCCCAGAGAGTTCAGTCTGTTCAGGATCACAGCTGATGTTAGTTAGGACCAGCCTGATGAGTGTACTGTAATAGAGGAGGAAGGGGAGGCTGAGGGAAGAGCAAAGGATGTTGGGACATAACAAAATCAAACTAACAAAATGTCAAACAGTAAACTGGACTGGACAATATCCCAGCTGAATTCAATCAAAATAAGAGATGACTTTAACCAAGCCAACCAACTACAATACATCACCAAACGGATCCACAAATAATAAAGGATCATTTATTGTAATCCTTCATTACAGGGTTGCACAACATGAAGGTGTAGTCCCTTAATGCTACACAAGAAAACAAGGACAACACTCAATACAAACAGTGATGCACTCCTGTGGTGCAATTCCTGAATTCGGGGGAATTTAAGACAAAAACAAGGTTGGAAAATTCTCAATCACAAGAAGAAACGGATGAATCTGATTTTGTGTTTAATTTGGGGGGTTTATGCACGGTTAATTATGGTGGATGATATTTTATATATTTCATTTTAAACAGTCCTTATACATGTATGATGTTGCAGATTTCCTGAGCAAATTCTGACCACTCATTTTGTAAATGTAATAAATGCTTTTAAAATAACATAGGGCACATATAAGTGTAAAACTCTTTGTTGATAATCATTCAACCATATATATTATTACCGTTTATCATTGTTTCATTGTTTAACCTGTTGATCCCGGTACCGGGGCCCTCCCGCAATATCTTGCAGGAAACAGTGTCTGAGGGCATGTTCATTTAAAAAACTATGAATGTTTTATATCCATGTAACGGGAAGAAACTCATCTAACTGATCATTTATTTGTATTTTCTTTTTGTAAACACAATGCTAACGCTTAGCCTCTGAATTAGCAACGAGCGAAAAATGCTAACAGATTTACTGCACCGAAACTCACTCATAAAACCTTATTATTGATCCATTCTGCCCATCCAACCCATCGGTCTGATCGTGAGATGACACAGAATCGATGGGTACAGACATCATCACTCAATGATACGAACTTGCGACTTTATAAACAAAAACAGACATCAAAACATGTGGTGCTAGGTAGCTAAAAACGCTAACATGGCTTACCTATGTCGTAGTCTGGTCAAAAGTTATCTTTAATGGCATTAAAACGATAAAAACGCTGCTGAAGTTAATCCATAGTATCCAATGTGTCTGTGTCCCTTTGAATGATTTCTGATAATCCATAAGCAATAAACCTGCTTTTCGGTTTCCAGATGTCAGAGCTACAGACAGCTTCACTCTGGAGCAAAACTGCATGCGCGAAGCCCCCACCTTTTTGTTTTACCATGTCTGTGGAAACCCCCCTTTGATTCTATTGGCTCTAATTGTCAGAAAGAGATTCCATTCGTTAAAATCGACAAAGGGGGGCCAGAGATATGGAAAATCCACCCAAATGACCCCAGAAGTGTTTTCTTTTTTGCTAAATCTCTCTAAAAAGGTCAAATGTCACTTGTTTTGTATCAGTCTTGATACAGGGTACCTACTATATGTTGTACTTTGGATTCCTAAAGCTTTTAGTCTACCTTACCATCATCCAAGGGTAGTTTTTACTATAAGTAAAAAAGAATGTTTGGACGGACACTATAATTTACTCAGGATTTGAGTTTGTGTGTTAAGTTTTGGTTTTATTTTGCTGTGTTTGCCTTCCTGTCGTGAGTTTCAATCTGTTCAATCTGAATTTTCTTTAAAATAAAAAACATCTATATGAATTATGCTAATTTGCAAAACATCTTCTTTCTTGAGGCTTTTTTGTATCGGAAGTGGTAGCTGGTCGAAATAATAATGATCTGCTAATTAATTGGTTAATTATGGTGGATAGGATTGTATTTCATTTTTCATCTGAGCAAACTCTAACCGCTCATATTGTAAATGTAACAAATGCATTTAAAATAACATAGGGGCACATGTAGAAGTGTAAAAGTCTTTGTTGATAATCAATCAACAATATATATTATTTCCGTTAACTACAGTTTATCATTATTTCATTGTTTAAACACAAATTCAGCAAAAAATAAATAAACATGCGGTCGATTGAAATGTTGTCTTTGAGCGTAAAATACAATACAGTGAGACTGCTATGTGTGGGCCTGGGACCAGCCACAGTGAAAAATGAAAATGTCTCAATATTTCCAACTTCCGGGTGGGCGGGGCCAATCAAAGCATATTTGAAATATGTTCGCAATCATAAGAGCAATGTGTATACAGCATTTCGTGAATATCCGACATACTATAGTTGAGTAGTGTGGAGTAATTTATGTGACAAGTTAAATGTGTTTAACTTGTCACATAAAAATCATCAAAAATGAAACATTCTACGTTAGCTTACAACCTTCCCGAATTATCAACTATTCCTTTTTTTGTTGCAATTTAGCATCAAATTGGATATGCGCTTAACTTATCCTGAATTGAAATTTTTCCGATCATTTCCGAGTTAGTAAAAGTGTGCTTAACATAAATGAAAAATGCAAATTGTTCAAAATGACCAACTTCTGGGGGGGGCGGGCAACTGGAAGCCAATTGGAAATACTGTATGCGACTACCACAAAATAGGGGGCGCTACTGAGCTATTTTACATTCTCAAAAAGGTCCTGGGCTGTGACATGTGTCTCAAGTTCTGCGTTAGTAGCTCATCGCAATAAAAAAAAAGTTAGAAACCACGCCCACATTCGTCAGTCATTGCAACACTTTAATTCTCAATTTATACTCACCCCCAGAGTATGTGTATACATTTTCGTAAAATTCTGTCCATCCGTTCTTTAGTTATAAATGTGTGGTGTTTTTGGCAAAGACGTTTTGATTAATGGCGGCCATATTTTCCGACCGATCATGCTCATTTCCTCTGATAATGTGCATGACCCTCCGCCGATACTGGATACCAATTTCGGGGTTGATGGACTCAAAATTGGAATGTAGGTAAATATTTTAATTTTTTCGCTTTATGCTAATTTGCAAAACATCTAAGTAGGCAGAGCTTACGGGTTCTTGAGGGTTTTTTGTATCGGAACTGGTAGCTGGTCGAAATAATAATGATCTGCAGGAAAACACTTGGTGCTAGGACCCTAATTAGCCTCTAACTACTATGGGAATATATTACATAGTGTGACTGTCATGTGTAGGACTGGGAAGAGCCGCAATGAGCCATTCCCCCTAAGCACTGTGGCTCTGAGGGGAATGTACTAACTAGAGTTCATCATACCTTCAGAAAGTATATAGACAATGAAAAAGCTATGACTCATGAATAAACTTACCCAGCATGTCACGATCTTACTTTTTGTGTTCAGTATTTACAGTTTTATTTTTTAAATATATTTCCTCTTGTGTATTCTGGAATTCATGGCATTCAGTTCAGATTTGACCTGGAGAAGAGAGGACACAATGGCTGCCATGGGAGGCCAGAAGCCTTTTTGACAGAGATCTGTCAGCGAGGGGAGAGACAGCTGCTTCTTATGCTACTACAGGTGGAATTAGAAGAACGGTGTAGGGTTGGTACACGCGGTGTCTCTCATTGGCCAACCTGCCGCTCCTAAAGTGTCCGACTCTTTCGTCTTGGGTAAAGTAAACCCTACTCCTCAGGCTGTTGGTATTCCTGTTTGAAGCTAAACATGAGGACTTTGAAGGACATGTAACGTTTGCATGGACTACTTTAAAGCAGCTGTGTATCTCTTTAGTTGGCTTTAAACTGTGGAATAATTTACCAAATGATTTAAAGGGCTGTGTAAACATAATTTAAGAAAATGTATAAAGAAAGAGTAAATAGACATGTCAGCCAACCTGTTTCGCTGAGGGTAGATTGCTGTGTTTACTTCTGATTGTAACTGGGGAATATAGCTCTAGCTAGAACGGGGGAGCTAGAGGAACCTATTGCGGTGAGCATGTTGTAACTTCCGGTTGTTGTTGTTGTTGTCATCTCCGGGTATCCCGTGTGCCTGTTCTGTTGCTGATAGCTTATTAACTTAACTTAATCGATCGTTTTAAAACTCTCGATCACGGCAACTGCCTGACGTTGTAATCACACGTTACTACAGCTTAAGCACTCACAACTCTCCTTCTCTTAGCGACTGCAACTGTAACTCCACAGTTGCCTACACTCTTTTTTTTTGGGTTTGCTAACGGTAGCTACTTTAGCTTGATAGCTAGCCATGGCTCTTTCCCCACCCTCTGGTGCTATTTCCTGCTCTTCCTGTCTCATGTTTGGTTACTTCCCGGCCTCCCTTACTGGTAAGGATACATGTGTTAAATGTAGTATAGTTGTTAGGTTGGAGGCGGGAATCATAGCCATAGAAGCCCGGCTCCGCATCTTAGAAAGTAACTCAGCTAAAGTAAAGCCCATGTTAGCCGGTGCGGACCGGCCAAAGGTAGCTCCTCTTAGCCGTCCCCCGGCAACTCCCGAGCAGCAGGGAGGCTGGGTGACTGTTCAGAAGGGGCATAAACGCGAAACCCGCAGGTCCCCACCAACCCGTTCACGTATCTAACAGATATTCCCCACTCAGCGAGACACCCGCTGAGAAGCCAACTCTGGTTATTGGTAGCTCTATTATGAGACACGTGAATTTAGAGACCGAAGCCTCCACAGTCACATGCATTCCGGGGGCCAGAGCGGGCGACGTTGAGGCGCATCTTAAACTGCTGGCTAAAAATAAACACAAATACGGTAGGATTGTTATTCACGTCGGTGGTAATGATGTTCGTTTACGCCAATCAGAATGCACCAAACTTAATGTGGAGTCGGTGTGTAGTTATGCTAAAACAATGTCGGACACCGTAATCTTCTCTGGTCCCCTCCCCAATCTGATCAATGATGACATGTATAGCCGCATGTCATCATTTCAGCGCTGGTTGTCTAGGTGGTGCCCAGCAAACAATGTGGGCTTCGTAAATAATTGGACAGCCTTCTGGGGAAAACCTGGTCTGATTAAGAGAGACGGCATTCATCCCTACTTTGAAAGGTGCAGATCTCATTTCGGCAAACATTTCAGGGCTTTGTGGACTTAATCCATGACAAACTGGAGTTGAGACCAGG
The DNA here is from genome assembly GCA_036324595.1 of Champsocephalus gunnari. Classification (NCBI taxonomy): domain Eukaryota; kingdom Metazoa; phylum Chordata; class Actinopteri; order Perciformes; family Channichthyidae; genus Champsocephalus; species Champsocephalus gunnari. The sequence goes on along the minus strand of CM070449.1, from coordinate 39,433,375 downwards.
AGGCAGAGTCGCAGTCTTACACGCTTCTCTGCGCTCTCTCCTAGGCAGTCATCCATAGGAATCCCGAACCCAATAAAATACCCAATATTAGCGGTGTGTGTGTCTGCCCAAGGACAATTGAAGGTAAAACCTAATAGAGGTGTCATACATAATAACCTAATAAAAGTAAATGTAACAACTACTACAGTGCAACAAAACAGGAAGATTAAATGTGGTCTCTTAAACATAAGATCTCTAGCATCTAAAGCAATATTGGTAAATGATTTAATATCAGATTATAATATTGATATATGCTGTCTCACTGAAACTTGGTTGAGACATGAAGAATATGTCAGCATAAATGAGGCCACTCCACCCAGCCATGTCAACACTCATATTGCTCGAGGCACGGGCCGAGGAGGTGGAGTTGCAGCAATCTTTGACTCAAGTTTACTTATCAATACTAAACCAAAATTAAATTATACCTCCTTTGAAAGCCTCGTTTTTAGTCTTACGCATCCGACCTGGAAAACTTTGCAGCCAATCTTATTTGTTACAGTGTATCGTGCACCAGGTCCTTATTCAGAATTCTTATCAGAATTCTCTGAGTTTTTATCAACTTTGGTTCTTAAAACAGACAAAGTAATTATCGTAGGTGACTTTAATATTCATGTTGACGATGATAAAAATAGCCTTACTGTTGCATTTAACTCTATATTAGATTCTGTTGGTTTCTGTCAGAGTGTAAATAAACCAACCCACTGCTATAATCACACTCTCGACCTTGTTCTGACTTATGGTATGAAATTGAGCAACTATTAGTCGAACCGCATAATCCTGCTTTATCCGACCATTTCTTAGTAACTTTTGAAGTACTGTTACTAGACTACAAAGCATTAGTCAAAAGCTCTTGCAGCAGAAACCTATCTGTTAGTGCTATAGCCACATTTAAGGAAGAGATTCCACCAATACTTAACTCGATAGCATGTCTGCATGTAAGGGGAGGAAACTTATACAAAATGTACACCACCCCAAATTGATCATGTTGTTGATAGTGCTACAGATGCGCTGCGAATAAAATTAGACTCTGTTGCTCCTTTGAAAAAGAAGAAAATAAAACAACATAGATTAGCTCCATGGCATAATGCCGAAACCCGCAAAATAAAGCAAAAGTCTAGACAACTTGAAAGGATATGGCGTTCCACTAAACTTGAAGAATCTCGTTTAATTTGGCATATTACTCTCAATGAATATAAGAAAGCACTGCGTAAAGCGAGAGCAGCTACTACTCTTCATTAATAGATGAGAATAAGAATAATGCAAGATTTCTTTTCAGCACTGTAGCCAGGCTGACAGAGAGCCACAGCTCCATTGAGCCTTCTATTCCCACAGCACTCAGTAGTAATGATTTTATGTGCTTTTTTAACCATAACATTGTTACTCTTAGAAACAAAATTAATGACCTCTTGCCTTTGACCAGTATAGTGTTATCAACAGCTCCCGGAAACGTAAGTTCTAATATTACACTAGATAGTAAACTAGAATGCTTTTCAGCCATTAACCTTGAACAATTACATTCAATGATTCTCTCTTCTAAACCATCAACGTGCATGTTAGACCCAATTCCAACTAAGCTGTTGAAGGAAGTTTTTCCATTAATTAGCACTTCTTTATTAAATATTATGAATATGTCTTTATTATCAGGCTATGTTCCACAATCATTCAAAGTAGCAGTGATAAAACCGCTTCTTAAAAAGCACAACCTCGATCCAGAGGTTTTAGCCAACTATAGACCTATTTCTAATCTTCCGTTCCTCTCAGAGATTCTTGAGAAAGCGGTCGCAAAACAGTTGTGTGATTACTTAAAAAACAATGATTTATCTGAAGATGTTCAGTCTGGCTTTAGAACACATCATAGCACAGAGACAGCTCTGGTTAAAGTCACAAATGATATTCTAATAGCCTCAGACAAGGGACTTGTCTCTATTCTTGTTTTGCTCGATCTCAGTGCTGCATTTGATACTATCGACCATGATATCCTATTGCAAAGACTAGAGCACTTGGTTGGCATACAGGGAACTGCTTTAGGCTGGTTTAGGTCCTATCTATCTGAACGCTCTCAGTTTGTACGTGTTAACGATGAATCTTCCACGCAAACCAAAGTTAGCCATGGAGTGCCACAGGGCTCAGTGCTCGGACCTATTTTGTTCACATTATATATGCTTCCGTTAGGCAATATTATAAGGAATCATTCTGTAAACTTTCATTGTTATGCGGATGATACTCAACTATATTTATCAATCAAGCCTGATGAAATTAATCATCTAAATAAAATTCAAGACTGCCTTAAGGACTTAAAAACGTGGATGACCTTAAACTTTTTGATGTTAAACACGACCAAAACTGAAGTTATTGTACTTGGCCCGAAGAATCTACGAAACAAATTATCTAAAGATATACTAACTATGGATGGCATTAATTTGGCCTCCAGTGAGACTGTAAGGAATCTTGGTGTTATATTTGATCAGGATTTATCCTTTAACGCCCACATAAAATCAATTTCAAGGACCGCCTACTTCCATCTACGTAACATTGCAGAAATCAGGCATATCTTGCCTCAAAGCGATGCAGAGAAACTAGTCCATGCATTTGTTACTTCTAGGCTGGATTATTGTAACTCTTTACTATCAGGGAGTACCAAGAAGTCAATCAAGTCGCTTCAGCTGATTCAAAATGCTGCGGCTCGTGTACTAACCAGAGTTAGGAAAAGGGACCACATTACTCCTGTTCTGGCTGCCTTACACTGGCTCCCTATAGAACACAGGATAGAATTTAAAATTCTTCTTCTCGCCTACAAAGCCCTTAATGGGCAGGCGCCATCTTACCTTAAAGAACTCATTATACCCTACTGTCCTACTAGGGCATTGCGTTCCAAGAATGCAGGGTTGTTGGTTGTTCCTAGAGTCTCTAAAAGTACAATGGGAGCCAGAGCCTTTTCTTATCAAGCTCCACATTTGTGGAATCAGCTTCCAGTTTGTGTTCGGGCGGCAGACACCCTATCCGTTTTTAAGAGTGCGCTTAAGACCTTCCTTTTTGATAAAGCTTATAGTTAGGGCTGATTAGATTCAGCCCCTAGTTTTGCTGATATAGGCTTAGTTTGTCGGGGGACATCTTACTTCTTCCTTCTCTCTGTCTATACCTGTGTCCTCTCATGTTCCGATTAACCCAGCTTCCCCAAATGTCTTTCTTTTGGTGTCTATATACGCTGGGATCCGGAGTCATGGATGATCCTGCGGTCCTGTGTCCTGGATCGCGAGCGCTGGATCTTGAGTCGTGGCTGTGGTCCTGGATCATCGGTCCTGGATGGATATCCTCGTGGATTCATCTTCCTATTATACACACATGCATTTCCAAACATCTGGACTACCTATGTTGCAAATGTATTATCTTCTCAATTTACACACGGCATCTATTGCACGTCTGTCCGTCCTGGGAGAGGGATCCCTCCTCTGTTGCTCTCCCTGAGGTTTCTCCCATTTTTCCCTTTAAACTGGGTTTTCTTTGGAAGTTTTTCCTTGTACGATGTGAGGGTCTGAGGACAGAGGGTCTGAGGACAGAGGGTCTGAGGACAGAGGGTCTGAGGACAGAGGGTCTAAGGACAGAGGGTCTAAGGACAGAGGGTGTCGTATTGTCATACTGATATTCTGTACACACTGTGAAGACCACTGAGACAAATGTAACATTTGTGATATTGGGCTATATAAATAAACATTGATTGATTGAATATTATTTCTGAACACTGGGTGTCGGGGTTTAGCTGCACCGGGTGAATATAAAGAGGTCATAGGTGACAGGAGAGGAGGGACACAGAAGGAAGAGAGCATACCGATTCCAGCAGCCCGGCAGATGCTCATCACAACAATTAGAACTGTTAATTAACCCTGGTATGTAAAGCTGAATAAACCTCGATATAAACTACAACTAAGGACCGGGAACTCATCTGTTTGTGTCTGCGTCTGCATCACTCTTCAGCCCTTCTGTGAAAGTAACGGCAAAAATATATAGGACATAGGAAAGGAAATTGCCATTACATTAAGTGGAATCGTACTCTCGGAGTAAAACTGGACAATAAGAATCACTTCACCATGGATTAAGGATCGTTTTCACCGGAAACAAACAATTGGATTATTGCACAATCGACATCGTCATCACGGATCAGCTGCACACGCCACAATCAGCTGGAGATTGTTCCCACCTGCGCTCACCGGAGAGGCTGAGAGCCATGATTGGGAAAGCGGCCAGGTATGTGCACTGTGCACTAGAAGTAGAGGATTGTATTGGAGATATTAAGCTGTATTGGACAATGGCTTAGTAAATGGATGTAATGCTGCAACGATGTAATGCTGTTTGAAACAGCGCGCTAACGGACAATTCCTGAAAACGAAACTGAAAGGGACAGTGAACATTAATCATGTCTGTGAAATCTGACGTCACGTCACAAGATGGCGCTGTTGGACTGCAATCTGTGAGAGAAAAAAGGATTATCACTCACACTGCCAAAGGATTGGAATTGTTTATTGCAAACTGTCAAAAAGCAAGAAACTTCAGCTACAAGCAAGTAAAGAAGTTAATGGAAAGACTGAAAGAGCTGAGCTCAAAAGACAATGCAAAGGAAATACAGTGGAAACTGGTTGACTTTATGAAGCTGTGTCATGAATTAAAAGCAAATCACAAATCATTAACCGACCTTCAACTGCCTGAAGAAGAAATGGGAAGCAAAAGCAGTGGCTGCAAGAAAAGATGCATATATTTGATGGATTTATAGAAGATGCAAATGTGTGGTTATCTGAGAGTGGACAGTCTATTGTGGGACGTGCCATAGAACAAAGTGTCAGCTCGGAGGACATCGGACCTGATGGCAGCGTTTCAAAGGCATCACACCCTCAGTCAAAACACACCACTGGTTCATCACATGCATCATCTGCCTCTTCTGCTCGAATTAAAGCCCAGGCAGACAGGGCGGCTTTAATCGAAAGGGCGGCAGCACTGAACAGTCAACATGAGCTTGATGTACAAGGGGAACAATTACAACACCAGAAACAACAGTTGGAGCAACAGAAACACAGTTGGAGCAACAGGAAGAACAGGTGAAACGGAAAAAGGAATAATTGGATATACAAACTAAACTGGCAGAAGCCAATGCCAGGCTAAATGTGCTCAGCATGGGATCAAGACACGCCTCTAGAGCATCAGATGGGAGGAGCTCTTACTTCAGAAACCCTACAGCAAGATTTAATCTACATGCAACTGAATTGTTGCCTCATCAAGCCCACACCTCTATTCGCAGACAAAGTGTGCAGGGACATGTTGACATCACACCACCTGTAATCAACTATGGTAATCAAGGTGACATCTATAACCTAATCCAGAGGCAACATGACATCACTGCTATGCTGGCTCAACAGCATCTCACTTCTACTTTACCTCCAAGAGACATTCTGTTTCTGACGGTGACCCGTTGCAGTTTGAAGCCTTCGTCCGTGCATTTGAAAGAGGAGTAGAGCGGAAAACTGACGATGAAAGTGACTGCCTGCATTACCTAGAGCAATACACTAGAGCGGTGCTTCTCAAAGTGTGGTCCGCGAGCGCCTCCTAGTGGTCCGTGAGTATATTGGTAACATTTCACATTTGAAATAAATGAAATAAATAAATGTAAGTTTTCCGCACTCTCGCGGGAATATCTCCGCAATGGAGTGAGGTTACGTTTCACTTTCAATTGCATGATAAAGCCCAGTGCAACACCTTCATCACACATGTTGCCACTTGTTTGTACCATTTTCAGGCGATTTGTAATCTGTTCTAGAAAAACGATGTGTTTTTTTATATTTGTGGAGTTAGGTGGTCCGCGAGTGTTTTTTATTGGTTAAGTGTCCTTCGTATGAAAAAGTTTGAGAAACCCTGCACTAGAGGACAACAAAGGACCTAGTGCGCAGCTGCCAACATCTGCCTCCAGCTCAAGGTCATCAAAGGGCAAAACAGCTGCTTAAAGAACACTGTGGTAATGAACACTGCATACATGAACAAAGCATTTACCTGGACAAAGATCAAAGCCGAAGATGTGGAAGCACTGCAAGCCTTCTCTTTGTTCCTAAGAGGTTGTTGCAATGCAACATCTCACCTACATGGATGAAATGAATGTTGTTTCAAACATGAAACACATACTTCAGGAACTACCCTACAGACTCGGAGACAAGTGGAGGAACAGAGCATGTCAGCTACAGGAAGAGCGTGGGCATCGAGCTGCATTTCCTGACCTTGTCGACTTCATAGAGAGGCAAGTGAAGATACTGTCAGATCCTCTGTTTGGAAGCATCCAGGACGATAAACCAGCTGCAGCTATCACAACTGTTATCTCTGCCTTTTCAAAGGGAAACCCACGCCTAAGAGCAAGTAGTTTTGCAACAATTATTACCTGCCCAAGAACACCAGCGCTAGAACATGCAACAGCGATGGGAAGGAAGATACCTCCACCAACCACCAACTCCCTACATTAGTGTTTGTTCTGCAGAAGAAGTGGTCGCTCATCCTGAAGAAAACACACAGAGAAACAATGGACTTCTTGAAAGGAAAAGGGTGTGTTTTGGATGCCTAAATGTTATGTGTGCAATGAAAGTCATCCTGAAAGACTCCACATTGAACAGAAAGGCAAAAGAGAGGAAGCAGAACACACGGAACAGAATGGGAAGCCAATGGAAAGTAATGGTGTCATCGCACCTCATACATGTGGGCACATTGGGGCCGGTGATGAGAACTCCATCTTCTCCATTGTGCCAGTACAAGTGAAGAGCCACAAAGTGTTACAAACGTATGCCTTTCTGGACCATGGAAGTTCATCTACCTTTTGCACAGAAAGTCTAACGAGGAGGCTAACGGCCCGTCCACACAGCGGCGTGCGTTGACGCTTCACCGTTCACTTTGAATGGGGTGACGTCACTTTTAGCCGAACTGCATTGTGGGAAGCGACGCGGAGCGTAGCTGGCGTGGCTCGCTGCAAAAGTTGAGCAATGTTCAACTTTTGACGCCTCGGCAGAAGCGTCAGCCAATCGAATCGTATGCCAGTATGAGCTCTAGCCAATCAAACCGCTGCTTGTGTGTCAGGGGCGGGAGATTCATGTGATTGGTTGTTGGTCGAGTTTCAGACACGCCCGCCGGCAAGCGTCAGCGCACGCCGCTGTGTGGACGGGCCGTAAACCTTACAGGACAAAGGACTAACATTCTCCTAAAGACAATGAATCAGAAAAAAATGGTGTCTAGTCATCATATCTCAGGTTTGGAAATATCGAGTCTGGACGAAAACAATTTCCTTCAACTATCCGATGTCTTCACACATAAGACCATGCCTGTTTCCAAGCACAACATTCTCTACAAGAAGATCTGGAAAAATGGCCTTACTTAAAGGACATCACAATGAATGACATTGCTTCTGGCATTGACCTACTCATTGGGACAAATGCTCCTAAGGTATTGGAACCTTGGGAGCTGATCAACAGCCAAGGAGAAGGACCCTACGCTGTAAGGACCCTACTGGGGTGGGTCTTCTATGGTCCCCTACAAGGAAGCAACGACAGCAGAGATGCTAATGGCCACCCTGCTGCTGCTGTCAATCGTATATCCATTGTACGCCTAGAGGAGCTATTGGTCAAACAATACAATCATGATTTCAAGGAAAATACAAGCAAGGAAACAGGAAGTGTCCAGAGAAGACAAACAATTCCTGAACATTATGAATCACTCTGAAAAAATGTCAGACTCCAGAGAGGATGGCGATGTTGGAGCAGACCCCAAAGAGGATGGCGATGTTGGAGCAGACTCCAGAGAGGATGAGATGTTGTCGCAGACTCCAGAGAGGATGAGATGTTGTCGCAGACTCCAAAGAGGATGAGATGTTGGAGCAGACCCCAAAGAGGATGGCGATGTTGGAGCAGACTCCAGAGAGGATGAGATGTTGGAGCAGACCCCAAAGAGGATGGCGATGTTGGAGCAGACTCCAGAGAGGATGAGATGTTGTCGCAGACTCCAAAGAGGATGAGATGTTGGAGCAGACCCCAAAGAGGATGAGATGTTGGAGCAGACCCCAAAGAGGATGGCGATGTTGGAGCAGACTCCAGAGAGGATGAGATGTTGTCGCAGACTCCAGAGAGGATGAGATGTTGGAGCAGACTCCAGAGAGGATGAGATGTTGTCGCAGACTCCAGAGAGGATGAGATGTTGGAGCAGACTCCAGAGAGGATGAGATGTTGTCGCAGACTCCAGAGAGGATGAGATGTTGTCGCAGACTCCAAAGAGGATGAGATGTTGTCGCAGACTCCAGAGAGGATGAGATGTTGGAGCAGACTCCAGAGAGGATGAGATGTTGGAGCAGACTCCAGAGAGGATGAGATGTTGGAGCAGACTCCAAAGAGGATGAGATGTTGTCGCAGACTCCAGAGAGGATGAGATGTTGGAGCAGACTCCAGAGAGGATGAGATGTTGGAGCAGACTCCAGAGAGGATGAGATGTTGGAGCAGACTCCAAAGAGGATGAGATGTTGTCGCAGACTCCAGAGAGGATGAGATGTTGGAGCAGACTCCAGAGAGGATGAGATGTTGGAGCAGACTCCAGAGAGGATGAGATGTTGTCGCAGACTCCAGAGAGGATGAGATGTTGTCGCAGACTCCAAAGAGGATGAGATGTTGTCGCAGACTCCAGAGAGGATGAGATGTTGTCGCAGACTCCAGAGAGGATGAGATGTTGTCGCAGACTCCAGAGAGGATGAGATGTTGTCGCAGACTCCAGAGAGGATGAGATGTTGTCGCAGACTCCAGAGAGGATGAGATGTTGTCGCAGACTCCAGAGGATGAGATGTTGTCGCAGACTCCAGAGAGGATGAGATGTTGTCGCAGACTCCAGAGAGGATGAGATGTTGTCGCAGACTCCAGAGAGGATGAGATGTTGTCGCAGACTCCAGAGAGGATGAGATGTTGTCGCAGACTCCAGAGAGGATGAGATGTTGTCGCAGACTCCAGAGAGGATGAGATGTTGTCGCAGACTCCAGAGAAGATGAGATGTTGTCGCAGACTCCAGAGAGATGAGATGTTGTCGCAGACTCCAGAGAGGATGAGATGTTGTCGCAGACTCCAGAGAGGATGAGATGTTGTCGCAGACTCCAGAGAGGATGAGATGTTGTCGCAGACTCCAGAGAGGATGAGATGTTGTCGCAGACTCCAGAGAGGATGAGATGTTGTCGCAGACTCCAGAGAGGATGAGATGTTGTCGCAGACTCCAGAGAGGATGAGATGTTGTCGCAGACTCCAAAGAGGATGAGATGTTGTCGCAGACTCCAGAGAGGATGAGATGTTGTCGCAGACTCCAGAGAGGATGAGATGTTGTCGCAGACTCCAGAGAGGATGAGATGTTGTCGCAGACTCCAGAGAGGATGAGATGTTGTCGCAGACTCCAGAGAGGATGAGATGTTGTCGCAGACTCCAGAGAGGATGAGATGTTGGAGCAGACTCCAGAGAGGATGAGATGTGGAGCAGATACCGAACCCGAACCAGAAGTGGAGATGTCAGATGGACACTACTGCCTAGACTTGCCATTCAGACAAGACAATCCCAGCTTGCCCAACAAACAGCTTACCGAGCAGCTCATCTGCGATGTTGCAGTTCTGGTACCAGGGCACCGGCTGAATCCAAGTGACAGACCTGAGGAAGTGACTGACTCATCAATGCAGGAGCCCTATAAGGAGAGGCTTGGAATTGGGTGAAAATAAAACCCACAGGTTCTCTAAGCGCTGGACGGGATGGCAACACGACTGCTTCAACCTAAGAACAGCAAAGACTGATGACCCTTAAAATAAGGGAGAAGAAAGCAAACTAAACATTCTTTAAGAATTACATGCCAACACATTCACACCATTTGTATAGCTCCTTTATTATTTATTGGTAATTGTTTTTGTTTTATACTAAAGCCAATTAGGGGCCGGTGTGTAGGAGCCATTTTATGGGTGTTGTTGGTGTGTCCGTTTATTTAAGTTATATGTATAGTGCAATATTATTTATGAACACTGGGTGGCGGGGTTTAGCTGCACCGGGTGTATATAAAGAGGTCATAGGTGACAGGAGAGGGAGGACACAGAAGGAAGAGAGCATACCGATTCCAGCAGCCCAGCAGATGCTCATGTAAAGCTGAATACACCTCGATATAAACTACAACAAAGGACCGGAAACTCATCTGTGTGTGTCTGCGTCTGGATCACTCTTCAGCCCTTCTCTGAAAGTAACGGCAAAAATATATAGGACATAGGAAAGGAAATGATTACACTGTCCTTGTTGGACACGCCTTAAATCTACGTGAAAGTGTGAAACCCTTTTTCTCTTGGTTGGTTCTCGTTTTTACGTCAGTGTAGGTTAGAGTCCTGTATGTTTATTTTCTTATTTGATAGGCAAGATTTTTGTGTTCAGAGATTTGTTTGTTTTGTGGGTTGTTGCACTTATTTGTTAAAAAGAAAACGTTGGTAATTAAATGTACCCCTAGAGATCTGGGCGTAACAATATTGAAGTTGTTTTAGTATGAATTCAGGTGATCCACAAACTATGCTGTTGCAGTAATCCATTCGGGATGTTATGAAGGCATGGATCAGAGTTTCAGCAGGTCGATGAGAGGGAGGGTCTGATGTGGGCGATGTGCTTTAAATGGAAGAAAGCGTTTTTTGTGAGCTGGTTGACGTGAGGGAGGAAAGTGGAGTCGAGGATGATGCCAAGGTTACGGATGTGAGTGGAGGGGTTGACAATAGAGCCATCGATGGTAAGAGAACAATCTTGGGTTGAGCGGGTACGTGAGTTTGGGCCAATGATTATAAGTTCCGATTTGTCACAGTTAAGTTTTCGAAAATTGTTTTGCATCCAAATGTTAATGTCAGTGAGGCTGAGCTGGGAGTGTGTGGTTGGAGAAATTGATTTTGTTGAGAGGTAGAGCTGCGTGTCATCAGCATAACAGTGAAGTTGGTGTTGACGGAGGATTTGTCCAATTGGGAGGATGTAGACGATGAACAGAAGGGGACCAAGTACAGAACCCTGAGGGACGCCATGATTGACGGGGGCTGTGGGGGATTTGGAGTTGTAATGGAGATGAATTGATGTCTGTCAGAGTCAGAGAGATAGGATTTAAACCAGGAGAGGGCAGTACCGGTAATGCCAATGGAAGACTGGAGGCGGTTGATGAGGATGGAATGGTTGATTGTGTCAAATGCGGCTGTTAGGTCAAAGAGAATGAGAATTGAGAGGGAACCAGAGTCAGCAGAGAGGAGAATGTCGTTGGCAGATTCTGGGCGGCGGCGAATACGGAAACCAGATTGAAAAGGTTCATGAAGGTTATTGCAGTCCCGATGGGATTTTAGTTGGGAGGCAACAGTTCGCTCCAGAATTTTTGACAAGAATGGGAGGTTAGAGATGGGCCGGTAGTTATTGAGGAAATCAGGGTTGAGACCAGGTTTTTTGAGTATGGGAGTGACAGCAGCGAGTTTCAGACCAGGGGGGACGAGTCCAGTGGACAGAGAGGAGTTAATGACTGTGGTGATGAGATGAGTGAGTTGGGGGAGGCAGGCCTTGACAAGGGTGGAGGGCATGGGGTCCAGGATGGAAGTTGAGATATTCATGCCGGTGACTTAGGCAACTATGTCCAGTGAGGTAATTTGTCTGAAGGCTGTAAAAGGGTGCAGAAGGGAGTAGAAGTACACAGTAGCATAACATGGAAATACTCAAGTAGTCTACCTCAGAATTGTACTTAAGTACTTTAGTAAATGTTGTTACTTACTTACATTACGGTCTGCTGCAGCCTGTAATGTGTGTGAGATCCTGCTTCAGTCACGACTCCCTGAAAGGATGCTATGACTCACAGACACCAAACTACACTCAGAAAGATTCACATTTAAAACAAATAGAGTTTTCCTCTATTCTTCTGGCCGGGAGAAGCCCCACTCGAGTTCATGATACATGTTTCCTAAAATACAGCTGAAAAAATGAGTGTTATAATAGATTCAAATGGAAATAAAGGGGGTGGGGCTGGCATTCAATTCCAGCTGTGTTGATGTGCTGAGTGGCCATGTGGTGACGTCACCCGGTTTTAAGCGGTCACTCAGATTGCCTGTGCAGAATACCACCAGTGTGTGTGTGTGTGTGTGTGTTAGTGTGTTTGTGTGTGTCTCTCTCACACACAGTGCTCCAGCCATTGAAGCCCATATTTGGAATGTCCGTAGTGGCCAAACGGTGGTACTGCAGCTTCCGTGACGTCATCTTGGCCCAAACTGATTTTTTTCCCCATTGACTTACATTGTGGAAAGAAACACATGTCTGTAAATCAGCGGATACATTTTTTTTACAGAGCTAACACTTTTATAGCCCGTAAAGGAAACATTATATAATGTTTTTTATTTTGAAAAGTAATTTTACTAGTATGTTATATTTTGTATTTATTTTGCGTATATAAATATATGAATGCATTTGTTATTAATACAGTCAATATCCCATTAAATAAGCTCTTACAATCAGTCATTACATTTGTCTCTATTTATTCATATCTGCTTTAATTGTATTTTCAGAATCAGAAAGTTGGTTTACACACACGGGGGAATTTGCCTCGGTGTATTTTATGAATACAATAAACAGTTACAGAAGATAAAAAGTAAACAAATAAAATGATAATGAATACAAACTATTATAGGCCTACGTTACGGTATAGGAAATGATATGAAGTCTAGATATGCCAAAAAACGACTTGCATTGATGACGAAGTAATCCAGTAAAATGTGTGCAGGAGTGTTATGGGAAGTGGAAAGTTGTGTACAAGAGAGGCAGCCTTTGTACAAATATGCAACATATTTGGAGGGTTGTGCACACCTGACATTACCTAATGAAATTGAGATATTATCTGTATTAAAACAAATATATATAAATACATACGAGTCATTTATGATGGTGGCGAAGTCCAGAATGTAAAATGTCCCCTCTGTGGGACCAGTTCCTTCTTCTTCTTCTTTATACTGGGGATTAGGATAACATGTTCTAGAAATAGCACCAAGAACTGTACACTTTGAGAAAGGTGAACGATCTGGAGGGCTGTTCACACTTTGATATGAATAATAATGAATAGAGAATAGCTTTGCAGCAGTGTTGCATAGTTACTGCACTAACAAGTATTGTTAGCATGTCTGTATACTGTATGTATATCGTAAATGTATTTGTACTCAACAACTCAACTGCGCATGCTCAGTGGGCCCACATCCGGGTACTTTGTGACTCCACAGCCTCTCTATTCTGTCTTCATGCACCAGTGAGCGAGTCTCATAGGAATGACCGCAGCTCGCCTCTCTCTCTTTTCTCGCCCATGGTTACAAACACCTCTCTCTTCCACACACACAGCGGGTTAGCCTCGGTTAGCTTAGCTTCTCCAAACCGGTTGTGTGATTTGTTTCTCTGATGTGTTGCCGGGATCCTCGTTGAAGTAACAGATTGATCTGCCTCCCCTCCTCGGCCATGGAGTGCCGTGTCCTGTCCATACAGAGCCATGTAGTCCGGGGGTATGTGGGCAACAAGAGCGCCTCTTTTCCATTGCAGGTAAATACAAACCGCATGCACCCATTATCGGACACCTTGCAGCCGCTTCCGACGCGACCTCGTCGGTCACGCTGTTCCAGAGAATCTGATACTAAACCCACTCATGTTAATGCCATTATTGTGAACCAATATGCAAATTATATGGTACTACAAACGGTAATCCGCCTGAAACCGTGTCTGTCTGAGTTAATATGTGTTAGTTGTATTACAAAAAGGCCGTAAATGATTGTTATAATGTGGTTAAACTCCAAATACCAGCTTCAAATGTCCGGCAATACACCTGCCGACAGGAGTTTCCAGACAACACAAAATGGACCATGGCATCACATTATAAACCCACTCGTGTTAATACCATTTCTGTGAATACATGTGCAAATTACATCACAATACACAGCAGCCACCCGCCTCGCGCCGTGTCTGTTTGACGGGTGCGTTGGTTCTGTGCCCCTGACGGGTTTATAGTAAACAGCGGTTGTGAAAGTGTGGAAAAGCCCCAGATGTCAGCTTCAAATGTCAGGCAGGAAACGTGAGGACAGGTGTTCCCATCCACATCTGGCTCCTCTGCCTTTAACCCCTTCAGGACCTCACGTGTACGGCTTGACATTTCTCCCTGTTACTTGTTTGTTTCCCCACATTCCCCTTCACATCCGATAGTATTCCTATTTAGATTAACAGTTTCTCTAACGACATGGAGAAGGTCAGAGAATAGGGAAAACTAAATGGAGAGAAATCAAATCAATAATTACACTGAGAGCATACATAACACAGGTTACGGATAACAACAATAAATACAAAATACAAGATGGGTTGTATATAAGGTCATCTTAAATATTAGAATAATACAGTCCAATATATAACAATTCCTCATTTTAATGATATCATGTATGTGTCACACAGTCCAGTTCCTTTCATGCATCATTTGCACATTTCTTCACCAAAAATGGCATTTACAATGTAATCCCGTGGTCCTCCGTTGGTCATAGGAGTGTGTGTTACAGCCACTAACATCACAGAGCCCCCCCCCCACCATGCTTAACACGTTTAAAGTTACTCCGCTGTTCACGTGAAGGTAATCGCAATAATCTTCAAAGATGGCCGACTTGCCGTTGATGACGTCACATTGTTTCACGGTTTTTATGAATCGCCTCTGACGGGAAAACATAACGGTGGAGATCAATCAATCAATCAATGTTTATTTATAGCCCAATATCACAAATGTTACATGTGTCTCAGTGGTCTTCACAGTGTGTACAGAATATCAGTATGACAATACGACACCCTCTGTCCTCAGACCCTCTGTCCTCAGACCCTCTGTCCTTAGACCCTCTGTCCTCAGACCCTCTGTCCTCAGACCCTCTGTCCTCAGACCCTCTGTCCTTAGACCCTCTGTCCTCAGACCCTCTGTCCTCAGACCCTCACATCGTACAAGGAAACACTTCCAAAGAAAACCCAGTTTAAAGGGAACATGGAGAAACCTCAGGGAGAGCAGCAGAGGAGGATCCCTCTCCCAGGACGGACAGACTGCAATAGATGCCGTGTGTAAATTGAAGAGATAATACATTTGCAACATAGGTAGTCCAGATGTTTGGAAATGCATGTGTGTATAACAGGAAGATGAGTCCACGAGGATATCCATCTCTACTGTCTCTACTTTAAAGAGTCCTCTCCTGCTGATGTTCAGGTGTAGTTCAGTATGTAGTGTCTCTACTTTAAAGAGTCCTCTCCTGCTGATGTTCAGGTGTATATCGGTATGTAGTGTCTCTACTTTAAAGAGTCCTCTCCTGCTGATGTTCAGGTGTATATCGGTATGTAGTGTCTCTACTTTAAAGAGTCCTAACTGGGGGATTTCCTTGTCCGATGTGAGGGTCCAAGGACAGAGGCGGTCGTATTGATATTCTGTACAAACTGTAAAGACCCCTGGGAGAAATGTGTGATATTGGGATATACAAATAAACTTTGATTGATTGATCAACCAATCACAACAGAGCAGACTGGGCTCTGGTTTCAGACAGAGGGTGAAAAGAGGTGCAGCTTCCGTTCCATATCCTCCAAAGATGGCCACCTTGTCGTTAATGACATCACGTTCCCGCTCCCTTTCACCAGCATGATGATGATGACGGTGACGATGATGATGATGACGGTGATGATGATGATGATGATGATGATGATGATGATGATGATGATGATGATGATGATGATGATGATGATGATGACGACGATGATGATGATGGTGATGGTGATGGTGATGACGACGGTGGTGTTTGATATACTTTTTATATTTCCACCAGTAGTGATCCTGAGGCTTCAGTACGCCGTCCTCCTGAAGAGCCGAGTCTATTTGTGTCCCGCTGCTGGTGTGTTCTGTTGTCCTAATGGCTGCTGGGCTTTCATGCACGTCCCTTTCACTTCTCCTGTTCGACTGCCGCTGACCGAGGCACAAACTGGAGGACGTTATGTACGAACCACAGACTGTCTGTGACACGGAGAGCACGTCACTGCTTCCTTTCTGTCTGTATGAAGTCGTTGTGAGTTTGAACGGAGCAGCTACACGTTAGCGTAGCCTGTCGCTCAGCTCGCCGTCCAGAACACACACATCTAAACCGTTTCTCCTGCCGTCTTGTCCGCACACACATTAACTATTCACTGTCCGGTACCAGTATGTTGTTACTTCAGCATCATTTGGAAACTTGTATTAACAATTAAATCACGGTCAAATATGTTCATTTTGTTGTTGTTGTTGTTGTTGTTGGTATCTACCATAGCATCTAAGATTCAAGGCTTTTGTTGTCATGTGAGCAGAGCTACAGCGTAGTTATATCAATGAGAAGCTGAGGTCACAGGCTCCTCCATCACATCGCATTTAGCTGAGGCTTTTATCCAAAGTTACAATAAGTGCGTTCGACCAACAAGACACAACCTTGAGAAAACAGAATCATAAAGTACATCAGGTTTCATAGAGCCAAGCATTTCAAGTGCTACTCAGCTGGCTTTAGAGGAGCCAGTCCTTTGTTAGTATATAAGAGCTTTGTTAGTAATTCTTTGTTAGTATATAAGTTCTTTGTTAGTATATAAGTGCTTTGTTAGTAATTCTTTGTTAGTATATAAGTGCTTTGTTAGTATATAAGTGCTTTGTTAGTAATTCGTTGTTAGTATATAAGTGCTTTGTTAGTATATAAGTGCTTTGTTAGTAATTCGTTGTTAGTATATAAGTGCTTTGTTAGTATATAAGTGCTTTGTTAGTAATTCGTTGTTAGTATATAAGTGCTTTGTTAGTATATAAGTGCTTTGTTAGTATATAAGTGGTTTGTTAGTATATAAGTGCTTTGTTAGTAGTTCTATCCTCGAGGTGGAGTCGAGAGAGATGAGCTTCAGTCCGGAAGGTGTGTGAGCTTTCTGCTGTCCTGATGTCAATGGGAGCTCAGTCCACCATCTTGGAGCCAGGACAGCAAACCCACAGCGTCCTCCAACAGAGCAACACAATAACACAGATCAAATAGAATAGACATTGAGATAAGCCCCGCCCCCTCGCCAGCACGTCTTGTTTGAATGACGCCAGTAAACACAGCTGACAGCCGCGGTGAAGCTCGGGCGATCGGAGCGATGCATCAGACTTCAGGTTTTCACTTCCATGACTGAACTGTAGCGGTGCGCGTGATGATGAAGCTTTGCATCCTTGCGTCTACTACAGGCGGATGCATTTTGCAATGGACTGACAGCAGTGCAGCTCTCAGATCACATCCAGCACTGTGCCGAGGCTCCTCCTCAGACACCCTGGAGAGGCTGAAGGTCAGAGAGGGTGCTCCGCGTCTCCTCTCAAAGCTCATGCTTGTCTCTCCGAACAGAAGACTCTTCCTGTCTTCCCGCTTCAGCACAAAGAAGGAAGCGCTCAGATAACAATCCCCTGCATGAGGCTGGTCCCGTGTCTCTAATTAAAAAGACAAAGACAAAGACACGGGAGGAACGTTGGTTTATGGCTGTTCCAGATCTGACAGGAAGTCGTTCTTATCTCCACTCGTATAATCCAACGAGTTTTTCGTCCCTTTTTGTGTCCAGATTTCTGTTTACATGCTGCAGTATGACTGAAGAGATATGGAAGAAATGTCACCATATACAATATTTGAAAACTTTTTCAATCCGACATGCAAAGGTTCAGTAGTTTAGGGATGGCTGTCGGTGCTTTCAGAAGAGAAACCTCATCTCTGTTTGACTTGTTAGTGTTTCCTGATGCATCGCCTCTAACTGATGGCAGATTTAGATTTGTATACGAAGAAAACTTTAGCATTTTTTTTTGTGTGCACAGTTAGATCTCTGAAGCTTTAAAGAGTCCTCTCCTGCTGATGTTCAGGTGTACATCAGTATGTAGTGTCTTTAAAGAGTCCTCTCCTGCTGATGTTCAGGTGTATATCAGTATGTAGTGTCTCTACTTTAAAGAGTCCTCTCCTGCTGATGTTCAGGTGTATATCAGTATGTAGTATCTCTACTTTAAAGAGTCCTCTCCTGCTGATGTTCAGGTGTATATCAGTATGTAGTGTCTCTACTTTAAAGAGTCCTCTCCTGCTGATGATCAGGTGTATATCAGTATGTAGTGTCTCTACTTTAAAGAGTCCTCTCCTGCTGATGTTCAGGTGTATATCAGTATGTAGTGTCTCTACTTTAAAGAGTCCTCTCCTGCTGATGTTCAGGTGTATATCAGTATGTAGTGTCTCTACTTTAAAGAGTCCTCTCCTGCTGATGTTCAGGTGTATATCAGTATGTAGTGTCTCTACTTTAAAGAGTCCTCTCCTGCTGATGTTCAGGTGTATATCAGTATGTAGTGTCTCTACTTTAAAGAGTCCTCTCCTGCTGATGTTCAGGTGTATATCAGTATGTAGTGTCTCTACTTTAAAGAGTCCTCTCCTGCTGATGTTCAGGTGTATATCAGTATGTAGTGTCTCTACTTTAAAGAGTCCTCTCCTGCTGATGATCAGGTGTATATCAGTATGTAGTGTCTCTACTTTAAAGAGTCCTCTCCTGCTGATGTTCAGGTGTATATCAGTATGTGTCTCTACTTTAAAGAGTCCTCTCCTGCTGATGTTCAGGTGTATATCAGTATGTAGTGTCTCTACTTTAAAGAGTCCTCTCCTGCTGATGTTCAGGTGTATATCAGTATGTAGTGTCTCTACTTTAAAGAGTCCTCTCCTGCTGATGTTCAGGTGTATATCAGTATGTAGTGTCTCTACTTTAAAGAGTCCTCTCCTGCTGATGTTCAGGTGTATATCAGTATGTAGTGTCTCTACTTTAAAGAGTCCTCTCCTGCTGATGTTCAGGTGTACATCAGTATGTAGTGTCTTTAAAGAGTCCTCTCCTGCTGATGTTCAGGTGTATATCAGTATGTAGTGTCTCTACTTTAAAGAGTCCTCTCCTGCTGATGTTCAGGTGTATATCAGTATGTAGTGTCTCTACTTTAAAGAGTCCTCTCCTGCTGATGTTCAGGTGTATATCAGTATGTAGTGTCTCTACTTTAAAGAGTCCTCTCCTGCTGATGTTCAGGTGTACATCAGTATGTAGTGTCTTTAAAGAGTCCTCTCCTGCTGATGTTCAGGTGTACATCAGTATGTAGTGTCTTTAAAGAGTCCTCTCCTGCTGATGTTCAGGTGTATATCAGTATGTAGTGTCTTTAAAGAGTCCTCTCCTGCTGATGTTCAGGTGTATATCAGTATGTAGTGTCTCTACTTTAAAGAGTCCTCTCCTGCTGATGTTCAGGTGTATATCAGTATGTAGTGTCTCTACTTTAAAGAGTCCTCTCCTGCTGATGTTCAGGTGTGTATCAGTATGTAGTGTCTCTACTTTAAAGAGTCCTCTCCTGCTGGTGTTCAGGGGTATATCAGTATGTAGTGTCTCTACTTTAAAGAGTCCTCTCCTGCTGATGCTCAGGTGTATATCAGTATGTAGTGTCTCTACTTTAAAGAGTCCTCTCCTGCTGATGTTCAGGTGTATATCAGTATGTAGTGTCTCTACTTTAAAGAGTCCTCTCCTGCTGATGTTCAGGTGTATATCAGTATGTAGTGTCTCTACTTTAAAGAGTCCTCTCCTGCTGATGTTCAGGTGTATATCAGTATGTGGTGTCTTTACTTTAAAGAGTCCTCTCCTGCTGATGTTCAGGTGTATATCAGTATGTAGTGTCTCTACTTTAAAGAGTCCTCTCCTGCTGATGTTCAGGTGTATATCAGTATGTAGTGTCTCTACTTTAAAGAGTCCTCTCCTGCTGATGTTCAGGTGTATATCAGTATGTAGTGTCTCTACTTTAAAGAGTCCTCTCCTGCTGATGTTCAGGTGTATATCAGTATGTAGTGTCTCTACTTTAAAGAGTCCTCTCCTGCTGATGTTCAGGTGTATATCAGTATGTAGTGTCTCTACTTTAAAGAGTCCTCTCCTGATGATGTTCAGGTGTATATCAGTATGTAGTGTCTCTACTTTAAAGAGTCCTCTCCTGCTGATGTTCAGGTGTATATCAGTATGTAGTGTCTCTACTTTAAAGAGTCCTCTCCTGCTGATGTTCAGGTGTATATCAGTATGTCTCTACTTTAAAGAGTACTGACACCTTCTCTGTCCCTCTATCTTCAGGTTTTAGGATTTGAGGTGGACTCCATCAACTCTGTGCAGTTTTCCAACCATACAGGTGAGAGCGATGAACAAGCATGCTTCTTTGTGTGTGGGTCTGTACTTTGGTGTGTGTGTGTGTGTGTGTGTGTGTGTGTGTGTGTGTGTGTGTGTGTGTGTGTGTGCGTGTGCGTGCGTGTGTGAGTCAGCGCCAGCCCCTGGTGTCGTGACGGGTTTTAGACGTTTGTCGCTTTGTGAAGCAGCAAAGATGCAGTTAGTGTTCTGTCTGCATCGTGTTCCCCTCGGTGTCTCAACCCGTCATATTTTCATCTGATCTGCCGTCCCTTGAATGAGCAGTGTGTCCCCGTCATGAATCAGCTGAAAACACAAACACATCTGCACAGCTGTGGCTTCTCAGTAAATATAACGTCAACCTGAGTATCAGCACAATGTGACAGAGTTTAGAGTAAAAGGCTTCCCAAAACAAATGAAGACACAACTTGACAACACGTGCAGCGTTTAGAGAGCATTCAGCAGCTTGAGGAGACCAGGGGACACTAAAGAGAGACGCACACAGCTGGGAGACCAGGGGACACTAAAGAGAGACGCACACAGCGGGAGACCAGGGGACACTAAAGAGAGACGCACACAGCTGGGAGACCAGGGGACACTAAAGAGAGACGCACACAGCTGGGAGACCAGGGGACACTAAAGAGAGACGCACACAGCTGGGAGACCAGGGGACACTAAAGAGAGACGCACACAGCTGGAGACCAGGGGACACTAAAGAGAGACGCACACAGCTGGAGACCAGGGGACACTAAAGAGAGACGCACACAGCTGGAGACCAGGGGACACTAAAGAGAGACGCACACAGCTGGAGACCAGGGGACACTAAAGAGAGACGCACACAGCTGGAGACCAGGGGACACTAAAGAGAGACGCACACAGCTGGGAGACCAGGGGACACTAAAGAGTGACGCACACAGCTGGGAGACCAGGGGACACTAAAGAGTGACGCACACAGCTGGGAGACCAGGGGACACTAAAGAGAGACGCACACAGCTGGAGACCAGGGGACACTAAAGAGAGACGCACACAGCTGGGAGACCAGGGGACACTAAAGAGTGACGCACACAGCTGGGAGACCAGGGGACACTAAAGAGTGACGCACACAGCTGGAGACCAGGGGACACTAAAGAGAGACGCACACAGCTGGAGACCAGGGGACACTAAAGAGAGACGCACACAGCTGGGAGACCAGGGGACACTAAAGAGTGACGCACACAGCTGGAGACCAGGGGACACTAAAGAGTGACGCACACAGCTGGAGACCAGGGGACACTAAAGAGTGACGCACACAGCTGGAGACCAGGGGACACTAAAGAGAGACGCACACAGCTGGGAGACCAGGGGACACTAAAGAGTGACGCACACAGCTGGGAGACCAGGGGACACTAAAGAGTGACGCACACAGCTGGGAGACCAGGGGACACTAAAGAGTGACGCACACAGCTGGGAGACCAGGGGACACTAAAGAGTGACGCACACAGCTGGGAGACCAGGGGACACTAAAGAGTGACGCACACAGCTGGAGACCAGGGGACACTAAAGAGTGACGCACACAGCTGGAGACCAGGGGACACTAAAGAGTGACGCACACAGCTGGGAGACCAGGGGACACTAAAGAGTGACGCACACAGCTGGGAGACCAGGGGACACTAAAGAGTGACGCACACAGCTGGGAGACCAGGGGACACTAAAGAGTGACGCACACAGCTGGGAGACCAGGGGACACTAAAGAGAGACGCACACAGCTGGAGACCAGGGGACACTAAAGAGTGACGCACACAGCTGGGAGACCAGGGGACACTAAAGAGAGACGCACACAGCTGGAGACCAGGGGACACTAAAGAGAGACGCACACAGCTGGGAGACCAGGGGACACTAAAGAGTGACGCACACAGCTGGAGACCAGGGGACACTAAAGAGTGACGCACACAGCTGGAGACCAGGGGACACTAAAGAGAGACGCACACAGCTGGGAGACCAGGGGACACTAAAGAGTGACGCACACAGCTGGGAGACCAGGGGACACTAAAGAGTGACGCACACAGCTGGAGACCAGGGGACACTAAAGAGAGACGCACACAGCTGGAGACCAGGGGACACTAAAGAGAGACGCACACAGCTGGGAGACCAGGGACACTAAAGAGTGACGCACACAGCTGGAGACCAGGGGACACTAAAGAGTGACGCACACAGCTGGAGACCAGGGGACACTAAAGAGTGACGCACACAGCTGGAGACCAGGGGACCTAAAGAGTGACGCACACAGCTGGGAGACCAGGGGACACTAAAGAGTGACGCACACAGCTGGGAGACCAGGGGACACTAAAGAGTGACGCACACAGCTGGGAGACCAGGGGACACTAAAGAGTGACGCACACAGCTGGAGACCAGGGGACACTAAAGAGTGACGCACACAGCTTGGAGACCAGGGGACACTAAAGAGTGACACACACAGCTGGAGACCAGGGGACACTAAAGAGTGATGCACACAGCTGGAAGACCAGGGGACACTAAAGAGTGACGCACACAGCTGGGAGACCAGGGGACACTAAAGAGTGACGCACACAGCTGGGAGACCAGGGGACACTAAAGAGAGACGCACACAGCTGGAGACCAGGGGACACTAAAGAGTGACGCACACAGCTGGAGACCAGGGGACACTAAAGAGTGACCCACAGCTGGGAGACCAGGGGACACTAAAGAGTGACGCACACAGCTGGAGACCAGGGGACACTAAAGAGTGACTCACACAGCTGGGAGACCAGGGGACACTAAAGAGGAGAAGAAAACAGAATCATAAAGTACATCAGGTTTCATAGAGCCAAACATTTCAAGTGCTACTCAACTGGCTTTAGGTAAGCCAGTTGAGCCACTTTGTTAGTATATAAGTGCTTTGTTAGTATATAAGTGCTTTGTTAGTATATAAGTCCTTTGTTAGTATATAAGTGCTTTGTTAGTATATAAGTGGTTTGTTAGTATATAAGTGCTTTGTTAGTAGTTCTATCCTCGAGGTGGAGTCGAGAGAGATGAGTTTCAGTCTGGAAGGTGTGTGAGCTTTCTGCTGTCCTGATGTCAATGGGAGCTCATTCCACCATCTTGGAGCCAGGACAGCAAACCCACGTGTTTCTGCTGATGGGAACTTGGGTCCCCCTCGCAGCGAGGGTGCAGCGAGCCGATTGGCTGATGCAGAGTGTAGAGCACGCGCTGGGGTGCACGGTTTAACCATGTCCTGGATGTAGGAAGGGCCAGATCCATTCGCAGCATGGTACGCAAGCACCAGGGTCTTGAAGTGGATTCTAGCAGTTACCGGAAGCCAGTGGAGGGAGCGGAGGAGCGGCGTGGTGTGGAACATTTCAGGAAGGTTGAAGACCAGACGAGCCGCTGCATTCTGGGTGAGCTGCAGAGGTCGGATGGCACATGCAGGCAGACCAGCAGGAGGGAAGCTGCAGTAGTCTAGGCGTGAGATGACGAGAGCCTGGACCAGAACCTGCGTGGCCTTCTGGGTCAGCTGGGGACGCATCCTCCTGATGCTGTAGAGCGTGTATCTGCAGCAGCGGGTTGGAGCAGCGATGTTTGCAGTGAAGGACAGGTTGTTATCTAGGGTCACACCCCAGAGTCCTTTCAGTCTGAGTCGGGGAAACAACAGAGGGGCCGATGTTGATAGTCAGGTCAAGAGAGGGACAATCTTTTCCCGGAAGGAAAAGCAGTTCAGTTTTGTCAAGGTTGAGCTTGAGATGGTGAGCGGACATCCACTGAGAGATGTCAGCTAGACGAGCAGAGATGCGTGCGACGACCTGGGTCTCTGAGCGGGGAGAGGACAGGATTCATTGGGTGTCGTCAGCGTAGCAGTGGTATGAAAAACCATGCGGGCTAATGACTGATCCGAGCGAGTGTGTGTACAAGGAGAAGAGGAGGGGACCGAGAAAAGAGCCCTGAGGGACCCCTGTAGTTAATTGACAAGGGTCGGACTCAGACCCTCTCCAAGTAACCCTGTAGGTGCGGTCTTTGAGGTATGAGGTGAGGAGGGAAAGTGCAGAGCCCAACATTAGCCTCCTTTAGCTTAGCGGTGGTGACGTGAAGTCATGTGACCGTGCTGTAGTTCCTTTATAGCCCAACATTAGCCTCCTTTAGCTTAGCGGTGGTGACGTGAAGTCATGTGACCGTGCTGTAGTTCCTTTATAGCCCAACAGTAGCCTCCTTTAGCTTAGCGGTGGTGACGTGAAGTCATGTGACCGTGCTGTAGTTCCTTTATAGCCCAACAGTAGCCTCCTTTAGCTTAGCGGTGGTGACGTGAAGTCATGTGACCGTGCTGTAGTTCCTTTATAGCCCAACAGTAGCCTCCTTTAGCTTAGCGGTGGTGACGTGAAGTCATGTGACCGTGCTGTAGTTCCTTTATAGCCCAACATTAGCCTCCTTTAGCTTAGCGGTGGTGACGTGAAGTCATGTGACCGTGCTGTAGTTCCTTTATAGCCCAACATTAGCCTCCTTTAGCTTAGCGGTGGTGACGTGAAGTCATGTGACCGTGCTGTGTTCCTTTATAGCCCAACATTAGCCTCCTTTAGCTTAGCGGTGGAGACGTGAAGTCATGTGACCGTGCTGTAGTTCCTTTATAGCCCAACATTAGCCTCCTTTAGCTTAGCGGTGGTGACGTGAAGTCATGTGACCGTGCTGTAGTCCCTTTATAGCCCAACATTAGCCTCCTTTAGCTTAGCGGTGGTGACGTGAAGTCATGTGACCGTCCTGTAGTTCCTTTATAGCCCAACATTAGCCTCCTTTAGCTTAGCGGTGGTGACGTGAAGTCATGTGACCGTGCTGTAGTTCCTTTATAGCCCAACATTAGCCTCCTTTAGCTTAGCGGTGGTGACGTGAAGTCATGTGACCGTGCTGTAGTTCCTTTATAGCCCAACATTAGCCACCTTTAGCTTAGCGGTGGTGACGTGAAGTCATGTGACCGTGCTGTAGTTCCTTTATAGCCCAACATTAGCCTCCTTTAGCTTAGCGGTGGTGACGTGAAGTCATGTGACCGTGCTGTAGTTCCTTTATAGCCCAACATTAGCCTCCTTTAGCTTAGCGGTGGTGACGTGAAGTCATGTGACCGTGCTGTAGTTCCTTTATAGCCCAACATTAGCTTTTTACTTCAGAAATCATAAAGTGATGTTAAAATGTGGAGATTATCCTGCTGAACTAAACGTGAAAGTATCATACACGTTTGTTAGACACAGAGATTATTTTCTCCAATAATCCTAATTCACATGGAAACATCCCATTGGACGAGGGAGATGCTGCCTTCAGGGACCCACACAGAAATGTCAGAGAAGATCAGAATAACCTTTGATACCAGGGGTCAGTGTTTGTTGGGCCTCTGGTACAGAATAGCTGCAGCTACACCTCTGGAGTGAATTGTCTCACTGACCTTACCATGAAAGCATTCCTGAGTCTCTGCTGCCGCTCTCATCAGATCTCAGTGTGACGTATCTGAGACGAGAGCGGGAGATATTTTATATTAAGGAGGGAGTTAAAGAGGAGAGGCAGCAGACGTGGTGAATTGCGACAATGATGACGACAGAAGCAGCTCTTATCTGTACACACACACACACACACACACACACACACACACACACACACACACACACACGCACACACACACACACATACACAGCGCTCTGACTACTCATCTCTCTTTCTTAGCCCCTTTGGCTTTTTCCCGGATTGTTGCTTAGCGACAAGGACCCCCTCTCCCCCCCCCCTTCGTGACGGGGCTGTGACTCACCTGCAGAAAGCATGTCACACACACACACACACACACACACACACACACACACACCACGCATGTTTACATTAGCAGTCTCCTCACATTCCTCCAGAGCTTTCGTGCAGCCAGTGGCGTTTTTGGACTGGTTTTAACTTCTCCGGTTAAACACGTTTAATGTTGGACTAAAGAGACGGCGCTAGCTACTCTTAGCGCTGCAAGAATACATCAAATCCTCCCTTCAGGGGGGGGCGGGACAGGAGACTCTGACCCAGCACCCAGTGCGTTGTAATGGGGCTACAGCCCACTGCGCCGCTTTGAGCACCTGCTGTAGTGGCAGACAGGTGGAGGTGGGAGTAGAGCCAGAAGGAATATGGTTTTAGCACAGGGAAGGCAGTACGGCACATTTACCACTTAGTTTGATCTGTATTAACCCGTCAGAGAGTGTGTGAAAGATCAAGATGCAAATTCCTCCTACATTCCTGCGCTGAGGTCCTCACCTGCAAACAATCAGGAGTGTGTGTCAGCATCTATAGGGGGAGGTGTGTGTACATGTACAGAATGTGTGTGCGTGTGTGCGTGTGTGTGTGTGTGTGTGTGTGTGTGTGTGTGTGTGTGTGTGTGTGTGTGTGTGTGTGTGTGTGTGTGTGTGTGTGTGAAAAGCCTTGTAAAGAGAGTGTGTGTGTGTGTGTGTGTGTGTGTGTGTGTGTGTGTGTGTGTGTGTGTGTGTGTGTGTGTGTGTGTGTGTGTGTGTGTGTGTCCTCTCTGCAGGTTACTCTCACTGGAGGGGTCAGGTTCTGACGGCCGATGAGCTCCACGTTCTGTACGAAGGAATCAAACTGAACAACGTGCACAAGTACGACTACGTGTTAACAGGTGAACACTTCATCCTATACACACACACATGTGCACAAACAGACACACACACACACACACACACACTGCAGTCTGATTTAAGGTGATGTTGTTGTGTTTTGAATATACCCGCTGCCCCTGTGAACCTGGACATGCTAGATGCTAACCTGCTAGATGCTAACCTGCTAGATGCTAACCTGCTAGATGCTAACCTGCTAGATGCTAACCTGCTAGATGCTAACCTGCTAGATGCTAACCTGCTAGATGCTAACCTGCTAGATGCTAACCTGCTAGATGCTAACCTGCTAGATGCTAACCTGCTAGATGCTAACCTGCTAGATGCTAACCTGCTAGATGCTAACCTGCTAGATGCTAACATGCTAGATGCTAACCTGCTAGATGCTAACCTGCTAGATGCTAACCTGCTAGATGCTAACCTGCATGTGTGCGGCTGAGGGTTCTGGAGGCTATTGAGGATGCTGGATCCATCTCTCTGCAGTCGAGCAGCAGAACTGTTTATTTACACACAGCGCAATGACTGCTACGGTTGTGGCTTGATAACTGTCTTGCTGTGGTTCCAGGGTACACCAGAGACACGTCCTTCCTGGAGATGGTGGTGGATATCGTCCAGGAGCTGAAGAGAGCCAACCCCAAGCTGGTGTACGGTGAGAGAGCACACACTGGGCTATTCAGTAGAGCGTTTATCAGATCTGTTCCAGCTGGAAGGACAGAGTCCTAAGACCTGCCCAGGTCACAGCAGAACACACAGTGGGTTGTAACCAGTACCCTCTGTGTGGTGATCTGCTGGAGAACAGTGGGTGAGGGTGGAGAGAGCAGAAGGCAGAAGGAAGCCAGTCCGCGTGAAGAAGCCTGGCAGCCGTACTGGGCCGCATGAGACTTAGAAACCATCACCATAGTTACCATGTTTCAGGCGACGGTTTGTACTTTCAGACACTTCACTGTTTCCGTTCTCCGTTCCCATTTCCCTTTCCAACGGGGCTTGGCGGTCCGACAAAAACGTACACATGTACACATTCACACAGCTCTGCTCATGGTGGCCCCAGACTCTGGGCCCCGTGAGGAGTCGGCTGCACGAAGTGACTTTCTGTCGTCTCTGTTTGTGTTTCCAGTGTGTGACCCTGTCCTCGGGGACCATGGATCGATGGTGAGACCAGCTGTGTGTGTGTGTGTGTGTGTGTGTGTGTGTGTGTGTGTGTGTGTGTGTGTGTGTGTGTGTGTGTGTGTGTGTGTGTGTGTGTGTGTGTGTGGACTAGCATTACTATACTTGTGGGGACCTACATCTGTTTACACAGTCACGTGTGGGGACTCGCCTCCCTTATGGGGACAAAATGGAGGTCCCCATAAGGGGGGTCATTAATGTTAGGGCGAAGACTTGGTTGGGTTAGCTGGTTTGTTAAGGTTAGGATAAGTCTCCAGGAAATGCATGTAAGTCAATGTAATGTCCCGCTGAAGTGATGTATACATGGTGTGTGTGTGTGTGCGCGTGTGCGTGCGTGTGTGTGCGTGTGTGCGTGCGCGCGTGTGTGTGTGTGTGTGCGTGCGCGTGCGCGTGTGTGTGTGTGTGTGTGTGTGTTAATGCTGTTGTCAGATGTATGTTTAACGGGGAGTACTGTGCCTTTAAACTAAGTGTGTGTGTGGGGGTTTCAGTGGGAGGTCTCATTTCCCACTGACACATGGATTACAGTGATCTGACAGAAATACACAGTGCGTGTGTGTGTGTGTGTGTGTGTGTGTGTGTGTGTGTGTGTGTGTGTGTGTGTGTCACACAATGTGCATTTTGGGGGATTAGCATCATATTCTGATCAGTTATAACCACTGAGCCCACACGCTGCTGCTCTTCCTTCAGCTTCAGGAGGAGCTGTTCTCCGCTGAGGACGAGCTCGTGCACTAGCAAGTGCACGAGCTCCTCCACTAGCAAGTGCACGAGCTCGTCCACTAGCAAGTGCACCATTTAGTCCACTGATTGATTCTTTGATTTAATCACAGGATCATTCAAACAGGTTTTCACCACAGTCACTCAAACCACTGGCTTCTCTCCATGTAAATACCAACAACAACAACAACAACAACAACAACAACAACACCATTCAAATGTTTTAACGTGATTTAATTTCGATACACATATCCAAATGATGCGGCGATATATCTACAAGCTGATACGGGTTATTAAGAACGTGAAGTCGTGTCCGCGATCAGAAACCAGATCTCTGTTCGTCAGAGACGGCATCCCTCCTCCAGAGGTCAGCTTGGTTTTCACGGAGCTCCGACGTCATGTTGTTGTTTACGTCCGGAGACATCTTGCATACGGGTGTCATGTTGTTGTTTACGTCCGGAGACATCTTGTATACGGGTGTCATGTTGTTGTTTACGTCCGGAGACATCTTGTATACGGGTGTCATGTTGTTGTTTACGTCCGGAGACATCTTGTATACGGGTGTCATGTTGTTGTTGATATATCTTATAACCAAGAGAGACACAGAGCTCGTATCAGGCCAACGTGCAGCCGCTCCGCTCACAGTAACGTCCTGCCGACAGAAAGACTGGATCAGTCATATGATGCTGTCCTGGCTCCGTGTACGAGTGTCCTCACAAGCCCTCAGGAACAGATCTGAGGCCCACAGACACCTTTACAGTGTGTTCACCGTGTGTGTGTGTGTGTGTGTGTGTGTGTGTGTGTGTGTGTGTGTGTGTGTGTGTCCACAGTACGTCCCTCAGAACCTGTACCCGGTCTACAAGAACAAAGTGGTTCCTGTGGCGGACATCATCACCCCCAACCAGTTCGAGGCTGAGTGAGTACAGCGGCGGCCGCTCACCGTCACGTCATAGTTCCTCCCGTTTGAAGCCGTCCTCTAACCGGATGTGTGCGTCTGTGTTTCAGATTGCTGACGGGGAAAACCATCACCACGGAGAAAGACGCCGTGGAGGTAACCCTGTGTAACCCTTCAGACCTTCCTGTTGAGCGGGGCGGAGATCTGGTCTGACCAAAATAAATTAACATTAGCGCAAGCAAAGTGATAACGATGGACGATACGTTACGTTGGAAACACATGTACGTTATATCAAAGCCAACAGATCCAAAGCCATTCTGAATAAAGCCAAAGGCCGAATGAATCAAGCGTCCTTGTTGATGCTTCATACTTCCAGACAGGATGCACCGTGGAGCCTTGAGGGAACACACATCCTACCTCATCCTGCCAAAAGAGCCACACGAGTTAAACATCCATCCCCGTACAGAGAACCAACCAATCGGTTATCAAACTAAAAACACTAAAACGACAAGACCTGAGGCCTGCGCTACGAAGCCGGATGTTCTCTGAGCGGCTAGATCTCCATGGTAACTGATGCTGAGCGGCTGTCCATGTACTGATGCGGCGCTAGCCTGCCCCGGAGCAGGTTAGGCTGCAGGCTAAGAGCTCAGCTCAGTGAAAGCACCGCCTGCTGACCAATCAGAGCTCAGCGGGGCGGAGTTCAAAGCGATCAAGTCATATCACAGGAGAAAACGGAGAAACATGAACATTCAGCTCCATCTGCAGAGCAGTCTGACTGTCAGAACATCAGCGTGGAGAAAGCTCTTAGACATCTGCCTCAGCATCAGAACCGGATCAGAGTACACTGGTCCAGTCAGCATCAGTACCCGGATCAGAGCACACTAGTCCAGTCAGCATCAGAACCCGGATCAGAGTACACTAGTCCAGTCGGCATCAGAACCCGGATCAGAGTACACTAGTCCAGTCAGCATCAGTACCCGGATCAGAGTACACTAAGTCCAGTCAGCATCAGTACCCGGATCAGAGTACACTAAGTCCAGTCAGCATCAGTACCCGGATCAGAGTACACTAAGTCAGTCAGCATCAGACCCGATCAGAGTACACTAGTCAGTCAGCATCAGTACCCGGATCAGAGTACACTAAGTCCAGTCAGCATCAGTACCCGGATCAGAGTACACTAAGTCCAGTCAGCATCAGTACCCGGATCAGAGTACACTAAGTCCAGTCAGCATCAGTACCCGGATCAGAGTACACTGAGTCCAGTCAGCATCAGAACCCGGATCAGAGTACACTAAGTCCAGTCAGCATCAGAACCCGGATCAGAGTACACTAAGTCCAGTCAGCATCAGTACCCGGATCAGAGTACACTGAGTCCAGTCAGCATCAGTACCCGGATCAGAGTACACTAAGTCCAGTCAGCATCAGTACCCGGATCAGAGTACACTAAGTCCAGTCAGCATCAGTACCCGGATCAGAGTACACTAAGTCCAGTCAGCATCAGTACCCGGATCAGAGTACACTAAGTCCAGTCAGCATCAGTACCCGGATCAGAGTACACTAAGTCCAGTCAGCATCAGTACCCGGATCAGAGTACACTAAGTCCAGTCAGCATCAGAACCCGGATCAGAGTACACTAAGTCCAGTCAGCATCAGTACCCGGATCAGAGTCACAGTACGTAGCGCTGAGGGCAGACGTCGATGTGTCCCTTCATCGTCCACGTGAACGCGCTCTCAGCCGGACGGAGAGTTGAGTCAACGAGTTGATATCCAGCGCCGTCGGGACCGCTCAGCGAGAGCGCCTTTGTTTTGGATTAGGTAACCCGGGTAACTCAAACATATCCAGGGTCAGTTGAACCGGCCTCTGGTTGGCTACAAAACCATCCAAGTGACGTTCAAAGCCGCAGATCAATAGTTACCTCGTGATATCAACTCAGGCTTGTTGACGGTTTTGTTTACCTGTGATCATTTGTTTTTGTTTGTTTTGTGCAAAGGCACGATTTGTTTAAAACAACGCATGACGATGACCTGAACTTTGATGTTCATGGATGAAGTTCGCTGGAGGACCGGAGAAGCTTTGAAGCTCTCGCCCCTTTGGAACAGACACTGTTTGAGAATGTATTTTCATACCTTGAGAGGTTTTTTTTATTTACATTTGTATTCTCTTTGTTATTATTATTGTTTATTTTTGTTCAATAGCTTGACAAGAAAACTAACACTCATGAAAACAGTCGCTAGCTGACTCCCAGTATCAGCTGCTTCGTGGCGGGGTCGTTGCCTCACTTCTGTAATGGTGGCATGTGGTGTGGAAGTTCTCCTTACTGAAGGGGGAGGAGCTATGGAGTCTGACCCCAGGTTTTAATCGCCATGACGACACTGTAGCTATGGCACGTGGCAGTAACACCCTTGAGTCCTGAGCCTTGAGTCTTGAGTCTTGAGTCTTGAGTCTTGAGCCTTGAGTCTTGAGTCTTGAGCCTTGAGTCTTGAGCCTTGAGCCTTGAGTCTTGAGCCTTGAGCCTTGAGTCTTGAGCCTTGAGTCTTGAGTCTTGAGCCTTGAGCTTTGAGTCTTGAGCCTTGAGTCTTGAGCCTTGAGTCTTGAGCCTTGAGTCTTGAGCCTTGAGCCTTGAGTCTTGAGCCTTGAGTCTTGAGCCTTGAGTCTTGAGTCTTGAGCCTTGAGTCTTGAGCCTTGAGCCTTGAGTCTTGAGCCTTGAGCCTTGAGTCTTGAGCCTTGAGTCTTGAGCCTTGAGTCTTGAGTCTTGAGCCTTGAGTCTTGAGCCTTGAGCCTTGAGCCTTGAGTCTTGAGTCCTGAGTCTTGAGCCTTGAGTCTTGAGCCTTGAGTCTTGAGCCTTGAGTCCTGAGTCTTGAGTCCTGAGTCTTGCTGTCCACTGGGAGGATCAGCTGCTTCATGGCGGCTTCTTTACTTCTCGTTCTCCTGCAGGTGATGGACCTGCTTCACGCCATGGGTCCCGACACGGTGGTCATCACGTCCTCCGACCTCCCCTCCAGACTAGGGGATCGCTTCCTGGTGTCTCTGGGCAGCCAGCGCCACGGTACAGAACCACCTCTCTCTCTCTCTCTCTCTCTCTCTCTCTCTCTAACCCTCTCTCTCTCTTTGAATGCTCCATCACTCTCTCTCTCCTCTCTCTACCCTCTCTCTCTCTCTCTAACCCTCTCTCTCTCTGAACCCTCCTCTCTCTCTCTCCTCTCTCTCCCTCTCTCTCTCTCGCTCTCTCTCTCTCTCTCTCTCACTCTCTCCTCTCTCTCCTCTCTCTCTCTCTCTCTCTCTCTCTCTCTCTCTCTCTCTCTCCTCTCTCTCTCTCTCCTCTCTCCCTCTCTCCCTCTCTCTCTCTCTCGTCTCTCTCTCTCCTCTCTCTCTCTCTCTCCTCTCTCTCCCTCTCTCTCCTCTCCTCTCTCTCTCTCTCTCCCTCTCTCTCTCTCTCTCTCTCCCTCTCTCTCTCCTCTCTCTCCCTCTCTCTCTCTCTCCCTCTCTCTCTCTCTCTCTCTCTCTTTGAATGCTCCATCACTCTCTCTCCCTCTCTCTCTCTCTCTCTCTCTCTCTCTCTCTCTCTGAATGCTCCATTTGTCCTGTTCAGGTATATATTTGTCAGACTAGCAAACTAAAGTAACCTCTCTGACATGTTGTGTTGTTTGCTTTAATGTGTGTCTGTTGTGTGTCTGTTGTGTGTGTGTGTGTTGTGTGTTTTGCGTCTCAGTCCGTCCGGACGGCAGCAGGAAGACGCAGCGGGTCCGGATAGACGTCCCTAAAGTGGACGCAGTGTTTGTAGGAACCGGAGACCTGTTTGCTGCGATGCTGCTCGCGTGGACTCACCACCACCCCAAAGACCTGAAGGTGAGTCAGAGCGGCTCAGCGCACCTGGTCCCCGGTTCGAGCCCCTGATCCACGTGTCTGTGGTCCTCTCCAGAGGGAGGGAGTCTTCACATACAGAGACTAGTTCCTGCACAGTGTCCTTCACAGTGTCCTTCACAGTGTCCTTCACAGTGTCCTTCACATGCTGATATCCAAGAGAGGGAGTCACCCAGTCTCAAGATGGAGGAACAGAAAGCAGTATTCAATGTTTACTTCAGATTAGCTCCACGTCAGAAATGAGCATGCTTGATGTCTCTCTCCATAGAGGCTGAACCATCATGTTCATCACTAGCTATCATCTGCCTCAAACCCTCCAGAGGCCTGTGTCCTACGAAGCCGGTTCAACCTAACCTGATATGTTGGAGTTAGCCGGTCGGCCTAATCCAGAACATACGCGCTCTCGCTAAGCGGTCCTACGACGCTGGTTATCAAGTGGATCGCTCAGCCAGCCGTGTCCTCTCTAGCTAGGTGTTCACATGAGAGGGGTGGGGATCTGGAGCATTCGACCAATCACAGACATGGAGAAGCTACTGACAGCGCAGCGTCACACTTCCTGAATGAAAAGTAAACTCTAATATCAGACACGTGAAGAAGTTAAACTTTAAACATGACTCAAACACTTGATCAGGATCAAAGCCTCAGAGCTGCAGCTGCAAGGTGAACACAGCTGGAGCAGAACAAGTGTTGGAATGCGTCCATCAGCAGGTTCATGATGTCACGGCCCGTCTAACACACCGTCTGACTCTCATCACCTCTGACCCAGAGTTTCCTCAACTCAACGTGTTGCTAACATAATGCTTCTCCTCCAGTCTGTGGCGCTGGGAGTGCTGCACGGCCAGACACGCTCAGGGACTCGGATCAGAGACATGTGATACATCATGAAGTGATGTGCCGCGGACTGGACTTAGTGTACTCTGATCCGGGTACTGATGCTGACTGGACTTAGTGTACTCTGATCCGGGTACTGATGCTGACTGGACTTAGTGTACTCTGATCCGGGTACTGATGCTGACTGGACTTAGTGTACTCTGATCTGGGTACTGATGCTGACTGGACTTAGTGTACTCTGATCTGGGTACTGATGCTGACTGGACTTAGTGTACTCTGATCCGGGTACTGATGCTGACTGGACTCAGTGTGCTCTGATCCAGGTACTGATGCTGACTGGACTTACTGTACTCTGACCCGGGTACTGATGCTGACTGCACTTAGTGTACTCTGATCCGGGTACTGATGCTGACTGGACTTAGTGTACTCTGATCCGGGTACTGATGCTGACTGGACTTAGTGTACTCTGATCCGGGTACTGATGCTGACTGGACTTAGTGTACTCTGATCGGGTACTGATGCTGACTGGACTTAGTGTACTCTGATCCGGGTACTGATGCTGACTGGACTCAGTGTACTCTGATCCGGGTACTGATGCTGACTGGACTTAGTGTACTCTGATCGTTCTGATGCTGACTGGACTTAGTGTACTCTGATCCGGGTTCTGATGCTGACTGGACTTAGTGTGCTCTGATCCGGGTACTGATGCTGACTGGACTTAGTGTACTCTGATCCGGGTTCTGATGCTGAGGCAGATGTTAGAGCCTTCTTAACGCTGATGTTCTGACAGTCAGACTGCTCTGCAGATGGAGCTGATGTTCTCGTTCACACAGACGTGATTTCTGCCGTCTTTCCTGCAGCGGCAGCTTTTCTGTGTTTCATTTCTCCTGTGATATGACTTGATCGCTTTAAGCTCCGCCCACTGAGCTCTGATTGGTCAGCAGGCGGAGCCTTCACTGAGTTGAGCTCTTAGCCTGCTACCTAGCCTGCTACCTAACCTGCTCCGGGGCAGGTTAGCCGCTCAGCATCAGTTACCATGGAGATCTAGCCGTTAAGAGAGAACCAGCTTCGTAGGACCGGAGACAGAGTCACCCTGAAGTTAGCCGCTCAGAGGACATCCGGCTTCGTAGCGCAGGCCTCCGATGCTCTTCTAGATCATCACGCACCCTGTCATGTACTCAGCTACGGTCGATACCTTTGTTAGCGTGTTACTCTCATGTTGGAGGAGGACTTCTGTATCTTCCCAACAGCTAACAATGCTAATAACCTAACGTTCTGTGCTTCAGATGGCCTGTGACAAGACGTTTTCAGTGATGCACCATGTCATCAAGAGGACCATTGCATACGCTCACGGTAAGATAGATAATGCTTCTTATTAAATCCTTAATAGTAAGCCAGTTAGATATTTGACTTGGCTTGAATTTATTTAATTTGTATTGAATTTTTTAGAAATGATGTCGTGCATTACAACAAAAGTAAAGAAAATGAAAACGCAGTCTTCACCTGTCCTGTAGTCACTGAAACACTCAATAGAATTGTAACTGAATGAGATGGATAACGGTGAAAATAAATATTAGTGTTTTTAATCTGAATTCTGAGGAAACTCTAAGAAAAAAGTCAGAAATATTCATTCTGAGAAATAGGTAAATGAAAGAGAAAACAAGTCAACATTCTGAGAAAGAAGTCAAGATCTGTTAGAAAAGTTAAAACTGGGAAAATATTTTAAACATTTTAAAAAAACTTCAGAAAAAAAGTCTGAAATATTAATTTGGAAAAAATCCAAACCTGAAAAAAAAGTAAATATTCTCAAAAGCAATCCAAATCTGAGAAAAATGACATATTCGGAGGAAGAAGTTAGAAAACTGTTAGAAAAGTAAAAAACTGGGAAAATAGTAAAAAATCTGAAAAAAGTTTCTGAGAAGGAAGTCAGAAATATGGATTTTGAGAAAAAGTCAAAACCGGGTAAAAGTAAGAAATCTGAGATAAAAAGTCAACATTCTGAGAAAAAATCAAAATCTGTTAGAAAAGTTAAAAACTGAGAAAATATTTTAAACATTTTAAAAAAACTTCAGAAAAAAAGTAAATTTGGAAAAATTTGTAATTGAATGCGAAAAAAATCCAAATCGAGAAAAAAGTCAACATCGAGAAAGAAGTCAAGAACTGTTAGAAAAGTAAAAAACTGGGAAAATAGTAAAAAATCTGAAAAAAAGTTTCGAGAAGGAAGTCAGAAATAGGAATTTTGAGAAAAAGTCAAAACCGGGAAAAAGTCAACATTCTGAGAAATACGTAAATGAAAGCTAAAAAAATCCAAACCTGAAAGAAAAGTTACAATCAAAACAAAATCTGAGAAAAACATTTCCAAAATCCCCAAAAATTGAGAAAAAACCTCATTCTGGGAAGAAGCCTAAATAAATCTGAGGAAAAAGACAAAATCGTTTGAGAAATATGAAGTCCAAATTCAGAAAAATCAGTGAATGAAGTCTATACCCGGGAAAAAAGGTAACATTCTCGAGAGAAATGTCAAAATGTGAGGAAAAATCCAGAAAGATCAATTCTGGGAAAACATTTAAAAAACCTAATAAAATTGTCAAAATCTGAAAAAAGTAAACATCTGAGAAAAAACCTAACCCTAAATAAATCTGAAGGAAAAAAAAGTCAGAAATGATTTCCGAGAGAAAAAGTTAAAAACCTGGAAAAAGTAAGAAATCCGAGAAAAAAAGTCAACAATGAACAAAATGAAAGCTAAAAAAATCCAAACCTGAAAGAAAAGTTACAATCAGAATCAAAATCTGAGAAAAACATTTTCCAGATCCCCAAATATTAAAAAAAGTCAGAAATGATTTCCGAGAGAAAAAGTTAAAAACCTGGAAAGTAAAATCTAACGAAAAGTGAAAATTCAGAAAAAAAATTAAATGTTTTGAAAAAGTCAGAAATATGAATTCTGGAAAAAAGTTAAACATTAAAAAAAATCAAAATATGCAAAAATATTACAAATCTGACATTTTTTTAAGTTTAAGTTAAATCGAAAAAAATCTAAATCTGAGAAGAACCCAAAACCATGATTCCACCGTCTGTAAACGTCTGCATCGATTCTTCTGTCCTGATCGTCTGTACCTGTTAACACTCACTGTTTATATATCTGTAATATCCAGAGCTAGCGGGTCCCGGTCGGAGGCCCAGCCCCCCCCAGCTGGAGCTCCGGATGGTGCAGAGTAAAGCCGACATCGAAAAC
This sequence comes from Champsocephalus gunnari, assembly GCA_036324595.1. Classification (NCBI taxonomy): domain Eukaryota; kingdom Metazoa; phylum Chordata; class Actinopteri; order Perciformes; family Channichthyidae; genus Champsocephalus; species Champsocephalus gunnari. The sequence continues at coordinate 39,395,775 of CM070449.1, read as the reverse complement.
CCCGATGTAGTCATGGAAGCCACCATCATATCCTAACATACCCCCCCCCCACCATTATATCCAACAGTTCCCCCCTCCCTATAAGACTCAAATCAGTCGATCACTGTAAACTTCAGCACTGACTCCTTTAGTATCGTGACCCTGTCGTGCTCCACCCTAAACTCCCTAAGTCCTCCTTTCCTAGACCCTTACCTCCTACACCCTAACCCCCCCTGTCAGAGCCATGGACAGACGGCTTCACTGCTGACTGTATTTATGCAACTCAAAGTGCTTTTCAAAAATTCTGAGAAAAAGTGAGAAATGGAAATTATGAAAAAAAGTCAAAAGTTGAAAACAGTAAATATTCTGAGAAAGAAGTGAAGATCTGAAATAGAGTCAAGATGATCAGCAAAAGTCAAGAACTGAGAAAAAACAATGAATGAAGTCAGAAATCTGAATTGAGAGAAAAAAAGTTTCAGGAACGTAAAAAATCAGAATCTGAGAAAAAAATTAAAATCTTTGACAAAATCTGGAAGAAAAGTCGACATTCTGAGAGAAAGTAAAGTCTAGTATGACGGGTTTAAATAAGTAGAGTAAGAGTGTAACACAAAACATGCCATGAATATATTTATTCCTAAATACAAAATATGAGGGCGATCCTGTTCATTAAAAATCCTCATTAACCAAATGGCTATAATTACATTTCCAGACAAACACATAATATAAATGTCCCTTTATCTGCTCTGATATGACCGCCATGCGTCCCTCAGTCCATTTGCTGAGTGTCCTGCCTTTAACGAATTCAATATAAACCACTTGATTGCTCTTTAACTGCCACTCACAGTACTAATCAGCACTAATTGATCCCTCGCCGTCGGTCCATGGCTCCGCCCCCTCCCAGTCTTACAGCAGTGATGTAATGGTGACCAAGTCTAACCCCGTTGAAAACATAACAAAGAAAAAAAAACGCACAATGTATAGTTGATGTGTAGATGTTGTACTATAGATGTTATTGGACCGTCTGTATGGAATGGGACCTGTCTATTGGACCATTGTGTTGATGTTCTAATGACCACAATATCAAACACATCCGGGCCGGGTCCGGCACCGCCTTAGTGATAAGTAACTGTTTAATATTCATTGTGTGTAGAAGAACAGATATGTCAAAGCATAAAGAAAAATAGGGACCATGAGCCGCTCAGAAAGGTGCCAGAACCGGCCTCCGCTCAGAACCAGAACCTGAGGGCGGGACACTGGGGCTACTAGGGCTACAGAACCTCTACTGAGGCTCCAGAAGCTCTACTGGGGCTCCAGAAGCTCTACTGGGGCTCCAGAAGCTCTACTGGGGCTACAGAAGCTCTACTGGGGCTACAGAAGCTCTACTGGGGCTTCAGAAGCTCTACTGGGGCTACAGAAGCTCTACTGGGGCTCCAGAAGCTCTACTGGGCTACAGAAGCTCTACTGGGGCTCCAGAAGCTCTACTGGCTACAGAAGCTCTACTGGGGCTACAGAAGCTCTACTGGGGCTACAGAAGCTCTACTGGCTACAGAAGCTCTACTGGGGCTACAGAAGCTCTACTGGCTACAGAAGCTCTACTGGGGCTACAGAAGCTCTACTGGCTACAGAAGCTCTACTGGGGCTCCAGAAGCTCTACTGGCTACAGAAGCTCTACTGGGGCTACAGAAGCTCTACTGGGGCTACAGAAGCTCTACTGGCTACAGAAGCTCTACTGGGGCTACAGAAGCTCTACTGGCTACAGAAGCTCTACTGGGGCTACAGAAGCTCTACTGGCTACAGAAGCTCTACTGGGGCTACAGAAGCTCTACTGGCTACAGAAGCTCTACTGGGGCTCCAGAAGCTCTACTGGGGCTCCAGAAGCTCTACTGGGGCTACAGAAACTCTACTGGGGCTACAGAAGCTCTACTGGGGCTCCAGAAGCTCTACTGGGGCTCCAGAGGCTCTAAAAAGGCAGTAGTAGTAAACGTTTGTCTTAAAACACGTCTTTTTACTCTTCACACAGCCAGGTCAGATTTAATCAGGATTACAGGAGTTTGTACTGGGTCTACTGGAGGCCTCGCGAAGCTCTAAAAAGGCAGAAAACCCAGAAAAGGTTTGTCTCAAAAGACGTCTGTTTGCTCTCTCTAAGTCAACATCTTGAAATGGAAGAAATGAAATCAGGATCTGGAAGAAAAGTCAAAATGTACCTCTGTCATGTTGACCTCTGAAATGTCCCAATGGACCAATCAGCATCCAACTAAGCCGTGTAATAATGCTAATTAGCCACCTTAGCATTGAGGCTATCAGTGGAGTGTGATCGCAACCTGATCCGGGTTCTGGAGACTAGTTTCTATTCGGGCGCAAAAAACACCAAAAACCTCCAAAGAAAATCAGCAATGAAAAAGCGTTGGATCTGAGCTGTGACGGCACACTCTGTCAGTCCTGCCCGTCTGAAGGCTAGCCGTCGAGCTAACGTCTGAAGGCTAGCCGTTGAGCTAACTTCTGAAGGCTAGCCGTCGAGCTAACGTCTGAAGGCTAGCCGTCGAGCTAACTTCTGAAGGCTAGCCGTCGAGCTAACGTCTGAAGGCTAGCCGTTGAGCTAACTTCTGAAGGCTAGCCGTTGAGCTAACTTCTGAAGGCTAGCCGTTGAGCTAACTTCTGAAGGCTAGCCGTTGAGCTAACTTCTGAATGCTAGCAGTTGAGCTAACTTCTGAAGGCTAGCCGTTGAGCTAACTTCTGAAGGCTAGCAGTTGAGCTAACTTCTGAAGGCTAGCTGTTGAGCTAACTTCTGAAGGCTAGCCGTTGAGCTAACTTCTGCGCGGAGCCTCCCTGCGGTCTGGAAGCTTCAGATATCAAATCTAAAACACGTCTCCAGTGGGCCGGTGTTCCTCCTCAGCTGCGGGTTCTGGGCGGAGCTTCTCTGTACTGCTGTTGTTTCTGTGGAATAAACTGTGACACTGCCTTAGGACCACCGTAACAGGGGGGGGGGAGATTGCATATGCTACGTTTCTATTTTAGTTTACAACCAAAACAAGTGTTATGGAGGCTGAGCCAGCTTCCTTCATTGTCAATTAACCAATTAAGGAATTCTGGAGTCAAATCTGGAGAAATGGCCATTGAGAATATTTTTTAAATGCGGAGCTTCCTGGACTCAAAACGGGTTTTATTTCAGGCGCTCTTTGGACACGTAGAGATGCAAACATCGCCAAAAACTCAACAATAAAAATGGCATGTATTTGACAAAAAAAATGCATTCTATTCTGCTTCCTGAGGTGCTCCCGCTCCTGCGGTGTGTTCGATGAATAGTCGATGCATGTCAAAGGTCCGCGAAGGCTGAAATCCCAAAGTTCCAGAACATAGTGACATCACTGCGGAACACTCCTATTGGCTAGCTGATAGGCTAAGGGGCGGGACATCTCGAAGCTGGTTGGCCAATCAGAGTTCTGTGGAGTTTTCTTTAATGATTTTCGCAGCTAAATGAATCCAATCAGCTGTGAAATGGAACATACAGAAGCCTCGTTAAAGATTTCAATAATACCTACTGAGCTATGTAATCTTTCCTGCGTCTTTGTTTTCTTCACACATTCCCAAATGTAATCTAAAAACACCTCGTGGGGAGGGAATGCAGTCTCGTTTTTAAAATTGCAAATATATTGATTTCTGTATTTGTGCCGCTGTAGCGCTGCCTGTCATATCAATAACTCTGCTAACGTGCTAACGTGCTAACAGCTGATTACTGGGTCTACCTGTTGTGTGTGTGTGTGTGTGTGTGTGTGTGTGTATATATATGTATTTTATGGTCACAGGGTTTCGTGTGTGTGTGTGTGTGTGTGTGTGTGTGTGTACACTGAGGGTTAAAAAAGGAAACGGGGAGGGGGTGTGTTCAAGAGGACAATCATTCTGTGGTGTTTCGCAGTGTTGCACGGCTCCTCTGTTTTTATTTTAAATCTTCATCGTTTCCTTGATGCCTCGCCTGCCCCCCCCCGCCTCCTGCTGTGCAGTGGTTGTAGTTTTCCAACGCCTCGCTATGTGTGTGTGTGTGTGTGTGTGTGTGTTAGGTGTTTATACTGTGCCCGACTCCCCTCTGATAGACCCTCCCTGCTGTTCCTCCACTGAACATCTGGATTGAGCTGCTTCAGTGAAACATGTTTATATATACAAAGTACGGAGGCTAACAGATGCTAACGTGCTACAACGATCCAGAACTCTTCCATCGGGAGAAACGGCTTCAGAAAGGACGCAGATACAAAAACGTTCCACATGAAGAAACATCTTCACAACAACACATGGCAGCGTCTAGAGAACATCCAGCAGCTTGAGGAGACATGGCAGCGTTTAGAGAACATCCCAGCAGCTTGAGGAGACATGGCAGCGTTTAGAGAACATCCAGCAGCTTGAGGAGACATGGCAGCGTTTAGAGAACATCCAGCAGCTTGAGGAGACATGGCAGCGTTTAGAGAACATCCAGCAGCTTGAGGAGACATGGCAGCGTTTAGAGAACATCCAGCAGCTTGAGGAGACATGGCAGCCTTTAGAGAACATCCAGCAGCTTGAGGAGACATGGCAGCGTTTAGAGAACATCCAGCAGCTTGAGGAGACATGGCAGCGTTTAGAGAACACTCAGCAGCTTGAGGAGACATGGCAGCGTTTAGAGAACATCCAGCAGCTTGAGGAGACATGGCAGCGTTTAGAGAACATCCAGCAGCTTGAGGAGACATGGCAGCGTTTAGAGAACATCCAGCAGCTTGAGGAGACATGGCAGCGTTTAGAGAACATCCAGCAGCTTGAGGAGACATGGCAGCGTTTAGAGAACATCCAGCAGCTTGAGGAGACATGGCAGCGTTTAGAGAACATCCAGCAGCTTGAGGAGACATGGCAGCGTTTAGAGAACATCCAGCAGCTTGAGGAGACATGGCAGCGTTTAGAGAACATCCAGCAGCTTGAGGAGACATGGCAGCGTTTAGAGAACATCCAGCAGCTTGAGGAGACATGGCAGCGTTTAGAGAACATCCAGCAGCTTGAGGAGACATGGCAGCGTTTAGAGAACATCCAGCAGCTTGAGGAGACATGGCAGCGTTTAGAGAACACCCAGCAGCTTGAGGAGACATGGCAGCGTTTAGAGAACACCCAGCAGCTTGAGGAGACATGGCAGCGTTTAGAGAACATCCAGCAGCTTGAGGAGACATGGCAGCGTTTAGAGAACATCCAGCAGCTTGAGGAGACATGGCAGCGTCTAGAGAACACCCAGCAGCTTGAGGAGACATGGCAGCGTTTAGAGAACATCCAGCAGCTTGAGGAGACATGGCAGCGTTTAGAGAACATCCAGCAGCTTGAGGAGACATGGCAGCGTTTAGAGAACATCCAGCAGCTTGAGGAGACATGGCAGCGTCTAGAGAACATCCAGCAGCTTGAGGAGACATGGCAGCGTTTAGAGAACACCCAGCAGCTTGAGGAGACATGGCAGCGTTTAGAGAACACCCAGCAGCTTGAGGAGACATGGCAGCGTCTAGAGAACATCCAGCAGCTTGAGGAGACATGGCAGCGTGTAGAGAACATCCAGCAGCTTGAGGAGACATGGCAGCGTCTAGAGAACACCCAGCAGCTTGAGGAGACATGGCAGCGTTTAGAGAACATCCAGCAGCTTGAGGAGACATGGCAGCGTCTAGAGAACACCCAGCAGCTTGAGGAGACATGGCAGCGTTTAGAGAACATCCAGCAGCTTGAGGAGACATGGCAGCGTTTAGAGAACATCCAGCAGCTTGAGGAGACATGGCAGCGTTTAGAGAACATCCAGCAGCTTGAGGAGACATGGCAGCGTTTAGAGAACATCCAGCAGCTTGAGGAGACATGGCAGCGTTTAGAGAACACTCAGCAGCTTGAGGAGACATGGCAGCGTTTAGAGAACACCCAGCAGCTTGAGGAGACATGGCAGCGTCTAGAGAACATCCAGCAGCTTGAGGAGACATGGCAGCGTTTAGAGAACACCCAGCAGCTTGAGGAGACATGGCAGCGTTTAGAGAACACCCAGCAGCTTGAGGAGACATGGCAGCGTTTAGAGAACATCCAGCCGCTTGAGGAGACATGGCAGCGTTTAGAGAACATCCAGCAGCTTGAGGAGACATGGCAGCGTTTAGAGAACATCCAGCAGCTTGAGGAGACATGGCAGCGTTTAGAGAACATCCAGCAGCTTGAGGAGACATGGCAGCGTCTAGAGAACATCCAGCAGCTTGAGGAGACATGGCAGCGTCTACTAAAAGCTGAAGAAGCTCAAAACACAACGGAGACACTTTGTAGTTTCCCCTGGTTTTAAATCTGCTTCGTTTCTGAAGCTGCTTTTGTTGGATTGGTGTCGCGTGTTCATCGTCTGTCGACCTCCGTATGACAGACAGACATCCCTCAAAGCCAAATGTAACTTCACTTCTAATCCTGTGTGAAAGAAGGGATTATTTCAATAGTTAAGAGTCATTGTGAACAAATCCAACCAAAAACCCGGAAATTGCCAAAACGAAGCTGCATGTCTGCACTGAAATACGATCTCCTGGTACTCAATTGTTTTGCCTGATTTGATGTTCTCGCCACCCTTTGAAAGTAAAAGCACTTAACTCAACGATGATGTGAAGAATTACACTTTTACGGCTTTTTTGATTTTGACTAAAATGTTGACTATTTGTTGGATAAATGTAATATTTGATAATTAAACAACCCGACAGGACTATGTGTCTCTAAAAGGTGAAAGCAGCTGTCTACGCTTTGCCCCCCACTCTGTGCACTCCTGTTGTGATAGACCCCCCTCCCCAGAATACCCACAATGCACCACGGTTCTCCCGAACGACTCGTGGCCTAAAACAAAACGAGGAAATGTAATAAAGTCATGGTTTGGTAAATGTTTTCAGTGCTATGTTTTTGGAGCGTTACGAGTATTTTCTAACATGTTACAATAAAAGATTGTAGTGTACAAATTCACATTTATAAAATATATATAGATATATAAGAAATGTATGTTCTAATGCAATAAAGAGAGATTAAGAAGTATTATGAATCCATCTGGTTATTATTTGGTGTGTGTGTGTGTGTGTGTGTGTGTGTGTGTGTGTGTGTGTGTTTCCTGTTGTTTAAAGTCTCAAATACACTTTTGTGTCATGCTCCTATTGGCTAGCGCTCCAACACATTTTACCTGATTGGCTAAGGGGCGGGACGTCTCTAAGTGGTTGACCAATCACATCAAAGTTTTCTTTGTGCTTCATAAACAGCTGTTTTTTTAATTTAAAATGATATATCTTTGTTGTGTAACATTCAGTATTGAAAACTGTCATTAATATATTATTTTGAGAACATTTATTGAGATACTCCAACACATTGTACGTGATAGGCTAAGGGGCGGGACATCTCTAACAGCTGACCAATCATAACAGAGAAGGTACTCTTGGGACATGTGGGAGGCAAACAGGTGAATTAAACAATTGTATAAAGTTATATAATTTAACAATTTCACAATAAAAAGCAGCTGTTTTTTATTTTAAATTATATATTTTTGTAGTGTAACATTCAGTATTGAAAACTGCCATTAATATATTATTTTGAGAACATTTATTGAGATACTAAGTTATTATTTTAAGAGTTTCTTATAACAATCATTAAATTAAAAATATTTTAAATAATATATGGTTTTATCACGCTGTTAACTATTTCATAAAGTAGACAAAGTACTTAAATAATTAGATATTCAATTAAATATATTTATTTAAAATGTCATTTTGTGAAAGCGCTCCTATTGGCCAGCGCTCCAATACATTGTACTTGATAGGCTAAGGGGCGGGACTTCGCTAAGCGGTGGACCAATCACAACAGAGAAGTTACTTATGGGACATGTGGGAGGCAAACAGGTGAATTAAATCATTAAATATAGTTATATAATTTAACTATTTGAGTATTTGAACTTCTTTACCATTAATGTTTTTATTTTAAATTATATTTGTTTTGTAGTGTAACATTCAGCATTGAAAACTGACATGTATTCATATTTTGACAATACTTTTGGAGATATTAAGTCATTATTTTAAGAGAGTTTCTGATTACAATTATTACGTTACATAGATTAAATATTCTAAATATTCTATAAAGTAGTCAAAGTACTTCAATAATTAGATATAAAATGTAACATATTGAATATGTTTTGCTCTCCGTGTGAATTGTCCCTCTCAGGCTTCCGTCGGGGCGATTCATCATTGTTGACATTTTTTCCCCCATCAGCTGACAGCTCACTCGTTAGCTTTAGCTTTAGCTTCAGTCGGATTATTATCAACACTTTTAGCACAACAACAACAACACCTCATGATGACGTCATGCTCCCGACAGTCAGCTATCAGGAAACACAGAGTGTTCATTATTCTATAGAGAGAGAAGCTAACAGGCTAACAGGCTAACATGGAGGGGGTGCTCTACAAATGGACCAACTACATGACAGGTGAGTGTGTGTGTGTGTGTGTGTGTGTGTGTGTGTGTGTGTGTGTGTGTGTGTGTGTGTGTGTGTGTGTGTGCGCGCGTGCCAGGTGAGTGTGTGTGAGTGTGTCTGTCTGTCTGTCTGTCTGTCTGTCTGTCTGTCTGTCTGTGTGTGTGTGTGTGTGTGTGTGTGTGTGTGTGTGTGTGTGTGTGTGTGTGTGTGTGTGTGTGTGTGTGTGTGTGTGTGTGTGTGTGTGATTCTGTCTGTCTGTCTATCTAAGCTGGTTGACCAATCACAACAGAGCCGGCCAGCTAACCAATCAGAGCAGCCTGGGCTCTGGTTTCAGACAGAGGGTGAGAAGAGGCAGAATGAGTGGGTGTAAAAGCACTAAAATAAATGTAATGAATTATTATGTATAATGAAATACACCTGAACATCAGCTCTGAAAGTCTCAGCGATGGCATCCAGCATCAATGCACTGTCTCAGATATCTGGAGCATCAACGTAATGCGTCTCTCGCCAGTCTTTGAACTCTGTAACACATCGTACTCTACGAGAAACATGTCACACTTCATATGCTGTGCTCAAATCAGCTGCTGATATAGAGCCTGGAGACATCAAAGATCATTTACCTTTCAAACAACAACATGCGGTCCAGGTGGATCACAGGAAGCCAAACTCACACCCTGCAAAGAACAGAAACCCTCCGTCCGACCCTCGTGAACACAGAGCACATGTTCTTCTCCGACTGAAGGATTTAAAACACTTGAAAGCATACTACTTAGTTACATTTCATGAGGATGACACTTTATGAAGCTTTGATACCACACCTGCCATAACTACTGAGTGTCCTCAGGATGGCAGCCGCGTTGGTTCGTGCTTCAGAATGGATTCATCTCGTACTACGACAGCGAGGACGACGTTGGAAAAGGAAGCAAAGGATCCATCAAGATGTCCGTGTGTGAGATTAAAGGTGAGGCCGCTGTGCTCTCTGTCTTCTTCCTCTGTTCCCTTCAGTGTTTACTTCCTGTCTGTCTTCAGTGTTTACTTCCTGTCTGTCTTCTTCCTCTGTCCCCTTTAGTGTTTACTTCCTGTCTGTCTTCTTCCTCTGTTCCCTTCAGTGTTTACTTCCCGTCTGTCTTCTTCCTCTGTTCCCTTCAGTGTTTACTTCCTGTCTGTCTTCAGTGTTTACTTCCTCTCTGTCTTCTTCCTCTGTCCCCTTTAGTGTTTACTTCCTGTCGGTCTTCTTCCTCTGTTCCCTTCAGTGTTTACTTCCTGTTTGTCTTCTTCCTCTGTTCCCTTTAGTGTTTACTTCCTGTCTGTCTTCTTCTGCTGTTCCCTTCAGTGCTTACTTCCTGTCTGTCTTCTTCCTCTGTTCCCTTCAGTGTTTACTTCCTGTCTGTCTTCTTCCTCTGTTCCCTTTAGTGTTTACTTCCTGTCTGTCTTCTTCCTCTGTTCCCTTCAGTGTTTACTTCCTGTCTGTCTTCTTCCTCTGTTCCCTTTAGTGTTTACTTCCGTCTGTCTTCTTCCTCTGTTCCCTTCAGTGTTTACTTCCTGTCTGTCTTCTTCCTCTGTTCCCTTCAGTGTTTACTTCCTGTCTGTCTTCTTCCTCTGTTCCCCTTCAGTGTTTACTTCCGTCTGTCTTCTTCCTCTGTTCCCTTCAGTGTTTACTTCCCGTCTGTCTTCTTCCTCTGTTCCCTTCAGTGTTTACTTCCCGTCTGTCTTCTTCCTCTGTTCCCTTCAGTGTTTACTTCCCGTCTGTCTTCTTCCTCTGTTCCCTTCAGTGTTTACTTCCTGTCTGTCTTCTTCCTCTGTTCCCTTTAGTGTTTACTTCCTGTCTGTCTTCTTCCTCTGTTCCCTTTAGTGTTTACTTCCTGTCTGTCTTCTTCCTCTGTTCCCTTCAGTGTTTACTTCCTGTCTGTCTTCTTCCTCTGTTCCCTTTAGTGTTTACTTCCTGTCTGTCTTCTTCCTCTGTTCCCTTCAGTGTTTACTTCCTGTCTGTCTTCTTCCTCTGTTCCCTTCAGTGTTTACTTCCTGCCTGTCTTCTTCCTCTGTTCCCTTTAGTGTTTACTTCCTGTCTGTCTTCTTCCTCTGTTCCCTTCAGTGTTTACTTCCTGTCTGTCTTCTTCCTCTGTTCCCTTTAGTGTTTACTTCCTGTCTGTCTTCTTCCTCTGTTCCCTTTAGTGTTTACTTCCTGTTTGTCTTCTTCCTCTGTTCCCTTTAGTGTTTACTTCCTGTCTGTCTTCTTCCTCTGTTCCCTTTAGTGTTTACTTCCTGTCTGTCTTCTTCTGCTGTTCCCTTTAGTGTTTACTTCCTGTCTGTCTTCTTCCTCTGTTCCCTTCAGTGTTTACTTCCTGTCTGTCTTCTTCCCTCTGTTCCCCTTTAGTGTTTACTTCCTGTCTGTCTTCTTCCTCTGTTCCCTTCAGTGTTTACTTCCTGTCTGTCTTCTTCCTCTGTTCCCTTCAGTGTTTACTTCCTGTCTGTCTTCTTCCTCTGTTCCCCTTCAGTGTTTACTTCCTGTCTGTCTTCTTCCTCTGTTCCCTTCAGTGTTTACTTCCTGTCTGTCTTCTTCCTCTGTTCCCTTTAGTGTTTACTTCCTGTCTGTCTTCTTCTGCTGTTCCCTTTAGTGTTTACTTCCTGTCTGTCTTCTTCCTCTGTTCCCTTTAGTGTTTACTTCCTGTCTGTCTTCTTCCTCTGTTCCCTTCAGTGTTTACTTCCTGTCTGTCTTCTTCCTCTGTTCCCTTCAGTGTTTACTTCCTGTCTGTCTTCTTCCTCTGTTCCCTTCAGTGTTTACTTCCTGTCTGTCTTCTTCCTCTGTTCCCTTTAGTGTTTACTTCCTGTCTGTCTTCTTCCTCTGTTCCCTTCAGTGTTTACTTCCTGTCTGTCTTCTTCCTCTGTTCCCTTCAGTGTTTACTTCCTGTCTGTCTTCTTCCTCTGTTCCCTTCAGTGTTTACTTCCTGTCTGTCTTCTTCCTCTGTTCCCTTCAGTGTTTACTTCCTGTCTGTCTTCTTCCTCTGTTCCCTTTAGTGTTTACTTCCTGTCTGTCTTCTTCCTCTGTTCCCTTTAGTGTTTACTTCCTGTCTGTCTTCTTCCTCTGTTCCCTTCAGTGTTTACTTCCTGTCTGTCTTCTTCCTCTGTTCCCTTCAGTGTTTACTTCCTGTCTGTCTTCTTCCTCTGTTCCCTTCAGTGTTTACTTCCTGTCGTCTTCTTCCTCTGTTCCCTTCAGTGTTTACTTCCTGTCTGTCTTCTTCCTCTGTCCCCTTTAGTGTTTACTTCCTGTCTGTCTTCTTCCTCTGTTCCCTTTAGTGTTTACTTCCTGTCTGTCTTCTTCCTCTGTTCCCTTCAGTGTTTACTTCCTGTCTGTCTTCTTCCTCTGTTCCCTTTAGTGTTTACTTCCCGTCTGTCTTCTTCCTCTGTTCCCTTCAGTGTTTACTTCCTGTCTGTCTTCTTCATTTGTTCCCTTCAGTGTTTACTTCCTGTCTGTCTTCTTCCTCTGTTCCCTTCAGTGTTTACTTCCCGTCTGTCTTCTTCCTCTGTTCCCTTCAGTGTTTACTTCCTGTCTGTCTTCAGTGTTTACTTCCTCTCTGTCTTCTTCTCTGTCCCCTTTAGTGTTTACTTCCTGTCTGTCTTCTTCCTCTGTTCCCTTCAGTGTTTACTTCCTGTCTGTCTTCTTCCTCTGTTCCCTTCAGTGTTTACTTCCTGTCTGTCTTCTTCCTCTGTTCCCTTCAGTGTTTACTTCCTGTCTGTCTTCTTCCTCTGTTCCCTTCAGTGTTTACTTCCTGTCTGTCTTCTTCCTCTGTTCCCTTCAGTGTTTACTTCCTGTCTGTCTTCTTCCTCTGTTCCCTTCAGTGTTTACTTCCTGTCTGTCTTCTTCCTCTGTTCCCTTCAGTGTTTACTTCCTGTCTGTCTTCTTCTGCTGTTCCCTTCAGTGCTTACTTCCTGTCTGTCTTCTTCCTCTGTTCCCTTCAGTGTTTACTTCCTGTCTGTCTTCTTCCTCTGTTCCCTTCAGTGTTTACTTCCTGTCTGTCTTCTTCCTCTGTTCCCTTCAGTGTTTACTTCCTGTCTGTCTTCTTCCTCTGTTCCCTTCAGTGTTTACTTCCTGTCTGTCTTCTTCCTCTGTTCCCTTCAGTGTTTACTTCCTGTCTGTCTTCTTCCTCTGTTCCCTTCAGTGTTTACTTCCTGTCTGTCTTCTTCCTCTGTTCCCTTTAGTGTTTACTTCCTGTCTGTCTTCTTCCTCTGTTCCCTTTAGTGTTTACTTCCTGTCTGTCTTCTTCCTCTGTTCCCCTTCAGTGTTTACTTCCTGTCTGTCTTCTTCCTCTGTTCCCTTCAGTGTTTACTTCCTGTCTGTCTTCTTCCTCTGTTCCCTTCAGTGTTTACTTCCTGTCTGTCTTCTTCCTCTGTTCCCTTCAGTGTTTACTTCCTGTCTGTCTTCTTCCTCTGTTCCCTTCAGTGTTTACTTCCTGTCTGTCTTCTTCCTCTGTTCCCTTCAGTGTTTACTTCCTGTCTGTCTTCTTCCTCTGTTCCCTTCAGTGTTTACTTCCTGTTTGTCTTCTTCTGCTGTTCCCTTCAGTGTTTACTTCCTGTCTGTCTTCTTCCTCTGTTCCCTTTAGTGTTTACTTCCTGTCTGTCTTCTTCCTCTGTTCCCTTCAGTGTTTACTTCCTGTCTGTCTTCTTCCTCTGTTCCCTTCAGTGTTTACTTCCTGTCTGTCTTCTTCCTCTGTTCCCTTTAGTGTTTACTTCCTGTCTGTCTTCTTCCTCTGTTCCCTTCAGTGTTTACTTCCTGTTTGTCTTCTTCCTCTGTTCCCTTCAGTGTTTACTTCCTGTCTGTCTTCTTCCTCTGTTCCCTTCAGTGTTTACTTCCTGTCTGTCTTCTTCCTCTGTTCCCTTTAGTGTTTACTTCCTGTCTGTCTTCTTCCTCTGTTCCCTTCAGTGTTTACTTCCTGTTTGTCTTCTTCCTCTGTTCCCTTCAGTGTTTACTTCCTGTTTGTCTTCTTCCTCTGTTCCCTTCAGTGTTTACTTCTATTCTATTTTGTTCTTACTGGTATATTTATATTTCCATGTAATATATTGTCGTGTTTCTTGGTGTCCATGTGTTGTTTTAAAATGACTGCCAGGTGTGGAATAAACAAATGAAATAACAAACACATTGTAAACATCCTTTGGGGGGGGGCAGAGGGTGAAGGCAGGTGGGTTTTGAGTGATGTATTGATTATATTCCAGTCCACCTGTCAGACGCCACCCGTCTGGACCTCCTGGTCCCCGGCGAGCAGCACTTCTACGTGCGGGCGGTGAACGCCGCGGAGCGACAGTGCTGGCTGCTGGCTCTAGGGTCCTCTAAGGCAGGGACTCTGGACCAACACAAGGGTACGTAGACGGTCCTCTGGAACGTCGAAAGAGACCCTGAAATTCATTCAAATCGGCCCCCGGAGAGAAAAGGCCACTTTCTGCTGGAAACTGACATTTTTGATCCGGAAAAAGTCAGAAATGGATTCAAAACCCTCAATAACCTCGCAACACGTATCCAATCCGGAGAACTAGTTGAAATGTCTCTAAACGCTAGGATCCTGCAAATAGACTCCGGACAAACACAAAGGTACTAATCTGGTCCTCTGACACTTCAAAATAAACCCGAAACTCACCACAATTTGGCCACTTTCTGGCTAAAGCTCTCATCGTTGATCCTGAAAATGCCAGAAATTGATTCAAAATACTCGATAAACTCACAAAGAATTAAAAAATCTGGAGGTTTAGTAGAAAGCTCTGAGTTTCTGCTTATAATATATAATATAAGGACTCATTTTAGCAAAAACTGTGTGTGTGTGTGTGTGTGTGTGTGTGTGTGTGTGTGTGTGTGTGTGTGTGTGTGTGTGTGTGTGTGTGTGTGTGTGTGTGTGTGTGTGTGTGTGTGTGTGTGTGTGTGTGTGTGTGTGTGTGTGTGTGTGTGTGTGTGTGTGTGTGTGTGTGTGTGTGTGTGTGTGTGTGTGTGTGTGTGTGTGTGTGTGTGTGTGTGTGTGCGTGCGTGCGTGCGTGCGTGCGTGCGTGCGTGCGTGCGTGCGTGCGTGTGTGTGTGTGTGTGTGTGTGTGTGTGTGTGTGTGTGTGTGTGTGTGTGTGTGTGTGTGTGTGTGTGTGTGTGTGTGTGTGTGTGTGTGTGCAGGTCCAGACTGTCTGAAGACGAAGATGTCTGAACTCCGTCTGTACTGCGACCTCCTCGTCCAGCAGGTCCTAACCATCCAATCACAGCACAGCGCCGACACGGAGGACCCGCCCACTTCTGAGGTAACACTTCCTCCTCCAATGCAACATGTATACTAAAATACAAATACAAAATAGTGCAAGAAGTCTATATACATGTAAATATGATATGTACAAGAACAGAATATTAAATTAAATAATGTATATTAAGACCAAATTAAATACGGTTTATTGCGGTGAAAATAAGGCAGCATCTCCCTGGTCCAATGGGATGTGTCGTGGCTTCCTTCCTTGTTTATCTATCAAGCCACTCAAAGCTAAATGCTGGCTCTGACAGTGTGTCCCCATGTGATTAACCCTCTCTCCTCCAGGCGTCGCTGCTCAGTGCGACCTGTACGACCTTCATCAGGACTCTGGAGGACTGCATGACGCTGGCCAATCAGAGTCTGACCCCTGACCTCCGACCTGAGACGAGAAAAGTACACACATCCTTTACTCAAGTAGAAGTACACACATCCTTTCCTCAAGTAGAAGTACACACATCCTTTACTCGGGTAGAAGTACACACATCCTTTACTCAAGTAGAAGTACACACATCCTTTACTCAAGTATAAGTACACACATCCTTTCCTCAAGTAGAAGTACACACATCCTTTACTCAGGTAGAAGTACACACATCCTTTACTCAAGTAGAAGTACACACATCCTTTACTCAGGTAGAAGTACGCACATCCTTTACTCAAGTAGAAGTACACACATCCTTTACTCAAGTAGAAGTACACGCATCCTTTACTCAAGTAGAAGTACACACGTCCTGTACTCAAGTAGAAGTACACACATCCTTTACTCAAGTAGAAGTACACACATCCTTTTCTCAAGTAGAAGTACACACATCCTTTCCTCATGTAGAAGTACACACATCCTTTACTCAAGTAAAGTACACTCATCCTTTACTCAAGTATAAGTACACACATCCTTTACTCAAGTAGAAGTACACTCATCCTTTACTCAAGTAGAAGTACACTCATCCTTTACTCAAGTATAAGTACACACATCCTTTACTCAAGTAGAAGTACACATATCCTTTACTCAAGTAGAAGTACACTCATCCTTTACTCAAGTAGAAGTACACACATCCTGTACTCAAGTAGAAGTACACACATCCTTTACTCAAGTAGAAGTACACACATCCTTTACTCAAGTAGAAGTACACACATCCTTTACTCAAGTAGAAGTACACTCATCCTTTACTCAAGTAGAAGTACACACATCCTTTACTCAGGTAGAAGTACACACATCCTTTACTCAAGTAGAAGTACACACATCCTTTACTCAAGTAGAAGTACACGCATCCTTTACTCAAGTAGAAGTACACACGTCCTGTACTCAAGTAGAAGTACACACGTACTGTACTCAAGTAACAGTACACACATCCTTTTCTCAAGTAGAAGTACACACATCCTTTCCTCAAGTAGAAGTACACTCATCCTTTACTCAAGTAGAAGTACACACATCCTGTACTCAAGTAGAAGTACACACATCCTGTACTCAAGTAGAAGTACACACATCCTGTACTCAAGTAGAAGTACACACATCCTTTACTCAAGTAGAAGTACACTCATCCTTTACTCAAGTAGAAGTACACTCATCCTTTACTCAAGTAGAAGTACACATGTCCTTTACTCAAGTAGAAGTACACACATCCTTTACTCAAGTAGAAGTACACTCATCCTTTACTCAAGTATAAGTACACACATCCTTTACTCAAGTAGAAGTACACTCATCCTTTACTCAAGTAGAAGTACACTCATCCTTTACTCAAGTATAAGTACACACATCCTTTACTCAAGTAGAAGTACACATATCCTTTACTCAAGTAGAAGTACACTCATCCTTTACTCAAGTAGAAGTACACATATCCTGTACTCAAGTAGAAGTACACACATCCTTTACTCAAGTAGAAGTACACATATCCTTTACTCAAGTAGAAGTACACACATCCTTTACTCAAGTAGAAGTACACTCATCCTTTACTCAAGTAGAAGTACACGCATCCTTTACTCAAGTAGAAGTACACACGTACTGTACTCAAGTAAAGTACACACATCCTTTACTCAAGTAGAAGTACACACATCCTTTACTCAAGTAGAAGTACACTCATCCTTTACTCAAGTAGAAGTACACACATCCTGTACTCAAGTAGAAGTACACACATCCTGTACTCAAGTAGAAGTACACACATCCTTTACTCAAGTAGAAGTACACATATCCTTTACTCAAGTAGAAGTACACACATCCTTTACTCAAGTAGAAGTACACACATCCTTTACTCAAGTAGAAGTACACACATCCTTTACTCAAGTAGAAGTACACGCATCCTTTACTCAAGTAGAAGTACACACGTCCTGTACTCAAGTAGAAGTACACACATCCTTTTCTCAAGTAGAAGTACACACATCCTTTCCTCATGTAGAAGTACACACATCCTTTACTCAAGTAGAAGTACACGCATCTTTACTCAAGTAGAAGTACACGCATCCTTTACTCAAGTAGAAGTACACACATCCTTTTCTCAAGTAGAAGTACACACATCCTTTCCTCATGTAGAAGTACACACATCCTTTACTCAAGTAGAAGTACACGCATCCTTTACTCAAGTAGAAGTACACGCATCCTTTACTCAAGTAGAAGTACACACGTCCTGTACTCAAGTAGAAGTACACACATCCTTTACTCAAGTAGAAGTACACACATCCTGTACTCAAGTAGAAGTACACACATCCTTTACTCAAGTAGAAGTACACTCATCCTTTACTCAAGTAGAAGTACACTCATCCTTTACTCAAGTAGAAGTACACATATCCTTTACTCAAGTAGAAGTACACACATCCTTTACTCAAGTAGAAGTACACTCATCCTTTACTCAAGTATAAGTACACACATCCTTTACTCAAGTAGAAGTACACTCATCCTTTACTCAAGTAGAAGTACACTCATCCTTTACTCAAGTATAAGTACACACATCCTTTACTCAAGTAGAAGTACACACATCCTTTACTCAAGTAGAAGTACACTCATCCTTTACTCAAGTAGAAGTACACATATCCTGTACTCAAGTAGAAGTACACACATCCTTTACTCAAGTAGAAGTACACATATCCTTTACTCAAGTAGAAGTACACACATCCTTTACTCAAGTAGAAGTACACTCATCCTTTACTCAAGTAGAAGTACACGCATCCTTTACTCAAGTAGAAGTACACACGTACTGTACTCAAGTAGACAGTACACACATCCTTTACTCAAGTAGAAGTACACACATCCTTTACTCAAGTAGAAGTACACACATCCTTTACTCAAGTAGAAGTACACACATCCTTTAGTCAAGTAGAAGTACACTCATCCTTTACTCAAGTAGAAGTACACATATCCTTTACTCAAGTAGAAGTACACACATCCTTTCCTCAAGTAGAAGTACACACATCCTGTACTCAAGTAGAAGTACACACATCCTTTACTCAAGTAGAAGTACACACATCCTTTACTTTAAAAATACTCTGGTAAAAGTAGAAGTACAGATACTTGTGTTTAAAAATACTCTGGTAAAGTAGAAGTACTGACTAAACTTCTTTCCTCGAGTGAAAGTAAAGAGGCTTTGAAGTGTCCTTCAGTAGAAAGTACCCATAACTAGCAGCTGCTTTAAAGAGTACCTGACCTCCCTTTATATCAATAGAACAATAATGTCGTTGTTAGCTAATGAATGTTTCCATGGTGACCAACGGGTCAAAGTGCATTTTTACTTTTCCAGTCTAAAAACGTTAAATGCACAAAACTGTATAAATGAGGTTTATTTCTAACGGGCCGTTCATAAAGGCTTTAGTCAAACAGCCACGTCTGAATACTCTGAATAGTCTGAATAGTCTGAATACTCTGAATAGTCTGAATAGTCTGAATACTCTGAATAGTCTGAATAGTTTGAATACTCTGAATAGTCTGAATAGTCTGAATAGTTTGAATACTCTGAATAGTCTGAATAGTATGAATAGTCTGAATAGTCTGAATACTCTGAATGGTCTGAATACTCTGAATACTCTGAATAGTTTGAATAGTCTGAATAGTCTGAATAGTCTGAATACTCTGAATAGTATGAATAGTCTGAATAGTATGAATACTCTGAATAGTCTGAATAGTCTGAATAGTATGAATAGTCTGAATAGTCTGAATAGTCTGAATAGTCTCAATGGTCTGAATGGTCTGAATAGTCTCAATGGTCTGAATAGTCTGAATAGTCTGAATAGTCTGAATAGTATGAATAGTCTGAATAGTCTGAATAGTATGAATAGTCTGAATAGTCTGAATAGTATGAATAGTCTGAATAGTATGAATAGTCTGAATAGTCTGAATAGTATGAATAGTCTGAATAGTATGAATAGTCTGAATAGTATGAATAGTCTGAATAGTCTGAATAGTATGAATAGTATGAATAGTCTGAATAGTCTGAATAGTATGAATAGTCTGAATAGTCTGAATAGTATGAATAGTCTGAATAGTCTGAATAGTCTGAATAGTCTGAATAGTATGAATAGTCTGAATAGTCTGAATAGTCTGAATACTCTGAATAGTCTGAATAGTATGAATAGTCTGAATAGTATGAATAGTCTGAATAGTATGAATAGTCTGAATAGTCTGAATAGTATGAATAGTATGAATAGTCTGAATAGTCTGAATAGTATGAATAGTCTGAATAGTCTGAATAGTATGAATAGTCTGAATAGTATGAATAGTATGAATAGTCTGAATAGTATGAATAGTATGAATAGTCTGAATAGTATGAATAGTCTGAATAGTCTGAATAGTCTGAATAGTCTGAATAGTATGAATAGTCTGAATAGTCTGAATAGTCTGAATAGTATGAATAGTCTGAATGGTCTGAATAGTATGAATAGTCTGAATAGTATGAATAGTCTGAATAGTATGAATAGTCTGAATAGTATGAATAGTCTGAATAGTCTGAATAGTATGAATAGTCTGAATAGTCTGAATAGTCTGAATGGTCTGAATAGTCTGAATGGTCTGAATAGTCTGAATAGTATGAATAGTCTGAATAGTCTGAATAGTCTCAATGGTCTGAATAGTCTGAATAGTCTGAATAGTCTCAATGGTCTGAATAGTCTGAATAGTCTGAATAGTCTGAATAGTATGAATAGTCTGAATAGTCTGAATAGTCTGAATAGTCTGAATAGTCTGAATAGTCTGAATAGTATGAATAGTATGAATAGTCTGAATAGTCTGAATGGTCTGAATAGTCTGAATAGTCTGAATAGTATGAATACTCTGAATAGTCTGAATGGTCTGAATGGTCTGAATAGTCTGAATAGTCTGAATAGTCTGAATAGTCTGAATAGTATGAATAGTCTGAATAGTATGAATAGTCTGAATAGTATGAATAGTCTGAATAGTCTGAATAGTCTCAATGGTCTGAATAGTCTGAATAGTCTGAATAGTCTGAATAGTATGAATACTCTGAATAGTCTGAATAGTCTGAATAGTCTGAATAGTCTGAATAGTATGAATAGTCTCAATGGTCTGAATGGTCTGAATAGTCTGAATAGTATGAATAGTCTCAATGGTCTGAATGGTCTGAATAGTCTGAATAGTCTGAATAGTCTGAATGGTCTCAATGGTCTGAATAGTCTGAATAGTCTGAATAGTCTGAATAGTATGAATACTCTGAATAGTCTGAATAGTCTGAATAGTCTGAATAGTCTGAATAGTCTGAATAGTCTGAATAGTCTGAATAGTCTGAATAGTCTGAATAGTATGAATAGTCTCAATGGTCTGAATAGTCTAAATAGTCTGAATAGTCTGAATAGTCTGAATAGTCTGAGGTGAGGATCCGTCTCCGAGGGGCTTTGTGTCCTGATAGCAGTGTCTGAATGTCTCTGTCCAGATGCAGAGGTCCACCAGCCACCCGGGGACCTACAGCTTCCACCGGTGAGTCCACGCCTCTTTATTATCAAAGTGCAGCATCATCCACGTCCATCTCACCCAGCAAACAACCCGAGAACAGACAATTACAAAACCATAACACGTTTAGAAAATAG
Source organism: Champsocephalus gunnari (assembly GCA_036324595.1). Taxonomy (NCBI): domain Eukaryota; kingdom Metazoa; phylum Chordata; class Actinopteri; order Perciformes; family Channichthyidae; genus Champsocephalus; species Champsocephalus gunnari. The sequence goes on along the minus strand of CM070449.1, from coordinate 39,375,062 downwards.
CAAGAAAACCAACTGGAGGAAAACATAAATACAAAATCCACTTGTTCCTGTCTTTTATACTCTGAAAGTTTCAGGAGCAAAGACCCGATCCATCTTCATCAGAACCTGTCCGAAAGGAGCTGATCACACACATCCAGTTCAGCTTTGATTCCATCACCTCGTTAAACCTTACTTAAAGCATTCTTTAGTTCTGTGAAGGGATGTATGCACTGTACTTCTCTTTCATTCATATTGTATGCTGCAAAGCGTATATATATATATATTATATATTATATATATAGGACCGCCTTCTTCCATCTGAAAAACATCGCCCGCCTCCGTCCCTCACTCACCTTCCCGGCTGCTGAAACCCTCATCCACGCATTCATCACTTCAAGACTGGACTACTGCAACAGCATCCTGTTTGGCTCATCATCCAACATCCTAAATAAACTACAATACATCCAGAACTGCGCTGCCCGCCTCCTCACCCACACCCGCTCCAGAGACCACATCACCCTGTCCTTCAAAACCTGCACTGGCTCCCTGTCCGTCAACGAATACACTTCAAAATCCTTCTGCTAACAAAGCTCTCAATAACCAGCCCCCCTACCTCTCCGACCTGATCCACCGCTACACCCCTTCCCCAGCCTTCGCTCATCAGAAGCGAACCTCCTCTCTATCCCCAAGAAAACCAAGCTCCGAACCTGGGGGGACAGAGCCTTCTCCGTCGCTGCCCCCACCCTCTGGGGGGACAGAGCCTTCTCCATCGCTGCCCCCACCCTCTGGGGGGACAGAGCCTTCTCCGTCGCTGCCCCCGCCCTCTGGGGGGACAGAGCCTTCTCCGTCGCTGCCCCCACCCTCTGGGGGGACAGAGCCTTCTCCGTCGCTGCCCCCGCCCTCTGGAACTCCCTCCCACCACACATCAGAGACTGCACCGACCCCCCCCACTTTCAAAACCCTGACCACAGCACACCTCTTCAGACTGGCTTTTAATCTGTGAATTATGCTGTATTGCTGTTCTAATAACTTTTAAATGTTATTTTATCATGTTTTATCACCACTGTAAAGAGTCTTTGAGCACCTGGAAAAGCGCTTCGAAATGCAATGTATTATTATTATTATTATTATTATTATTATTATATTATAAATATATATTACAGCACCATGTTTTGTTGAATAGATTTGAGTGATTCAAAATGTCGGGTCGTTATTTATTGACAAAGGAAAAAGTGGGTCCCGAGGCGGACCAGGTGAGAACCACCGACTTAAAGGTGCTTTTTTTAAATACAACATAATACTTAAAAATAATAATTAAAATAGTGGAAAAGTCCT